>OX328012.1:51632662-52152662 GCA_946811545.1 Netelia fuscicornis | reverse complement strand
TCTCTCGCGCCATTTTATCCCGTTCGCATGGAGAAACCGATAGCGAGAAAGAGAAGGAATCCGCTCGGGAATACTCCGCGGACGGAGTTGAACGCGGAGAGATAAATCGTGATACACGGCTCGTAAAGTGTCACGCGGTAATAATAATCGTATCTTCCGTACGAACCTCCTCCTTCATCCCCCTCCCTCACGTTGAACAAAAATGTCCCGGAAAATTTGTAGCCGAATATATCAACATCCGGTGAATTACTCACCCGGGAAGCGTGAAATCTCAGGCAAAACTCTAGCGGCCAAATTTACTTTCCAATTAAACACATTTCTCCCTCGTTTCCAATTTTTTCGGAAATTTATCGATTTCGATAGAAACAAAGAAAAGAATTAACGTGGGTGCGGGCGGATTTCACTCTTCCAACGTTGGGCACTAAAATTGGGGCAACCAAGGCCGAAAGTACCTATGGTTGCTCGTATCGTACAACGTGCGGCTCTTTTCCATTTGGTCGCCGGGATTGAGCGACACGTGGCTGGACTCGTTTCGAATCGTCGGTTATGAAACTACCGATACAGCCAGAGAAAGGACGCCATAGAGAGCGAGGAAAGAAAAAGTCGCGACGAGATTGCGGCACCAAAGAATGGAATAAGTGCGCGCGGCTGTACCTACTTAGGGGTTAAAAACAAATACGAAAAAAAAGACAATCTTTGGGACACTTTTTTTCGTTCCGAAAAACTCTCTCCTATAAGAACCCGGAATCCACGCCAATAAAGTTCAATGCTAAAAAGCGCACAAACAAAAATGTTAAATGATTTTTTTTACCAGTTTGCAAAAATGTATCTCGTCAGGGTGGCGCGCGCGAATATAATAAAACAGTCGTAGAATCGCATCGGCTGACAAGGAGACTGTTCGTACAGATTTCCGTGCGAGGATCACGACGCGGCGCGGCTTACCGCGAAGGATTCGCGCGCGCTAGAGGGGTCACCGAGTCGTTCGATAACTCCGATATGTTGGTAGCCTCGTCGCCCTTCCGCCGCTCAGCTGTCCCTCGTATACGAAAGTTATCGAGACCGAAATTCGTTCGTCCATAGCACGGCGAGCAACCCCCTCGCGCGCTGATCGATGTCTCTATTAATAAAGATTAAATTCGTTTTTTTGCTTCTTTTTTACCCTCGCTTCTGACTTACCAGCCCCCCCCCCCCCCCATTATCGACCGAGAAGATTTCGCGCGTTATGGGGCCACTAAGGGATGAGACTGGATAATAACCGTGGAGGAACAACGTAACGACTGGAAGATTAATAAAGATCGGTTCGTTCTCGATCGTTCTTCGTCAATTTCAACCGCCATCCACCACATTATTTCTTTGTTTTTTTTTTCTAATTTCGAGCTCGTAGTTCACACCTCGTTGGTCACACGGGGATGATCGAAATTATAGTCAGTAGCATGCCGACCCCAAGGATAATTAAACCTAGTCGGCACAGGCCTGTCTCGAATTCGCGTCGAAATTTAGCCGTCCGAGTTTACGAGAGATATAGGACGGGCTATATACGTCCGAACGTGACAGCAAACATGTGTCGACCAGATGGACGCGAGTGAGAGAGAGAGAGACAGAGAGACAGACAGAGAGAGAGAGAGAGAATGAGAGAGAGACAGACAGACAGAGAGAAGTGAAATTTAATTACGCATTGTGGTGGCAGCTCGCACCTGATACTCGTTGGACACCGAGGGCTCCAACCAAGACCCCTTCGGTCTCGTCTCCACGTTGACCCGAGAGACTGCCAACGCGTACCCGTTGAAATCCGAGAGAAACGCTTTCCTACCACCCGTTCCTCATCCTCCTCCAGCAACCCCCTTCGGTGTATAAATAACGAGAGTATAAGAGACGTCAAGGTGATTTAATGTATATTATAGGACTGACGGTACTGGGTCGCTTCGCCCGGCGCGAGGAAGAAAAATGAAAAAAATGACCGAAAAAGAAAACGCGAAAAGAAACAAAATCCGGTGACAAAAGAAACGGGAGGGCTATATAGGGCTTGCTGAAAGGGGTGAAAGAGCTTGGCGGGCAGATCCTGCAGATATATAAAATAGGGGTTTCGCACTGAAATTGAGGGTTTGCGCGAGTGAGTTTCGTGCACGGATCTCTGACGAGCAAGAATGGTAGAGAAAGAGAGAGGGATGGGGAAAAACGGACGCGCCCAGTTAAAAGCTCGTGAGAGAACGCGAGTACCGCTATCCCGATGTTTAATCACATTGCCAGCAGTTTAATTTGAAATCTATCTCTCTGCCACGGCAAGGGGAGGGGGTTTGATGAAAGAGGAATAAAAAGTAGAGACGGGTATAAATTTTCAAATCAAATAAACTACACTTCTCCGGTCAACCCCATTTCCAACCCTTTTCTCAATACTTTTAATTATGCGAAAAAAGAAGAAAACAATAATTTCTCTCATTTATCCAGCTCGTTTCGTGCGTCGAATCAATCGACGACGGATAAAAATAGTACCTATTATTCTTTTTTCAGCCCATCCTAATTACCTATCCGTCTAATCGAATCGCTCTTTTGTCATCTTGCGATAATTCTGAGCAGGGACGATGCGCCAGAGAGTGCGGTATGAAATCGTGTCACTCATGTACGCAGGCTCGTATATAGGTATTACATATATGTATAAATATATACATATACCTATAGAAAAATAGGTGTGTGTCGGGGCTTGAAGCCGTGGTTGGAAAATTTACGATCGTCGGACGTGAAAAAGAAGTTTTAGTGGGTTGAAGTTCGGAATGGGCGAGTGAGAACAGTGGTGGTGGATGATGGGTAGAAGAAGGTCAGGAAGGAGAGGGTGCGAGTGTACAGGACGTGGGGGGATAAAACTGGGTTTTCTCAACGGTACGCGAGGAGAGAAAAATATCCGAGAGTGTGTGAGTCTGAGTGAGAGGAGGGATATATAGATGAGGAGAAAAACAGGGGGTGCATTCGACTGTATGGAATAAAAGGACTGGAAAACCGACTAAACGCGGAGGTGGAGGATACGAGGGAATCATAACGTTCGTAGTGTGCGTGCCAATGTACGAAGATATATATTGTCGTGGAGTTGCCCGATGTGCCGGAGGAGAGAAAAATAGTGTGGGATGAGAGACACCGGAGCGTGGAACGCCAAGTGGGGGGCGGGAGAGAGGGAGAGAGGGAGAGAGACAGAGAGAGAGAGACACACACACAGACAAAGACAGAGAACCGGATGAGGAAGCGGCCCCCGCTTAATGATCCACATAAATCATCCGGCCTGGGCACACGTATGCCTGGCCAGGACACCGACAACCCGCCACGCAACTAACCACCCCCTTCGCCACTCGTTCCTGTGTGTATTTGTACTCGACTCACTCTCTCTCTCTCTCTCTCTCTCTCTCTCACTCCACTCGTGAATGCCGGGACATATACATAAATATATATATATGTATAGACACATCTATCCGGTTTTCCGGTGCGTTTATGCTCCGCTTATGGATATATGTGACGAATATAATATACACCCTCTCTCGATTCACCCCCTCTCGAAACAACAACGCGGGAAAAGAAAAGAAAAACTACCCTGTTTTACTCATATTTTTCAAGCCGGGTCATAGGAAAGAAAATGCAATTTATTTTACGGCACTTTTATTTATCCCGATTCGCTTACCGCGAACGAATCGAACAAAAGTAGACAAATAAATTGAAGATACGATTCCGTAATCATGAGTTTATTTTTATTTTTATTTCTTTCCTTTTCTTGTTATCTTTTTTTTTGTTTTGCGAGAAAAGCGATACGAAAGAGAGTTTCATCAGCTATGAATGAGTCTGAAACTCTTCGCGCGCATACTCGTGTCTACTCGTTACCCAAGGTGTGAAATTTCAATTCAGCCTCCCGTGTGCACATTTGTGGGAAAGCGAGAGAGTCGAAAGAATTTCTAAAGCGCCGAGGGAGGAAGCCATCGGGATATCCTATCGGATTCGTCGAGCGAAAACTTCTCCATAGACGGGACTTAACTGCATGTTGGCGACCGTCGGTCCATCCCCCGGCTCCCGCATCCCGGCATTTGCTCTCAGTTTGCGTATGTACATGTAAATACCCAAACAGACACACACACACACACACACACACACACACACACTTATATTTACATGTACATATATAGAGACATTCTACGTGTATATTTAACGAACACTCGCAGCTCCGGAGGATTTGAGAGAACGACGAGTGCTGATGATGGAACGAGAAGAATTAAGTAGTATGAGAGAGAGAGAGAGAGAGAGAGAGTTAGTCGATTCGCCTGCCAGGAACTCCGTAGGAAGTGGAGGCGGAAAGCGAGAGAGCAGCTTGGGTCTCCAGGCCGCGTTACGAGAAGGTGGTACTTTTCATCGCTGAAAAGTATGTCGCATTAATTAAAGCTATGTACACCTCTCTCTCGCTCTCTCTCCCTCTTCGTTTCCTTTCCTTGATGTACGAATATATATACCGCCAAACGCGGTTACTTTGCACAGCTTTTGCAAGTTTTTGTAGGTAACGTTTTTTTTTTAACATCCTAAAGTCCCACTTTTTTTACTCCAATAGCACAATGTGTTCTTTAGCTATCAAATGTATAAAAAACGCACCCCCCCCCCTCGCCCCACTATTTTTATATATTTTTTAAAACGTGTCAAAGTAACCACGAGTGCGCGTTTTCTTTGACAAGATATTAAAAGGCAATTTATATCGAAGATCCAAAGCGTAATGGTTATTTTTCACATTATTTTGATAATATATTAAATATTTTATGCATTCTATATAGAATCAAATGGGAATCTACGTTTTTCTACTATCAAATTGTCATCGTTAGGAAACATTTTACATAAAAATATCAAATACCTAAAGTAGGTCTACTATTATAGGCACTTAATCAGTCGATACATATTATAGTAAAAATCGAAAAACTGAATATTTACCTACGTAAATTTGTATTACGCGGAATGAATATTTACCTACGTAAATTTGTATTACGCGGAAAAGTGTTTTTGCAGAAAAAAACATGTGGACTCTCGGCAGGTGCCGATTTGACGCGAATCTGTCGAAAATCGACCGCGACTCGAAGGATTCGAGAGTTGGTTTTTCCTATTGAACGGTGCAAATTTTTGTCAAGAACGGTCAAATATCGCTCAAGGTAAACCATCGAAAACAACGCTTGTCCCGAGCCTCGGGCAATTTCCGGCCTCGGATTGAAATTTTATTGCATTAGTGACACGTTCCGAGGTTCGGTCCGTCCCACTCGTGTCGCTACCTTTTTTCGCCCCCCTTCCCACTCGTTTACCAAAGGAAGATTAATCTTTGCAAGTACACGCGAAATCTGTACGATATTTGACGAGGGCAAAAACGTAATCTCGTATATTAATCTCATTACATACCTCGTTCGTGCTTTTTCAACGTTTTCGCCTCTACTTTTGTTTGTTTGTTCTATAGTTCGCGGGTAACGAACGTCTCCAATTACAACAGCGACATTAGTTTCAAAATGGAAATTCTATCGAATCCGGGGTTGTTTTCGTTGAAGAGACTTTTTTTCACGAACTTGGACCGCACCCCCGCGAGCTCCACGAAAAAATATAATCATGTAGACGTTTTATTCCTCGACGAACTATTCCGTCATTATAGGCTAAACTTCATGAAAGAAAAGTATTATTGCTATCCCCGTGTCGTTGACCCGGCGCATGAATAAACCTTGTTTCGAATCGGATCTGTTTGGATTTGGCGAATGCGCCCGCTCGATGTATCGAAATAGAGAGAAAAGCGTGACAACATGTGCGAGGGATGATGCGGGCAATATGCGATAGGTCCATATACGTATTGGATTAAAATCGAAATGATTATTTCCTATATCTACGCAGAGAGTGAGAGGGGGAGAGAGAATTTGCGCAATCTCTCTTTTCCATAATCCCAATCGGCCCAACCACGCCTCACCGTGGGAAAATTTCCCAAAACCACGCGTGAATGCGCTCAATTTCCAGAATTTACCACGTTCCTTTGCGCACGATATAATTCCATCGAAAATAAAACGGAATACTCTTTTTCCAAAAATGCTTTTTACGTCTAACGACGAATCGTTCGATAGAAAATGGGGGGTATGAGATTCGAACGTTTGGAATAATTTACACAAGTTTTTCTCACCCATCGATAACATCGACGATGAAATCACGCGTTGTTTCTTGAACTAGAGAGTGATATGAACGAAGTGGATACCAGAGAGAGAGAGAGAGAGAGAGAGAGAGAGAGAGAGAGAGAGAGAGAGAGAGAGAGAGAGAGACAGAGAGAGAGAGAGAGAGAATATAAACGGATAAACCGCAACGAAGTCGAGGGAGGCGAATCGGTAAGAAAGCGGGGTTAAGGGGGGGAGGGCGAATAAAGCTCGAAAAGTCAGAATGAAAGAAAGAGGAGAGAAAGGTCGAAGAGAGAGAGAGAGAGAGACAGAGAGAGAGAGAGAGAGAGAGAGAGAGAGAGAATGAGCCAGCAAGAAGTAAAGTAAAGAAAGATCGGAAGAAAGAGAGGAAGAGAGAGAGACGAACGATGAGAAGGGTAGAGACGGAGAATGGGCGTGGGCGCGAGAAGGAAAACCAGCGTGACTTTTATTGCACCCGGGCGCGCTAATCCCGAGCACCCATAAATTCATCGCACGGGAATTGCTTCTTAACCTCGGGGGTCGGCACGGACTTTGGCTGGGTTTTCTCGCGGCGAGAGTGTTCACTCTCTCTCTCTCTCTCTCTCTCTCTCGCGCGCGCGCACACACACACACACACACACACATTTATATTATATATGTGTATTAAGGAGGGACGAAGCAAGAGAGAAAACGTGATTCCGAGCGGGATTGCCGCTCCATCGACGAAAGAGCAAAAGAGCCTCGTCGTCTCTCGTGGATCGTCGATGGACTTGGGAACAGGGAGGTTGAAGGAAAGGGGAGAACGAGGAGGGTTAGGAGGATGAAGGGTGAGGATCAAGGGGGTTGGCATCCTCGTCGTGGCAGCCAGTAGGAATTTACGAACGGAATTTGGATAATATGCTTCGATCCTGGGTCACCGAGAAGGGGGGGAGGACCGAGAAAACCTCTTGCCAAGTACCAAGGGGGTTGGGGGTTGCCGAGGGTTTCAACGGTGTTAACGAATGGAGTCGATTAAACGGATATAGAAGGTCTGGATGAAGCGAGAGAGAGAGAGAGAGAGAGCGAGAGAGAGCGAGCGAGGGAGGGAGGAAAGATGGGGAAGAGGGTTTCCGGTGGTATTAGCGAAGGAATTTTCTTCGTGAAATAGTTTGAGGAAACTTGTGTATAGAGACGACATAGTCCGAGTTTATTCTGCGTGCTAGCCCCGAAAATCTTGGCACGGGTACAATGAATTCTCGATCAGTTCGTGACCAATACGCATCGTTCGAGACAAAATTATGCGGCAAAGAAACATCGCGTTCGCAACGACTGGACACTCGTCGTCCATCAATTTTTTCCTTAGATCCAATCGATTTTAGATAATTCCGTACCTACCGATCGTACCATCTTTAGCCCCCGAGTGTCGAGTCCGGATTTCCGAGCTTTTTCGTGACGTCTACGGGAAGCTTTTTTTCTGGGCATTAATCGAGAAATAAATACTCTCTACGGCGACATGATTCAGGAAGAGATCCAACGGGGGGAGATAGCAATAATGGCGTAGATCCGTGTTGGAGTGGACGATTACTTGTTATTTTTATTTTCCCTTCTCTCTCTCTCTCTCTCTCTCTTTTCTCTACGTTCGACCCTCGCACGAATGGACGAGGGTTAGAAATCTTCGGATATCACGCAGCGATCCTATATATCCTGTGTCTTACATTAGACGTCTGCGTTCCGCCATTGGAAACCTGGCAACCTTTCTAATCACACCATAAAAAAATCGATCGGATATAACGAGTAGGCGAATCAAGGATCGTTTCTAGTTCTTGTTGCCACTCTTTGATAGCCGCGCTTTTTACCCATTTTTCATTACATCCCCTTTCGTACGGACATTTTTTCTCACCCTTTCACCCCGTTCGCGTCTCAGAGACGGGCGCGGACGAGGTCGAAAAACGAAAAAAGACAACTTGATGCCGAGGAAACGTTCAACTATGCATATACTCAATCGCGAAAATCATCTCTTTCGCCGACGACTCTACACCGTTGACGAGGATGCTGAGAGAAAAAGTGGGAAAAAACAGGAGGACGGAAAAAAAAAAGAAAAATCAGGGCGCGTTCTCATGGAAGTGATTAAACAGGACGGCGACTAGGAACATCCATTCGAGCTCCGCGGGGAATAGACTCTATTGCGGACTATAAATGTATATATATATAGAGAGAGGGAGACATACAAATAGAGGAGGAGGAGGAGGAGGAGGAAACCGTACCAAAAGAGGCAAGAGGGTTGGGAGTGAAAAAAAGAGAAAAAGAGAAAGGAGGATGAAAAACAGAAGATAGATGCACCGAAAGGGGTCGCCGAGAGTATGTATACCCGGGCTGACGAAGAGTCGAACGAACTCGCTGATGCCGGGCTGTTGATGTACGGATGCACCGTCTCGCTCCGTCGGATTAAACGAACGACAGAGGGACTCGGGAGGAGGGTGATAGCGTCTCTTTGACGCCGATGCGAAACGAAAGGCGAAATGTCTAGCCTAGATTTTTTCCTCTTCTCATCTCAAATGAACCAGACAAGAAAATAATAATAATAAGTATGATACAGGGAGGAATTGGAGGGATCGAGAGTGGCCGAAGAGGGAGAGGAGATTTAACCCAAAAAAAACAATGTCTCGTTGGATGAGAAAGAGGATGAAAATAAAAAGAATGAAAGAATCATAAACGATCGATAAAATGGGGTATCGTTTTTCGAACAAATATTTCTTCGCTCGTAAACTGGACAATATTTGCTTCTAGCTTTTCATTTTGGCGATATGTTGCAACGGATACATTCGCCCATTCCTCGCTCCTTTTTTCCTCTATCGACGATTTCCGGTTAAGATCGATGACTGTGTACGTTGTTGAGAACGAGGGTATCGTGACCGAGGGGGTAGGTTGGCCGCAGGAGGGTGGCGAGGGATGGCTAACGAGCCATCTCTAACTATCTCTCTTCCGTGGCTTTGGGAAATCCATTGAAAGGAGGGAAGGAGGCTTGGTTATTTCCCATCCGTTCGTTCTCGGATCTTGGTAATGGTCCTGTGCCATAACGATATTCTCCAAATCTTCCTCTTCCTTCACCCCCTCTCTACCGGTCCTTAATACCCTCTAATCTAAAATATCCTTTGACGATTGTTTTTTCTCCCAATGGGGCGCGTTTGTTTTTTTCACAATTTTTGTTTCTTTTCGAGAAAATCTATAGTCGGTGTAAAAATATTAGTTGAAAAAACGTCTTTGACGTTCTCGTGGCCAGGTTTGTTATCGTTAAAAGTGAATATTTCATAAATTTGTTCGGCAAAGGTCCGTAAAATAGACGCGGCGTAGAAACTGGAGGACTGTCGCGAAAGTTCTGGGGGAGAAAAGTCGTGAAGTTAGGGGTGGAAAAGGAAGCCGCGGGGTAGTTGGTGTATATAAGCGACGGTATACGGAATAAGAGGAGAGGTTTTCTCTGGTAATGGTGGTGGAGGGTTGAGAGTAGTACCTACGCGCGCCTGATGACGCAGCAAACAGCGAAATAATACCGCGAGGCCCATTGTGCCTCTACTCGTTTCTAGTTGATGCTCTCCGCTATACGTAGGTACTCCCGTTGCTTCGTGCGCCTTCGTCTCGTTGTCTCGTCGCCTCTCGCGGTTCATCCACTCTTGTATATCTCGCTCGCTGGTTGCTTCTCACTCTCGCACTCTCGCACTCTCGCACTCTCGCACTCTCGCTCAGCTGTGCCACTTCCGTTTTCCACCGTACTTTGATATATATAGGTACGTATACAAAACACAATGATTTCCCCACAGTTCTACCGAGCCTCTATCTAGGATTCCTCCATTGTCGACGAGGTTTCACGAGGCCTTCGCTCACCGTTCTTTCTCTCCCCCCAGCGCCCGCCCTCTCGCTCGACCCTACACATCTAGACCCCTTTTCACTCATACCCTCCCATTTTACCTTATTTTCATTTTGTTTTTCAGTTTTAATTCGAATTTATAAATTTTTGAGGAAAAAGAAATTTAATGTTTTTTTTCCTCGACGAAAATTTTGAAACAAAAAACGTGCCAACGGCGGTAATTGGAGAAAAGTTGCAATAACGCAAACCCCGTAGATCCGAGACTCGTCCGATATTGCTAGGAAGAGCTTTTCGGAGATTTTGCGCTCGCGGATCGTGGCTGATAGTGGTGGTTCGAACGTAGAGGGGTCGTACAGGGGTCGTAGAGGGGTCGTAGAGGGTGGGGTAAGATATAAGACCGCTCCGTATTGTGCTGGCCTCGAGAGTTTTGCCCGTCCTCGGCACACCACGCGCCAACGACTCGACACCTATTGGACACCGAGGAAGTTTGGCCCCGAGGTCGCGAGGGCTTGCACTTCCGACTCGTCGGTGTACACACTCTACACTGGGGCCAGAGGTGCTAGAGAGAAAGAGACGGAGAGAGGATCGTGCAAGGTGACGGGTCTCCATGTGGGCATTTGCTCACTCGCGCCAACCCGCTCGCCGAATGTCACGACAGCTTGCGACACCTATTACACGCGGACAAACTTCTCCGCATTCTTCTTCTATACGTATATACGTATAAACTATTAGTATTCCTGCTCTATATGAGATAACATCTGCCGTACCAGTATTGGGAACGTTTTCCAGGGAAACAAGCCCTTATTTGCGCGCGCAACTTTCGACCCTTCGCTCCACCACTGATTCAAATATTAACAATATCTATTTAACGTTCTATGGAAAGAAAATAAATTTGCAATAATATGATATTTTAAAAAATGACGTTTGACAAAATATCGATCGATTATAGTGTAAAAAATAGTTGAAATTTGGAAAGAAAATAATAATGGAAACTCACCGAGAAATGCGCTCTCGTCGTTGTCGAGATCGAGATCGAGATCGTCGGACTGAGAATTGGCGGTGTTGGAATGTTGATTGCGCCTTGCGAGATCCATCGCTTCGTAAAGATCGATCAAATTATGATTTTGCTTTGGTCGTATCTGGCTCCCGCCAGTCTCGGTGTCGTCGTCGTTACGACTTGGTAGCTGATCGTGCTCGAGATAACCGGCCGCGAGTAGCTCGGCCAACAGGGCGATGTAGGGCGACGTGAGCAAACGTGGACTCGTGGCTCGCAGGCAACCGGGTAACCAGAGCCCGAGAAGACCGCAGGGCACAGCTGGAACAGCTCCCGCACTCACGAAGCCACCGTTCAAGAGTTCACCGCACAACATAGGTTAGCAAGAGCAGTTACTGACGAGTTTATTCACGCTCGATGGCACCACGATTGTCGAACCGCGCGCGCAAACCCTCTCGCGCTCTCTCCCACCTAAATTTTCCCTCGGCTGCCGCTAAACCTGTTGATCATTTACAATCAAATTCTTTCATATATATTGTAGATACCACTCGGTAAGCCTTTTCTCGTTCCACATTTGCACATTATTTCTTCTTCTTTCATTCGTTCACCATATCAACAAAAAACCAAACGGTTCGCGCTTCTTATTATAGAAAAGGAAACAGTTTTTTTAAATGATTTCTCATTCGTCCGCGCTACTTATTTTATTTTTCATTTGGCGCGACGAACTTTGCCTTTAGTCGAAAAGTTGCGTTGACGGAATGTTGGAAAAAGAACGAGAAAAGAAAAACAAACGTAAGAATGAACTCGTAAGAAGCAAAACGCGTTCGAGGCGGTTTTCGCGGTTTTGGCGAACGAGGCGCGTGGCACTGTCGCGTGTGTAACGATAAAACGCGTCGGGGTCTCTCTCTCTCTTTCTCTCCCTCTCGCGAGATCGGCGACAGCCGGTGGCGGCACACCGGCGCGGCGCCTCGACACGAATCCGAGAGAAAAGGAGCGAGAGGAATGTTCCTAAACACGCGGCGTATCGAACTTGGCAGAATGAAACAACGAGGGAAAAGACACAGCGAGAGAGAAAGAGAGATGAAAGTATGGAGACGCGTAAGAGCAGGGGGCGTGACGTCATCAGCCGCCTGCTGGACAGCAAAACGATACGAGTGGGTGTGGACGATGCTGCTGCAGCCCATGGAATGATGTCAGACCGGTCAGGACCGTAACTATTTTGTATACCTACTATACGTTAACGCACCGACGTTACCAGCGCTCCTCTTACAATTTACAAAGACCTTGACCTTGACCTCGAAAATAATCACGCGCCGGCTCCATATTACCGAATCGATATAATCGACCATCGATTTTTCGAATCGAATTCTCGATCGTTACAAATTTACAAAAATTAATGCCCAACAAAATCTACCGATCTTCGTAACGTTTGGAAAATAATTTTAAGGGTTTCGCCGAAAATAGCGATTCAAAATCAGGCTTTGACGGCCCTTAGGCTAATGGACAAGCGTGAAAACAAGCTTTAAAAAATAATATTGGGTAAACAAAAGGAAAGAACTTTCTCCCGTGACGGCGTTTACGAGCCAAGTGCATTCTCGAAGGGCCTCGAGGATCGTTAAAGCGGCACTGTGTTAAATTCGCGTGTAAGACGACACCGGCGTGAGGGCAACGCGAATCAGCGGAGTGGGGCGTAAGGACGTAGTCGACTCTCTCGTTCGTACGAGCAACGTATCGTACCGCGATCAAGATTGTCGCGTGCCACGGGCATTAACCGATTTTACAATTTTTTCAACGTTTCAGCATTTTTCTTCTCTCTCATATTCCTCTATGATGTTTCGTTCGCGAAAGACACGAACCAAATAGTAACAAATCTTAATGCTCGCGGAGTCAACCTTTTCATTATTCTTTTGGTTCCGTATTAATGTGGGTCAAAGGAGGGGTCGACAGGAAGAAAAGAAAATAACCGGGCAAGTCTCTAATATTATCGACCAGGTAGGAGGATGGTAAAAGAAAATGGTCGTTTGGGTCACACACGCGTGTCCCGTGCGCCTCGGCAAAGACCGAACGATCGATTACAATAAAATCGAGTCACCTCGAGCGAGACCCGAATAATTTTACGCTCCGCTCCGCTTATATGACCTATACATGTGTGCGCGCGTGTGTGTGTGTGTGTGTGTGTGTGTGCGAGTCATTTAATGAATAACATATCGCGGCATATAAATAAATAAATATGTATACATATATATATATATTTGTAGGGCGTGGAGCACGACAAAAGTTTTTATTTTGCAAATCGATATGATTAACGATAAAGAAAAACGACGCAATTCACGTAACGTCCAATAAAATAGCATACCGGGTGTCACGTTGGAAAAGCAAAGGAACCGGGCTGTCGGAAAAGCGCGACGACGAGGCATCGCGGAAAGAGGCTCGAGTCACGAAATAACGCCGCCTGTTACTTCAATTATGCGACGAATATGAGTCAGCCGCTCTCGCTCACTCCCTCTCTCGGTGTTCCACATTTTCAAAAGTGATCGATAAACGTATAACTCCGTTGGCTCCGGCCCCGGTGTACGGACATTAAGCGAAAATATCGCAATGACGCGTATCCGTGTCTTAGGTTATAAAAATCTATTAACTCGGGAGTAACGACGCCTCGGCCGAGAGTGGGGGATACAAAAAGAAAAAGGAAATAAGAAATAAAAGATTCGACTAATCTCGCACATCGCTCGCGAATCGATAAGAAAATTGTACGAACCAATTTTGTTCTCGTTTCAACGTAGCTTCTTCTTCGTGAAAATATCAACTTCACCTACACTCGAACGCACCGAATATATCCAGCCTTACTTCATCGTCGCGACGACATTGACCAACTCGATAATAAATGTTTCTTCTTTTTTTCTTGAAAATTTTAATTTCAACCTTTTTGCTACATCGACGAATGCTCTCGGATTTTAAACAAAAAACCGAGGACGAGTCGGGATATTCGATCACTTTCGTCAAAACCACGTGGCCGTCTTATCGCGGGATTTCGACAGAGACTCGTTGACAGCGATTGTTGTGTACGGCACGATGACACGTAAGGACGGACGAGGAGATTAAAGTGAGCCACGTGGCCCGAGCGCTCGAACCGCCCCGATCTACGTCCGTATAGTTATTAGCACGTATGTACCTATATTTATATGACATACACGTATATAAATATAGAGATAGGTAGGTATACACGCGTGCGTGTATCTATGTACGGATATGTGCGTTTGATTCTATATAGATATAAGCGCGTACAAATAGGAGGGTGAGGCACCGATGTTGCTCGGCTCGTGGCGTACCGTTCAATTCGCGAGCTGGTCGCGAGTACTGCGATACCGGTACTGAGACTACTCGCGGAGACGACCAGTCGCGCTTCGTATCACGCGGGAGGTGGAGGCGGTAGATGCGAGCGGGTGGTCGTTCGTGCCCGACGGGGGTCGAAGAAGGCGCTAGCCAGGGCCGGCAGACGGTTGGGCGCCGCCGTACTACTTCTCGTCCTCGCTTAGGCAGTGCACACGCGCGCGCGCGCCATTCCTCGTCCCTTACCCATATATACGTACCCATATCGCATGTACCTACCTACACGCACGCACCGTCCACCCTACCGTCGCCCGCTCCCCTCAAAATTTCCCCATTTCCCAACCGAATCCACCAAAATCCCGAAACGACACTTTTTTTTTTATCAACAACAAAAAAACACCAACGCCTTTAATAACAATCGCGCGACAAATTTATTCATTAAAAATTATGCATTTTCATGGAAAATGGTGAACGGGCACAAGTTTATTAACATCGCGGCAACGACGGAAATGATTTCGAGCTTGTACGGCATACCGACTTTCGGTCCTCGTGTCACAACGAGGAGGGTTGTTTAAAAGTTTATGCTCTTTTTAAACGCAAAACGGGAGAGAACGAGCCTCTCGTAGGGATACTGATCGACTCGCACGCATCACGTACACTGTAGGTACCACTGCGAGCACGCGACGAAAAAAGGTCTTTTTACGAGAACTCAAGCCCCCCCCCCGCCCCTCGCGACCCTTTTTTATTTTCAACCCCCCTCCCCCTTGCCCGCTTCGTTTTCCACCGTTTCTATCTCTCATCCAATTTCATCGTGCACACACACATTCATATACATATATATACACGTATGTACATACGCATAACCGTATGTACACATGGCTATATATATATATATATATACAGGGTGAATCACATAAAGTGTCGCACAGCGAATTCTGAAGTAGATGAGGCCACTATAAACAAAAGTTGCAAATATACATTAGGGATATTGTCAATAGTTTACGAGATATAAATATTTGAAGTTGGTCCAATCAGAGCGCGCCGAGAAGCGTTGAAGCCGCACACCCCCACCCTAGCCGTAGGTATAGCATAGATTACGGCGTTACATTTGGATTTGCAAAATTCAGAGCAGTCAATTAGATTGCTTGTATTTTTCCAGTCATTTTTTTTTCTTGGGCATTGGCTACTCTAAATTTAGGCGGGGAATGGGTGACTTCAACGCTTCTCGGCGCGTTCTGATTGGACCGATTACAAAGTTTATATCACGTAAATTATTAACAATATCCCTAATGTTTATTTGTAACTTTTGTTTGTAATGGGGTCATCTACCTCAGAATTCGCTGTGCGACACTTTATGTGATTCACCCTGTATAGAGAGAGAGGGAGAGAGAAAGAGAGATGTATAATATTCGTAAAAAGGCACGCGCGTGTATTACGTTAGTTGTACGCCACGTTCGAGTCTCCCGCCCGCTTCTCTGCCATTTCAGTTTCGTGGCAAAAATATACTGTATATTTTGCCAACCCCCTCGTTTCTTTATCTCCCTCTCTCTCACTCTCTCCTAGATATTTCGTTCTGTATTTTTCGGCTTTATCTTTGCTCTCCTCCTTCTTCGTCCATCTATTCGCGTCTTGGCAGGCGGGGAGGCGAGCGCGCGCAGGAATCACACGGAGCCATAAGTTTTCAACGCCAAGCAGAGACGAGAGCGCGACTGAGAGACAGAGAGAGAGAGAGAGAGAGAGAGAGAGAGAGAGAGAGAGAGGGGGAGAAAAGCCCCCTTGCCTACATATAAATCTTGCACGAGGTCAAATCTTCGCCTTTTCTTCCATTTCTTCGTTCCACTGTTAGTATCATCCTCCTCAACCTCCTAACTTCATCCCGCTCGGCTATGTTTTTCCCCCGACCTTATTCTTTTTTTTTCTCTTGCTTCTTTACCCAGCTTCTCTCCTCACTCCTGTCTGGGTAAACATCGCGCTTCGGTAGTTACAGTACCTCCTACCTACAGGAGAGGGGGCACCCAATCTCAGCGAACAGCGTTTTCTCGCTCCCTCTCGCTCTTTCCCACTCTCACGCGCATTCACCTCCGGAAAAGCAACCCCTGAATCGTTCGGAATATTCGCGAGGATTTTACCTGGAGGTGCGAGAAGGATATAGGAGTGGACGAAGGGAAGGACAACGCTAGAAATGTTACTAGTACGTATCTTTTCGATATATATATATATACACGTATACGTAGTCTTGCAAAAGGGATGGGGGTTGAAATGAAACTTCTATGTATATAGAATATAGATCGAGTCGTACGGTTTGGGGGAAAGCTCTCGATATCACCTGCCGGAGATTCGAGAGTCCTGCCAACATCGCTCGCGGATCTACCGCGAACCTAGTAATGGAAACCCGGTTTTCCCTGTGTACGTATAAATATAGGAAGGTTCGTCAAGCGAGACGAGTATCGCAAAGACTACTACTATCATATATATTTGTATATACATGCCAAATCTATATATATATGTATAACACGTACAACGCGAGTTGCATCAAAAAGGTTTGAGAGAGAAGCGTTCGATCTCCGGGTCGGGAGGACGGAGCATCACTCGAAACTTTGACCCGTCGGAGTGCTTTTGCATCCATGCGTAGGTATATTTGCTAAAAGTCCTAATGGAAAGTTTGCGCAAATACGTTTTCTAAATATTGGTAGAAATGAATTTTTGAAAAACATTACAAAAGCTTTTACACGTTTATGTACTTTTTAATATTTTCTTTTCTATCATCTCCCGTATATCTTTAAAATGAATTTTATTACGTCGATACGAAAGATATTTCGTCTATCCACTTGTCCGAGTTTTGGCATCGTCGGTGACAAATGCGATTAGGGCGTGTGTGTGGAAAATGTTTACTCAAGAAAAGAAAACTATTAACCGCGAATCTCATTCTCGTCCTTTACTAACGTCAATTTCTCCTCTATGTTCGAACGTCGCAGCACCCTCGGGGAGCACGAATGGGTGAAATGGACGCGGTACGCCATCTCGCGGTACATATAAGGAGGATCGCGCTGAGAACCCTCGTTCTCTCTTCGTTTGATCGGAGGAAGAATTAAGGTGAAAGGACGTCATTTTGCCGGTTTCCGCTCGTTACGTGATCGTCGCGTCAAAGCGAGACTCCACGCGGGAAACGCTTCCTCCGCCGTTCGCGTACGAGAGCGCCCCCTACCGACGGCGTCTACGAAGCACGCGGCATCGAGGCCTCACGGAGCCAATAAAATTCAGCAGACCGCGAGAGGCGTGCGCGCGGTATCCAGCGTGTCGTAATCGCGTCTCGGCTCTCCAAGGGAGGGGGAGACAAAGCCTCATTCGCCCTTTGGCCAAATAGGATTTCGTTTCACCTGCGGAGAGGGGCGATTGACTCTCTCTCTCTCTCACACTCACTCGTCCGACTTTAGACGACGAACGAGGGATCTTCTCAGCACGTTTCACTACCGTTCTCTCTCGCTCGCTTCTTTTCTTTCTTCCAATGAAAATTTCACGTTCTCGACTCCCAACGACAGACAGATCCATATAACTTGGAACTCTATGGGTCTTGGTTTCTCTCGGCGCGCGGACACACGCGCACGAGGAAAATAAAATCTCATCAGGGAGACTTTTATTCTAGACGACGAGAAAAAGAAGGACCGCGAAGGAGAGGATGGAGGGGAGGGAAGGGTCTCAAAGACGCGTCGTTATAAACGAAACGTATATAAGAATTATACTTTTCGTTTGAGATTCGATAGTTCTTTTCTTCCCCGAGATTGAATGTACTACGAGAAAGAAGAGGCGCGGAGGGGGGAAAGGTGGGAATGTAAACTCGTAACGATAACAAATATTACCAAAGATGAGAAGATACGGGGTGATTGGAGGGTGAGAAGAATTTTTTTTTTCAGCATATCGAATATGCGATGGCACAGATTTTTCTATTAATTTATGAGAATCGTTGCCGCGGTAAGGGTGGGTGGTTTTTTCATCCGCGCGCCACCGTCCTCCCCGCATGAACATGCGGGGAGGATTACGTCGGGCAAAGAAAAAAAAAGCACGCGATAGAGTCTCGAATATGTGTGGAAACGAGGAATACGAAAAGAATGCGAGACTACCGACGTCGACACATTGTCGAGGAACACGGGCGCGCGCCTCTACTATCGAGTTTCTGCACGTCCAAGGGATGAGACGAAAGTGCGAGAGGGGGAGAGCGATAGATATACCAGCTTATTTTCGTAAGGGAGGATTTACACAAGGATTTGCAACAGCCAGAGAACGAGAGCGAACGGCACACATCCAATATCTATTTAAATATATAATCGATATACCGATATTTTGGAGATGTATCGCCAGCCGTAGATATATCGTGACCAGATAACACGGGGAGGTCGAAACATAAAAATTCTCACGAAGGAAACAAACGCGCGTTCGAATTTTAATACGAACTGATGAAGAAAATCTCGGCGAGTGAGGTGAGAAATAATCCGTCGTTAAAAAAAAAGACAATGCTCGCGAACGAGTCAACAAGTACAGTCGATAGTCCGCAGAGCCTCGTTCCGTTAGCGAAGTAACACCGAGTAGAGTTCACCGGCCCTGACCGTTCCGAGGCAAATCCCATCCTCAAAAGTGTTGAACCCCTCGGGCTTGCATGCACTCGCGTACACATGCACACATACACATACGTACGTAGAGACACACGTGAAACTCGTAGTTTCTCGCTTATCGACTAGACGTACGGTTGCACGTTCAGGTGAGCCTGTGGGCGCCTCGACGCGAGAGCCACCAGGTATAGGCGGGCAAAGCTGTATACGATGAAAAGGTGGCAAGGGTATAAAGCAAGAGAGAGAGAGAGAGACAGAGATAGAAGTAAAACGGGCAGCCCACGGCAAAAGCATAGAAGGCAGGTTGATTGATCGGGCATCAGGCTCCAGCCAACCTGGCGCCTGCTATCAAGGGGTTCTCAAAGAGATTTTCAACGTTTGAGTTAATACGAGTTCAAGGTATATCACCTACTATCACGCTTGAAACAACGAGCACCGACTGACAATCGAAAGCAACGTCGCCCATACCTACATTACGTATATAAACACACACGGGGTGTAACATTTGCTTGGTCGATTAAGCGTACGTAACTCCTCGCCCCCCTCCCCCAAAGCTCTCTTCGGGCGTACTCGACTGGTTAAAAAATCATTCGGTTATTTTTTTTTCTGGGATAACAAAAGATCCAAACTCCAGGGACGAAGTACAAAATATAATCGGAAAAATTTAACAAAACTTTGACGTATCGTTAAAAAGCAATTTGTTTAGCCTCGGATTTATCGATTATAGCACCCTCCTGTACCTATATAGGATTAATAGAGGTAAATAGGAGTGGGTATCGTTCATTAGGTTCACTGACAATGCATCAAGTCCGAGAATTGGCAGCTTTCGCCCAGAGAGAGACTGGCAGAACTTGGGAAAAAAACCTGACGATGGCGTCGACGTCGACACACCCGAGCTGTTGAGGCTTTCTCTCTCTCTCTCTCTCTCTCTCTCTCACTCTCTCTGAGAAAGACACATATATAGGTATATAGCGCAGGGTGAGTTCTGCTGTCTCTCTCGCCGTTCTCCCAGAGGCTTTATGTCCTGCAATTACGATGCAATTACGATAAGACTCTCCGGTTGCCGTTTCGCGAAAGCACGCTGGCGAACGTGAATTCGAGACACGGCAGAGGGACGTTTGGGGGCGAGAGGGATGAGGGGCCGGGTTGCACTAGCACCGATACGTTCCGTCTTTCTCGTTGTACGAGGAGCGTGAACGTATGAGTATGGTGAATATACCTGGCAACTACCGTGCGGAGAGACCCGAACGAGGTGGTTCCGAAACGATCTCCCGGAAGCTTTCAGGTTCTCGCCTTCTCTCGATTCTACCGCGAATCGCTTCGTGAACGGACGATATTTTCTTTCGCGTGATATAACGCGCGTACACAAAAATTCACGAGCTTAGAGCTTAGTTATAAGTAACGCAACGCGCAAGTCTGTAATATCTGTACCGGTGGAGGCTTTTTTTCTGTTAAAGGAGTCCTTAAAGAGGTCCGTTTCCCGAACTCGTCATTCGAGACTCGAGTCATTCTCCAGCTTTATTACCACGGGTTTTTTCTCGTTGCGAGAGAATATTATATACAAAAACACGTATACTCGCTCGCCCGAACCCCCCTCGCCCGGGAGACACTATTGTACCTACAATGTTTTATTGTACATTTCAGTCTCTAGGGTAAATTGTATTTCATGTACCGGCAGCTCTTGTTAGTTATACAGAAGTGGGTGGATGTAATGCAGCGGTGATACAATATCGTTCAAGTCGGCACGCGGCAGGAAAAAACAATGTTCGATACACTCGGAGGCTCGTATTGTGTGTAGGTACGGGGGTGCGAAGCAAATGTTGTAAAAAGGAACAAAAATGGCTCGGAGTGGTTTTACATATAGGGGTAAATTTTCTCATGAACTCTAATGGTATTTGATTTTCCTCTCGCGTTCCGAATGCCGGTGTACGCGAGAAAAAAAACAGCGAGAGTAAATAGCGCGTCGAACGCGAGCTCGCTGTACGGGTTGAATTGTGTATACCTATATATAATATATGTTTGGTATATAGTGCAGCACATTGTACTTATAGCTTCGTACAGAGTTCGTATGAGCTCGAAGAACTCGATGCACGATGCATCGCGACGATCTCATCAAAAATTCATAACGCGTTACTTCGTCGGTGAGGAAGAAAACGCGTCGGTATTTGTAAAAACGTGACATCCAGGATCCAAGAAATAAAAATCAAGCAACTGCGCGCACGCGACAGTGATGAAAACTATATTGCACGATCACTTTGGAAAAAAAAAAAAACATTTCTTTTTGCCTAATTTTTGCCGAGTTTTCCAATTTTTGCGGCGTACCATTTACACTTGTTCGAGCTTTAAAATGACGTTGTGTCAATGAAATTGTGATTTTTTAATGATTTTTCACAGATTTTTAAAACCGGATCATCGATTTTTGGAAATTGTGCCATACCTAGCCGCGCCTCCCTTCTCATTATTTCCGGTGTTTTTTCAACTTCTCTCACGGCTACTCTATTCAAGCACGTGTTTGAAACGTTCGAAATAAATTGTCCCATTGATGACGAATGGAGCCGCGTTCAAGATCGAAAACTCAAAAAACGGAACTAAAAATACGAGAGATCGTATTATTTTTATTTTCTCGTTCGACTCTCGCTCGTTCGTTCGCTTCCATTGTCGATATTCGAAGAATGAAAAGAGTGGCCGAATATACATAAAGAAAAAGCAAGCACCGGCGGTTCGATATTTTAATTTTCATTTCATCCGACAGCGTCCCCGCTACGTTTCCGAGCTAAATAACACTCGAGAACGGATATAACGCCAGGCGTTGTACCGGCGAATCGGTATAACTCGTTTCACCGACACCCGAACGGCGTTATCGCCAGGTAATTTCTACGAGGTCGGCCGCGAATATATATATTCCCGTCGGCGGGCAACGATCCCCCGGTTTTCCCGCCCGTCGATGCATCGATGCTCTACCCCGGACCTACCATCAAACATTCATGCCCGTTAATGGACAAAAACACACCGGCGATTGGACATGGAGCGCGGTCCCCGGAAACGGTCATAATAATAATTTCCATACGTTTTTCACGCGGATGTTGGCGATAACAAGGGAGTAGATTTGTTCGCGTCCCTATATATCACCGATCGCGTACTATTTAGTGAATTGCTGCCGAAATATCAACTACAAAAAAACCACCAAAAAAAACAAAAGCTTCGGATTTTGTGGTAAAATCATCCCTCGAACGCCAGATTTTTCTCCCTCTCTCTCTTTTGTTTTCCCTTTTTTAAATGAAAATCAAAATTTAACGATCATCGAGTTAACGACTAATTGCGCTTCCACGAAATTAATTAAGAGCCGTAAATTACTCAGATTTAAAGAACAAAGAAGAAAAAAACATGTTGTAATTACCGACCTTCACATAATATACTATATTTACATGGATTTCGTGTCTAGGCCAATTTATTTTCCCCTACCACTCCACCATCGTAACGATTCACATTCGTTGCAACGACAGACCTTGTTGCAACCGTAGAAGAATAAGAAGAGCAAAGTTGCAACGTGCCAGTACAAATGTGTAGATATATGTATATAGGAGACGAGGGGGAAGAAGGTTGAGTGAGTAATTAAAGTTGCTCGTTCAAAGTCGAAACACGAGACCCCCTCGTTCGTCTTGGACTCGAGATACGTACAAGGCGAGTTGGGGTAGAGAGCTCCGTTGGTAGGTATAGGGACTGCCGCAGCTGTTCCTGGGCTTCTCGCTGCGAATTCGTAAACCAGCGAGAGCAGCGACTGAGGCGAGGACCTACGGGGGTGAGATGCGAGCGAGGCACGAAGCGCGTCAGCTCGAGAAAGAGACGCGGCGACTCGAGAGAGGGATTTTTGGCCACGCAACCTCTCAACTGGTTTCTAACAAATATTCGGCATCCAAGAAGGGTGCTTCGCGCTCTTGTTCGAGACTTTTAGCCCTTTTCAGGTGATCGCGCCGAGATGCTACGAGTCGTGCAAAATTTACTTTTTTTTCAAAAACCTACCGCTCCAAAAATGTTTCAAAAGTGGGGACACGTCGTATTTATGAAAAAAAAACAACAACAAAAGAAAAAAGAAAAACACATTGTTTCGGAAAAACAAAATGAAAAAGATCCGTCGTGTGAGAAAAAAAGGCGATAAAAAAAAAGAAACGAAAATGACGCGAGAGGTAGAAAAATGCGGAGTAGGTACTTGGTCGTGTTGGAATAAAAAAGAGGAGGAAGATGTAGAGGTGGTTGGTCTAGTTACACGTGCGACGGTTCTCAAACGAGCCCGCGCGGACCTTTCATCCCTGGGCAACGCAATCTCATCGGGCTCTTCGTCAACGCTGCGTCTCGGTGTGCGAGTCTTGTTCTCGTATCATTGCGCGCCTGTGTGTCTCGAACATAACGCCCGGACGAACGAAGAAGAACCCGAAAGTTTAGTTTGCTCGTTTTGCGTATACCTACCTACATACTCGTACTACATACGGCTCTCCCGTGGTGGTATAGTATACATATGTATACGTGTATATAAAATATATGCACGGAACTGTACGTTCGTCCTCGGTGCTCTCGTCGTCGTTGCCGTAGGAAACCTCGCGAGACGCCAAGTGACCGAGTAGAAACTCCCCGGGTAGACTCACTCAGGGATAGTTTGCCTGTTCGCGAGACTCTCGAGATTAACCGTCGGTTGCTTACATAGGTATAGGTACCTACGGCACTCGCGAAACCTCCTTCCTCCTTCAATTTTCATTCCCTCGCCGGTTACACCTCTGCGATCTCCCGGTATTAAGTCGAATTCACGACGTTTCTCTCGCGTCGCGTCGTCCAAAAACAAGACTCGTATAAAAACATTGAAAAAATAAAAGTGAACTTGTAATATCGTACGAGGGCAGAATTTAATAAGCTTTCAAAAATTCTTATTCAACGTAAATTATGGTAAATTTAATTAAAAATCACACTCGACGGTCTTAAATCGGATTACACTTTTTTCGTCAGTTAAGATCATATTCTTATAGCTCGAACGTTTTGAAAATACTTTCGATATAAAAAATTCGTCCTCTAAAAACGTGTTTAGCAAATGTCAGCAATTAGCTCTGATTAAAAGGTCGGAAAATCGTAATGTAAAATTTCACTGCGTACTATACCTATATAGGTATAAAGTGATAACGCAGCAAATTGCTGGCTGATTAACGACCTCTCACCTGAAAGGGCGACAGGTTCAAAATTCCCTCGGCAACACGACTGGCTCCCACTCCTCATCATCCTTTTCCACCAACACCTCCCTCCCGGCCCTGGACACGAGGCTAATCCTCCGAGCCAACGTTTATCCTTCGGTAACGATTATTACTTCGCGCCCTCCGACTCTTCGCGCCAACTACTGCCCCTCCCGGCCACACGTACACATCGTCACACACATTAGTCGTTTCCTGCACCGTGGCGTTTCCGTATAAACGGCACGGCAAAGCCGTCCAATTTATCCACGTATTTCTGTATTTTACGCCGTCGAGCAAGCGTATATAAAACAAGATAGAAAATGAGAGGGAAAAAGGGAGGAGGTGGGGATTGGAGGAGAAGGTGAAATGTACGCGAGGGAGAGAGCGAGAGAGAGAGAGCGAGAGAGAGAGCGAGAGAGAGAGAGAGAGAGAGAGAGAGAAAGGTGGCAAAAGAGGCGGAAAGAAGCTTTACGCTCGGCACTTTACGTCGGCCTTTTTATTAATACTGCCGAGTAATGAAGTCAGCGCATGGCGATAAAACTGCGGCGTCGACCATCCGCCCAACCTCTTCTCTTTGCCCCGTTTTTTCTCAACCCTCTCCCACTCGAGGCTACAAACGCACGCGGACAATAGGTTTGCGCGGGTGAAAAATCCGCGCGACTACCACCGTCGCGTTTTTGCGCACTTCATTTTCCTTTCGTTTATTATTATTATTATCATTATGATATTTTTTGTTCGCTCTTCATGTTTTGGATTTTTGTTTTAATTCGGCATGAAATTAGATTTTCACGGCAATTGTGACATTAAAACGTACGACAAGGAGAGGCGTAAGTTGCGTGAGTCGAGCACAGATGCGCGAACGGAGCGTTAGGTAACTGTCCCATTGGAACGAGGTTTTTGCCGCGTTCGATGACTTTAACGTTACATTCTCGACTCGATACGTATTACGTAATTCTAATCGCTAGACAATAATAATTGAATTATCGTACGAATTAATTGGATGATTAAACGAGATAATGGTTAAATAAGAATTGTTATTGCAGTATGATAATTATCGTAAGACCGAGCCGAGTGTTTAGCGACTCGATAAACGTCTATCCCTAAGCTCTCGCGATATGAAACACGACAATAAGAGGGGACTGCCGTTCTTACCCAGTCCCACTCCTCTTCGAATATCGCTCGAGTACTCGACGAGAAATTTCATGCTCGTCGCGAGAGAGATTAGAGTGAGTGCACATCGCAAATCGCGACAGAGCCCAAAGAGGGGAAGGAAGGATAAAACTCGCAGAAGGAAATCGGGCGTGTTCGTCGAACGTGAAGAGCGAGGAGTGGAGGCAATCCGGTCTCGCTTCGAAGGAACAAAAGCTCGTAGGATCGAGCAAAGACAATTGCACTTGCGGAAACCAGCCACCAGTCATCGCGGAAAGATGAGAGAAAGAGAGATAGAGAGAGAAAAAGGGTAGGTGGGGTGGGAGCTGAGTGTCTCTCACGTGGCAAGTCGAGAGGATTTCACGTGTTCACCGAAGCGAGGCTAAACCGTCTAACAATGGATATCTCGTGTGCAAATTTATATACATATATGCAGATGTAAAGGTACCCATGTTGAAATACAAGAAACGAAATTCTTCATTTTTCGAGATTCCGCGCGATTCATCAAGTACAAAAAGTATCAAATATTATTTTGCGAATGAAATTTGGTGCGAGTAATTATCGCGAGGTGAATAAAGTCCAAGTAAAGAGTAAACGATTCATATTGTACCCCGAGGCGAAGATAAAAAATGCTCGAAAAGGTTGTTGGTAAATTGTACGAGCGTCGACGCAAAACTACCATTTTTCTTTCGTTTCTTTACTTTCTCACGAGCGAATCGTAAAACCGGATAAAGTTTGAGGGTCGGCGAGAAATACAAATTTCACTGCTGATGGAACAGAAAGAAAGACAGAGAGAAAAAATAGTAAAAATAAAATCAAATAGGTACAAGTGAGCCAGAAGGGACGCCAGTGTAAAACGGTGATGAAATCGACGGTAATAAAAATTTTGTTCAACGTTGAATATACGAGAAAAACGTCGTCTATAAAATGTGGTGAAACGCGAAATTTAAGGATAAAGTTTAAAACGCGGTGTTGATAAAACCCGGATAACAATCCTCATCGCGATATAAATCGGAACGATTGAAAAAATGTTAATTCTAACGATGCGCGATAGGACAAAGTTAAAGAATTTTTTTTCGCGACGTAGAATGAAGATTTCGTCAAAATACTGACAAAATTCGAGTTGGAAATTTTCCGTACGCGATATATGGTAGGTTCGTGACAAACTCGATATAGGTATACCTATTAGATATACGTAGAAATGGGAGAAGCGTCACGAGAGAACTGCGACCGATCGATTCCACCGATGCTCGACTCAAACACTCCGTGTAGAGATAGTTTAGGTATACCAACACACTTCTCAGTTCGATGCACGTACGCGCATCATTCTCTCCTACGTTAATTAATCAAAGAAAAAAGAAATTCGCGGACTTTCGACGAGGCCCAAAAATATCTTTTCACAAGGACTAAAATATCTTTTTCTCCACCATTTGCCACAAATAATAAATAAAAATAATAAATCTCAATTGTGTTTCCAAAAATCATAACCACTTTCATTTCGCAATCGTTTCGTTTTCTTTTTAAGCCATAAAATTGTCAAAGCAACAAAAAGTGGGATTGAGATTTGAAAGCTAGATTGAAAAAAACATTAACGAAAAATTCGTATCGTCTTGAGGATTGAGGAAGAGCACGGAGGAAATAATCGATCGACTCGCGTCGTGTGTTGGCCGGCTCGGAATGCGCTCTTTCTCTCTCTATATATATACTTACGTATACAGATGATTCTTGATTCAACCGGAATAGAAGATACGAAATTCTATTCCCCGACAATAGAAAACTTTGCCTCGATCTCCCTCGTCCTCGTCGGACAAATATTTTATCGTTCGATTATCACCATCGTGCTTCGGTTTCGGCGACTTTTCTTGCTAAAGGACCGAGCGAGCCAAAAAAGAAATAAAGGACAAGGGTGGAATGCGAATGGCAAGAAAAAAAGCAGAAAAAAGAAAAAAGAAAGCCGTACCATTGATAATCCCCGTGGCATTCCCACGGGACAACTTCTTCAGCCAGTTCGTTTAATCCGAGCGAAAGAAGAAGAAGAAGAAGAAGAAGAAGAAGAAGAAGAAGAAGAAGCGTGAAAAAAAACGAAAGAGCGACGTCGAAAATCGATTCGTTTCGTTGCGTAGGTGGGTGCGTGTCTATTTTTGTTCTCCGGTCTTTTATTCACGGTGCTAAATTTCTTCGATGAGAAAGCAAAATAATTTCTAAAGCGAAACGTCGTGTGGGGTTGATAGGAGAAATAGTTATAAGGGCAAGAATGAGAAGTTTGAGAATCGTTCGAATAGCCATGACAACGATACGACTGGCTGACAGTTACGTGTATCGAGGCTAAACGGTCTCGACTCAATTGCGAAATGCCAATTCCGCGAAGCGCCCCAAGGTCTCGACGAGAAGTGCCTTATCGAAACAGGATGGAGGTACGTCGGAGTTTCGGAGGAGGCTCGCGTAGCTTAACAATCCTCCAAGGATCGAGGAGGAAGTTAACGATCGCATCGATTATTCTCGCGACGGGTATAACGTCGTCTACGAACAATTATTTTATAGTGGAACGCGTTCGGTGACTGAAATCGCGAGAAAAGACAACGAGTACAATCGCGAAGATCGGTCGATATTTTATTTTCCATTGAAAAGTAAATCGTAAATAAATCGTATTTTTCTAGATTAATGCAGGATCGTCCGATTTTACAGAAAAAAATTTCCAATCGCTCGAACCACTTCGAGGCACGAGACGAGTCTCGTCTAACCGATGATAAATCTCGTACGAACGTATAAACGTACGAACGAGTGAACAATATTTTTGTTGCGCCAATCATCCTCTTATCTCGTGTCTCTTTAAAGCTACGATGATACTGTATCACGACCCAATCAAGGCCAGGGTTACACCGACATTGCGTTACTACGAGTCTCAAAACGCTACTCCTTCAATTCGTACGAATCGGGGGCTATTACATGTCATTGGGCAAAGTTCATCTCCAACTGACACCTTCCGTTATCTCATGGCATTGCGAGCAATGATAATAATACACGAGTTAGGCCTCCAAGTGGAAGATTACGATAAATGGAGCAAACTTTCCAACTCCGGGAGTGAGTCCGAACGATAGGATCGACGAGAGTGGACGTGTTTACATTTGCTTCGCTTTCGCATACAAGATATACTACCGTGCCTGAAGGAAAAATAATAAGAAAAATCAATTGTTTTAAAATTAATACGTATCATAAAAGTGATAAAGGTGATCTCGGGATGGAGATGCGTTTGATTCTGAGCGGAGTGGTATTAATACTGCTCGTCTACCTCTTCAACAAATATTTCATCCAGGTGTACGATTATTGGAGAAAGCGAGGAGTACCGACGCTCCCGGGTGCATTGCCGTTCCTCGGTCATACCCACAAGATGTTCTTGTCGGGGCAAGGAACGGCGACTTTTGTCAACGATATATACAACTCGTTCAAAGGGCGTAGCATGGTGGGATATTATCAGCTACGAAACCCAGGCCTCCTCCTCAGAGATCCGGAACTCGTGAAAAGCGTGCTCATCAGTAATTTCGCGAATTTTAATCAAAACATAATGAAGATCGATCCCAAGATCGATCCTCTCCTCGCGGAAAATCCCTTCTTCAATTACGGCGACCAATGGAAGATACAACGTACTCGTCTCTCTTATGCACTAATGTCGGGCAAAAGATTGCGCGACATGTGCGTACCGATCGCGAAAGTGTGCGACAAATTCACGAATTATCTCAAGGAGGAAATCGTCAAGTCGAAAAATCAAGTTTTCGAAATGGACACGAAGCTCGTGTGCAACAAGTTCACGGGAGAGGTGGTGGCGAACGCCGGTTTCGGTATCGAGGGTGATTTTTTTCGTAACGGGAGTGGACCCGATTCGTTTCGCGAGGCAGTTCACGCTTTTCTGGAACCGTCCTTGAAAAACATGATCGCGCAAATGGTGATATTTTTCTTTCCGAGGCTCAACTCGATCTTACGCGTTAGCATGATACCCAAACCGATGGATCGTTTTTTTCGTCGTATCATTCACGATATGATAGCACTGCGTGAAAAAAAACCATTGGCGTTGAACGATTTTTTGCAGCTGCTGCTCGACTCGCAGGAAAGGAAGGACGGTAATTTGACCGAGGAGAACATAACGGCGAGCGCGACCTCCTTCTTCGTCGACGGTTACGAGACATCGGCGATCACCCTCGGTTTTTTAATTTATCATCTCGCGGCCAATCGAGAGTGTCAGGAAAAATTGCGCGACGAGGTCAAGCTCGTACTCGAGAAACACAACGGCCAGATAACGTACGAATCGTTGTCCGAGATGACTTACATGGATCGTTGTCTCAACGAATCGATGCGACTCATTCCGGCTTTGAACTTTATCTCTCGAAAATGCAACGGCACTACCAAATTTGTCGGTAACGACGGGCTCGAGTGTCTCGTCGAGCCCGGTGTCGAGATCTTCATTCCGATTCAGGCACTCGGTAAAGATCCGGAATATTGGAACGACGCTGCTGTCTACGATCCCGAAAGATTCAACGATCGTTCCTCCGAAAGACCGAAAACTGTTTTTCTACCGTTTGGCGAGGGACCACGAATCTGCGTCGGCATGAGATTCGCCACGCTACAAATGAAGGGAGCCACTGCGACCATTCTTAAGAATTTCAAGCTTCGAGTCTCCGAGAGAACGAAACAACCCCTGCAATTGAACCCAAGCGCTATCCTCACCACTGTCGAAGGTGGCCTCTGGATCGACATGCAGCCACTTTGAGAAATTATTCTATACCTACTTTCGTTTGAATCTCCCGTCACTTTCTTAGATACGATCTCAGTGACGCCATTTTAACAATTACAGTTTTATTTTATTATTGTTAATATTATTCGATAATTGTCTAACCAACAACAATTAATTGATTCGATTAAAAAACGTATTTAACGTTCGTCTTGTAAGTAGGTACCTACAACTTTTCTTTTAATTCATATTTTCGAATTTTTCGAATTTCTATTGTATTTCTATGGTAAAAAATCGCTTACTTCTCTCTCCTCTCGACCGTGATTCGCAGGGCCTCCGGCAGTTACCTTCGGACCTGAATTCGTCGAAACTCCGACGGTCATAAAAATTGGTGGCAGGCAGCTTATAAATTATGACCACTAATTACGAATTCGCAATTATTCGGTGAACGCGCACTCGAGAGACGAAAGAGTGAGTGAGTGAGTGAGCGAGAGGCGGGCAACGGGAGATGGGTGAAAGTACGAGGGACAAAGGGAGTGAGAGTTTTCCGATAATTACCGCGGAGACCAGAACGCGCGAGTGGCAGTCGGCAACGAGTGCGCGCCCCAGCTGTCTAGCCGGAAGCCACAGGCTGACAGCCAGTCCGCGATAACCGGCTAGCGTTGCTCTCCCGTCCCGCGGAGAATCATTACTCATCGCCAGGAACAAAAAAAATGCAAAAAAGTACAAAATCAAACGGATAAAAAATCGAAAAAAAAAAGAAAATTCTAATCCTTTCCGTTCAAAAAATGCGCAAACAAAATTTCATTCAAAAACAATAAAATCTATTCCAATTTAATTTGATCAATTATTAAATCGCAAAATTTTATTGACCCTCTTTCGTGGTTACCGATCGAGCGTTATTATTTATTTTTTTGAGATTTCATCACTGACACCGATAAGAACCCGGAGGCTACGCGGCTCGTAGCTTCGACGTCGATCATAAATCTTATCTACGCTCGTTGTATAAATAAAAAGTTTTTAAAAATACCGGTAATCAAAAGATATACGAGCGCGCTCTCTTCGCATCTTCGAATCTATACCGACGAATACAACGCTATTATTTATGCTGTTTTTTTTCACCGTGGTAGACGTTACACGTGTAAGCGTATTATGAATAAATCGCTGTACTATACACGACGCGACGCACAATACATACATAGTACATAAACGTGTTATACATGTACGCAACTATGGCCGAGATACGTAAGTGGCGACGGAGCTACAAGGAAAACCACTCAGCCGGTGTGCGATGCGGAGGTAACAGTGCTCAGACGTTACGGTACAGTAGGGTTATCCACTATCTTCAACAACCCTCTTAAGGCCTTCTTGGCCCGTCTACCGCGTGCTCCATTTTTTTCTACTTTCTTTTTTCATTCTGCCATTATCCTCGAAATAAAAGGGGGCCAAACGTCGTCAGGGATTTTTTTTCACACTTCCTTACTTCTCGTTCGTACGCAAAAACTGAACCAACCGTTCCGAGTTAGGACGGAGGTCCTTCGAGAGAACGAAATAATAATTCATAACTTTTCGACGCTTCGGCAAAAAACCAAAAGAAAAGAAAATAAAAAAAAAAAAACAAAAAAAAAGCTTTCGCCAATCGCTGCTCACGGATATTTCCCCTCTCGTACGTGTAAGACCCCCCCCCCCCCTTATCGTATATCCGATATTTATAAATGTTTCAAAAAATCGTTTCCCCACGAAATGAGAAATTTTCGCGAACGATTTCAGCTTCGTTGCCACGTCTGTCTATAATTATGTAATACACACGAAGTATCGTATATCTCAACGAGATATGAGGTGGAGAAGCAGGAGGACGGTGGGGGAGAGTAGCGGCTAGTAATTAGAATGTGAAATTGGAATTTCATCTCGTGTCTTATCTCGTCTCGGCACTTGGAGCAAATTCATCGCGAGCTTCTCTCATTTTGCTTCGCGACTGCAAATTATACTCGTCATATAACAAAAACCGTTTTAATCTCAAAGTTACGAGAGCGTTTTTTTTCGTCTTCTTTATTTTCTCACTTTTCTTCTTGGTATTCTTTCAGCTAACGACCGTAAGGTTTTTAATAATGTATACGGTTTGCATCCCCACCATCCTCTTGCACTCCCACCGGCTTGACGTCAAACCCACCGAGCTTTTCGTCGGACTTTGGTGCTCGTTTTTTTTAATGATATGTATACCCCCAGTTATATTTCGTTAATAATATATGTATAACGAGAGAGAGAGAGAGAGAGAGAGAGAGAGAGAGAGAGAGAGAGAGAGAGAGAGAGAGAGAGAGAGAGAGAGAGAGAGAGAGAGAGAGAGAGAGAGAGGACGTCGGGTAAATCCCACGGATAAAAATTTCATCCCCCGCAGTATTTAGGCTCGGAAAATATACCATTTCCGTTATTATCCATCCTGCTTTATTAATCCAATGGAAAATGTTTAATTTGCTTACGGTTTAAGTTTAAATGTTGAATTTCTTTGTTACGTAACTTATTTTATCGCGTTATTAAATTATAGTAGTGATAATTAATAAGATTCGAAACGGTTAAGAAATTTCTTAAATAATAAGTTTGCAAACCATTGTCACGTACGATTGTTCGAGGCTTTTGGCAACTGTGCACTTATTTGTAACCGGTTACAAATGTTGGAAGGACATGAGCGACTTTATACATAAATAAACACATAGATATATGTATGTGGACAAATAAAATGGGAACATCCAAGAGAGGAAGAAAAGTGCCTGGTTTCTCGTGCTCGTAGAACTATACGCCGGTAGCAGTGCATCTTTCTCTGATTTCCCGAGGGAAGTTTCGCTTTGCCAGGACGTCGTCGCCTCTTCTCTTACTACAAACATACATATGTATATGTATATGTATGTACGTAGTTTACATCGCGAGGAAAGAAGAAGGCAAAGACGCCCTGCGAGTTGCTGCGGAGCTTTGGCACACAAGAGGCACGAGAATCGTCGCTGGTCCGTGTGTGTGTGTGTGTGTGTGTGTGTGCGTGCGTGCGTGCGTGCGTGCGTGCGTGCGTGCGTGCGTGCGTGCGTGCGTGCGTGCGTGCGTGCGTGCGTGCGTGCGTGCGTGCGTGCGTGCGTGCGTGCGTGCGTGCGTGCGTGCGTGCGTGCGTGCGTGCGTGCGTGCGTGCGTGCGTGCGTGCGTGCGTGCGTGCGTGCGTGCGTGCGTGCGTGCGTGCGTGCGTGCGTGCGTGCGTGCGTGCGTGCGTGCGTGCGTGCGTGCGTGCGTGCGTGCGTGCGTGCGTGCGTGCGTGCGTGCGTGCGTGCGTGCGTGCGTGCGTGCGTGCGTGCGTGCGTGCGTGCGTGCGTGCGTGCGTGCGTGCGTGCGTGCGTGCGTGCGTGCGTGCGTGCGTGCGTGCGTGCGTGCGTGCGTGCGTGCGTGCGTGCGTGCGTGCGTGCGTGCGTGCGTGCGTGCGTGCGTGCGTGCGTGCGTGCGTGCGTGCGTGCGTGCGTGCGTGCGTGCGTGCGTGCGTGCGTGCGTGCGTGCGTGCGTGCGTGCGTGCGTGCGTGCGTGCGTGCGTGCGTGCGTGCGTGCGTGCGTGCGTGCGTGCGTGCGTGCGTGCGTGCGTGCGTGCGTGCGTGCGTGCGTGCGTGCGTGCGTGCGTGCGTGCGTGCGTGCGTGCGTGCGTGCGTGCGTGCGTGCGTGCGTGCGTGCGTGCGTGCGTGCGTGCGTGCGTGCGTGCGTGCGTGCGTGCGTGCGTGCGTGCGTGCGTGCGTGCGTGCGTGCGTGCGTGCGTGCGTGCGTGCGTGCGTGCGTGCGTGCGTGCGTGCGTGTGTGTGTGTGTGTGTGTGTGTGTGTGTGTGTGTGTGTGTGTGTGTGTGTGTGTGTGTGTGTGTGTGTGTGTGTGTGTGTGTTTGCCTGTGAACAGGGCGTAGAAGTAGGCGAGCAAGTAGAAGAACTCGACGGATGGTCCGACGCGTTCTTGCGCGTGTGGCCAAACTCCACACAAGCCGTGAGAGCCGCGTCATGATTTATACTATCGCCATTCGAGAATACGCGCACGCATAATTCTCCATCTCTTCTCTCTTTCTCTACTAAATTATCGCGGAAGGTGCAAAAAATTCGTACCAAATAATTTCGTACGTTTGTCTCAATTATGAGTTTTCTTTCGATTCTAAAACAACGAACGAGAGATTGGAATAAATACTTTCGCCGGGAGAAATAATGAATGCAATAAACCGAAAAAAAGAGCCGAGAATATTATTAGTTGCTCAACGAAAAATGTTTTTCTTCGTTAGCCGAACCGAACATTTTCGCGCACGATCGTAAAAAAAAGTGGGACCGCGCACGTGCGGAAGGTTCGAAAACGTAGGTACGTATACTCCCGGTAGGGCAACGATAATAAATCGACTCGAGTGATTCAAGAGCTTCATTTAACCGCGATACGGGGGCCGACTACTTCATAACCTCCTCCCCGCCCCCACGCAGAACGATGTCCGATTGCCCTCTCTCTCTCTCTCTCTCTCTCTCTCTCTCTCCCTCTCCTCGCCGAGCGCGAAAGAACTCTCCGCAAACTCGGACGCGAACAATAAACGCAATGGACTCCCAAAACTCGTGGAATATTTCATGTTTACCGTTGGTTAAAAAAGAAATATACATATACCTATATTACCCCCCACCTTCTATATATTCGGTTTCCCGTTTTTCATCCCTCGCATTCCCAAGAGTTCTATTCCTCTCTCTCTCTCCCTCTCTCTTCAATCGTCGAAAATTTTATGATTTCTTTTTGCGCGTGTTTTTGTCGAAGCTTTTCCCCACCGTTTGTTTTTCCGAATTGTTTCCAACTTTTCGTACCGAACATCTTTTTTTCGCGATCTCCTCTGTTTCTTTGTTTTTCTTTTTATCTCTAGGCTAAAGCCAGCGCGAACGTATCGAACGTGCCCGGTTTCCAATATTCCCTGTGTAAATTTGGAAAGGTTCTATCACTACGAGAAGGCATGTATGTTCGTGCCACGTAGGATGAATGGTAGAGGTCGGAGAGACCACGAGGGTCGGAGGCAGGAGCCATACACCGAGCGAACCGGTGAAACCTCTCGCACGAAACAATGGGGGACTCCCTAATCTCAGCCATTCGCAATACTCTTTTAGCTTCTCCATAACGTTCTCCATACAGTATTTTCTCCATTCTCACTGGCCTCACTGGCCTCACTGGCTTCACTGGCCACAATAGCCCCGATGATGCATCGTCCCACTACCATTCCTCGCCCAGCCTCGTGACTGTTTAATTACCCGCAGTATTCCAAAATTCCATTACGACATTGTTAACGGAAAAAAAAGCAAAAAGAAAACGATCCCTGAATTATTCTCAATCAAGGCCAAGTTTTTCAACAACGCTTTTGCACTACTTGTTCAAATTGATGAAATTCAATTACGAATTTTGTTTTCGTTTTGTTTTTTTTTTCCTTTTGTTCACCAAAGTTTTCTAGAGTAAGTGGGTATTGCGCGCGCGCACCTTTCGTATATGAATGTGGATTTTTCTCGAGACTCGAGCTCGTGCCAGGAAAAGTAAGGACTTTGTTTTCGTTTTATCGAAGGGAGCGTGTAACGGTGTGCTTTTCCTATACCACGTATAGGAGAAACGAGGACGCGGAGGGCGGAGTGAAGAAAGGAGGGTGAAGCATATCGTGCCGTTGCTTCTGGCGTTGCACATAGTGTCCGAGGTCCACAGTAGAGCGAGCCGGTACATGGCCGGCTATAAGAGGCGGGCGGGAGCGAGAGCTGGGAAAACGAGCGGTGTGAGCTCGACCGGATATCCTTTGGCGAGAGTGAGCGAATGGTCGCTTTCTAATACTATATATATATATATATATATATATATACATATATGTATGAGAATAGAGAGTATCGAGCGCCGACAGGTGCCCAAAGCGAAGGAGAGCATCTCTCGGGTTTTGTTGCCGGGCTTCGACTATATCTCTCTGTTCTAGCTGCACAGCCAATATCTCTCCCTCTGCCGTTTGCCCTCACCTCTTTTCGCACGCTGTCGCCCCCTCTCCCTCTCCCTCTCTCTCTCACTCTCTCAATCGCTGTTCGCGCCCATCCAGGCTGTCCATTCTCCAACTCACACGAAGGCGAACGTCGGTTGAAATAGAGAGGGAGGTGTACAAGACAGGGGTGGGTTAAAGACGTAAGCGCGAACTAGACCATCTTCCTTCCTTTCACAGTAATTTCGACCGGCAATCCCCAAGTAAACCGACTTGAACATTAAACTCACTCTCTCTCTCTCTCTCTCTCTCTCTCTCTCACTCACTCACTCACTCTCTCTCTCCTTCTCTCTCCGCTCTTTCTCCCTGTCCAGTTGAGAATTGTACGGGGATGAGAGAGCAGAGGGTGGAAAGAGATTGCAATCCCTCGGGGGTCTATCGAAGTGCCCAAATTATCTCGGTTGCCCTAGAAAGTCCGCGTTAATGTATCTACCTCTTGCTACGAGTATTACATGTACCATTCGCGAAACTTCTCGTACAAACGATTATACCGATGCGATCGTTTTCCACTCTGCCAAAGATAAAACCAAAAAGTTTAACCGTTCGACTCGAGTCAAACGCAATGTAAAATTTATGTTTTCTCGTGTTTTTTTTTATTTATTTACCATTAACGTAGTCACCCAGGGGGAAATATATATTTTTCTATGATTTCTCTAAAATTTTTCCTTTTAATCGAGTCGAGAATGTTTCGTCGAGAACGCAGTCGAGCCACCGTAAAATAATTCGAAAAGTCGAGGTAAAAGGATGGAAAAAAAGGAAAAGCGAAATTTGTCAAGATGTGATTTCCAGTCGAGGAGATCGATTATGCATGAAATCGATCGGAAAAAGCTCAAACGTCTCGGCAAAGGACTAGATGCGGGGTGTAGGTGACGAGAAGAAGAAGAAGAAAAAATGAAAGGAGTAAGAGTCTCGGCGTAAAGACGGGTCCAAAAAATGTTGGACGTCGAACGCTCCGAGGTAGGATCGTCCGCTATTGTCCGCAAACATCCTCTCTTTTCTCCTTTCGAGTCCGAGAGAGAGACAGACAGACAGACAGACAGACAGACAGACAGAGGGATTCCTATGTATGTCCTGGGGATGTTGGCCTCTCTTAGCCTCACCCGGACGAGACGAGAAGACTCGCGCGACCCGGTATCTTTACGACCTTCCAAGGACATAAACTGACGTTATCCTCGTGCATATAACAGCGAGAAAGTGTGTGAGAGAGAGAGGAGGAGGATCAGCAGTCCCGCAGCTACAACTCCCAGCAACATAGTGCGGCACGCGTACGAGATCTCTCACCTCTCTCTCTCTCTCTCTCTCTCTCTCTCTCTCTCTCTCTCTCTCTCTCTCTCTCTCTCTCTCTCTCTCTCTCTCTCTCTCTCTCTCTCTCTCTCCCTCTCTCTCTTTCTCTCTCTCTTGTACTCGATGCGGAGACACGAGATCGACCACGACGATACAAAGTCGACTCCGAATAGTAATACGACACACGCTGCAGCGACGGGACGAGAACGAGGATGTAGAAAAAGAGAGGGATCCTTTTAGTACGGATGGTGGTTTCTATATATTATATGTATGAGAGAGGTCGAGGGGCGCTCACCGTACCAGTTAATACGGTTGGACTGTCAACGTAGACCACCACATATATATATATATACACAAATATATAAATTATTTGCAATAGGTCTCCAGACGCCGAGAGATCTCGCCAATAGGTTCAGCCATTTTCTGCTCGGTTCTTTAAGGGCGAAACGAGCATTGAAAATGAGTGGACGAAAATCGAAACAGCCTTTCCTTGAACCGTGACGTATAAAATATGCGCGTATATAGTACAGGAATACGTAATTACAAAATGGTAGAAATAAATATTTCATTCTACGCTCGAGCTTTCCTGTACGTTTACTCCTGTCTCTCCTCCCGCAACTATACGTATCCATTGGCTAACATAGCAATTGCGTAAACTCGTTCGAGTGATTTATCGACCAACCCTTAATCCGTCTATCTCTTCACCCCCCCCCCCCCCACACCACCACATGCACCGCAAACTACCAACGTTCATATATATTATATTAAGGTGTGCAGACGAATAAAATTTACCACAGAACACGTGAGTTAGACATAAGGCAGACGTATAATTTTCCCTGACAAAAAAAAGTCCGAGTATAACCGCAAAAGAAAGAAGGAACCCTCGACGAAAAACGCAAACCCTCCAGCCTCTTCTCTACTCCCGCGCTTTGCGAATAAAACGTAAAATCGTTTAATTAATCTATCGTTACGATTTCACCCTGGCATCACGGTTCGGAAAAGAAAAAAGATTCTCGTAAACTCTTCATCCTCTGGACGATTAATTTCTTTTTGTTTTATTTTCTCTTTTTTTTCTCGTTAAATCCGAGTCACCAACGGTGGTGGCGAAACGTCGAATAATTTCGTCCGGACAGTGAGCAGCCTGGATGGAAAAGTTGAGCGCGAAAGCTGCTGCTTGGCAAACTGTACGATTTACCCCCCTATCCTCGTCCCCGACCCTGCTCCTCTACCCCTTAGTTCGCAAAACTGGCCCGGGGTGTTAAGGTTTTAACACTCGTTTCCTCTCGCTCGAGATGAACGGATCTTTCTCTCTCCCTCTCTCTCTCTCCCTCTCTCTATACATATATATATGAACAGAAGAAGTGGCAAGATAGAGAGGAAATAAGGGCTGGAAACCTAAAGAACGGGAGAGAGAAAGGGAAAGTGGCAGCGGCACGAAACCCGGGTGAGATCACCAAGAGAGAGAGAGAGAGAGAGAGACAGGGAGAGAAAAGCGTATCGCGCACCCACTTTGCCTTCGCTGAGCTCTAAATTTCTGCAAATTCCAAGAAGGCGAGGAGAACCCCCCACCCCACACACACACACACACACGCACACACACACACACACACACACAGAGCATACAGAGACGCAACGACTCCCGTCCATAAATCTACCCCTTCGGACGTATTCAGCTGTGTGCCGCACATACATACATATATATATGTAATCTAACGACCAAGCAGCCAGCCGTAACACGATCTCGCGCACCTTCTCGCGGAGCAAAAAGGTAGTGTATCACACCAGAAACGAGAAAGAGAGAAAGAAGAAAGGCTTGGTTGAGGAGCAAGTGGAAAAGCTCGTGCGCGCCAAGGACTTTTTTCAAGGAGTGCGATAAATTACCGAAAGACTCACGCTCCATGTCCCTCCTTCGCCCCGAAAAAGCTTTATATATGTATATATACATATATATGGATATTGCATACGTGTATATTTATTTTAATTGACGTTAATCGGCCGAGGTTAGTTTAATGGTCGGTCTCGCTGTGGTTGACGAGGACGGACGCGTCAATTAATCTCTCGGGTTCAGAGATCACTGGGTACGTGATTATTATTACTATCATTACCATCGTCGATGGAGTTGTAATTTTTTTTATTCAACTTATCAATATCTAGGTAAGTATATTGATAATGGAGAACTTTTGTGTATGATTCATTATAATTTAATAGGTAGTTTTGACTCACGAGTTGTATTTTTCGTAAGAGGTTGAATTCATATTGGAGTGGAAATTCTGGATTTGCAAAGTTTCGCTCCCGAGAGTGAGAATGGAAAATGAAATGAGTCAAGCGGATAACTCGTTTGACTGCTTCTACTGCAAACTGGCGTCCGCGAACTTAAGCAATAATCTCGAACTTTCTACTTCTCTCTCTCTCTCTCTCTCTCTATCTCTAACACACACATACACACACACACACACACACACACACACACACACACACACACACACACACACACACACACAGACACCGGTTAGCTGGTCCGATGTATGTAACAACTGATGAGAGCCGTGAACTTTGTTCCTGTCGACTCTTCGTTACACACGCTTTCGAGGAGAACGAGAATTCAGACGTTTTGATGAACACGTGTATTATTACGTATATCCATATATAGGTACATATACAAATGTGTTGATGAAACGCCTGATATATATATATATGGCGTCCTAGTCATGTATATGCGTGATTCGAGCAAACGGGGTAGTTTGGTTCGCAACCGTGAGCTCTCGCGGTACGTGTAATTTTGAAGCTGGTTCGCTCGGTGAACTCTAGGAAAGGCGAAACTTGAGCAATAAACGAGGCGGAGAGTGCCCGATCATCGAATTCTACCAGCCGGCCGTACGTACTCGTTGCCTCGAGTAGAAATTTCTCGACTCGAAGCAAAACAGGTACCTACTGCACGCTCGCGCGTCTTATTTCGATCACAAAAAATCAACAAAAAATCCCACATTCCTCCGTGTTTATACTTTCCTCCAAAATTTCTTGTAGATTTATTGTTATTTTATCGCGTGATTTAATAAAAACGTTGATTTCTGACGTCAAGGACTTTACAATGATTACGAAATTGCATTTGGACGAGAAGGGAAAATAATCTGCTTGTCGTAACCCGGCGATCTATGTACGTATGCGAATTCTTTTGTTATTCGAGCTTCGGTAACTCTCGTAATCACTTCATGTTCGACTCCCGCGACTCGCGTCCGACTATGGGAAAAAGCGACAAATATATATCCGGCAAGATTTACCTTGGCTTTTCCTCCATTACACGTCATCTACCTACATATATAGATACGTTAAATAGACATACGTACATATGTGCGTGCGCGCGGCTCTGTAAATGTGCAAGTATATAACTGAATATGTATACACGATATCCCTCCGGATTTCTCTTCTCTCGCACGGGTTAAATCCATCTGTCGAATTTTATAAACGATCGTTCCATCTCTCTCTGTCTCCGCGCTCCAAGATTTCATTTCACGAGCCGTCGAACAGCGCCTCGTTTCCGGTAACCCTCAGTCTAGTTTTTATCTCCCTTCCCTCCAACCACCCCTCCGCCCTTCTCTCTTTCTCTCGTTGTACGTATAAAAATACCTATACCTATATATGTATATATACATATGTGTGTGTCACGAGCATCAAACACATGCGCACCCAAGGACACCAGGCAACCCGGTCCTTTTTTTTCGTGACAGCAACGCCCAGCACCGTCGCAACCTATAGGTATATGTAACTTCCGCCACTTTCGTCCGGGCGTTCATAAATTTCTGCATTTTCCTCGACGATTTCCGGAAACCGCTAATATCGATTTATATTTATTTTTTTATGTTTTTCTTCTCGTTGGTAGGAAGGACGTAATTTTCGTCGACTCGTTGCGCGAGTCCCGGGAGGCCAAGGTCAAGGAGGGCGAGAGAGACGGGGAAATTGCGGAAAGTTTTTCGATTGAAAATAATTCTTGCGTCTCACGTTGATAATTAAATCTTGACAAAATTATGAAGATAAGAATGATTTCTGTTTGTATCATTGTTTCAACAACGATAGCTTTAGTTTCTGTTCTGCAAAATTATTAATAATTATAATTATTTATTTTTATTTCTTTTTTCATGATTTTTGTTTGCGTTTTATACGCGCGTATAAAACTTTTGCGTTCTCCCGGCCGTTTTGCAAATGTGCGTAAGAATGTCGCGAAGAGAAGAGAGTATTGACGTCGGTTGCTGCTTTTAAATATTGCACCCAAGTCACGTTTCAGGACCGTATCCGCAATTCCGCACCCCTCCCACCTCGTCCGAGTGGCCCACCGCGACACGCCTCTCCCTCGTACCTATTCGACCGAGCATCCTTGCTTCTCGCTCCGATGCCCAGACAACGGTGACGAGAGACAAGGAATGACGGGGTGGGGGACGCCAGAGACAGAGAGACAGAGAGAGAGAGAGAGAGAGCGACAGAGAAGATCCCAAAGTCGCATAACTACCCCCGCCTCCGATGCTTTCTAAGGAGACGAGACCGACTTGTGGGGGGAGGGAAACGAGTGAAAAACGTATTAAGGGTGTACCGCGCGTACCATACAAAAGTAAGGTCGAAAAAAAATTGCGCGCCGATGATGACGGACAGGGGCGCGGAGGAAGGCTATAGGTACTCTTACGGTATTATTCGGGGGTAAAATGTACCTTTTCTTTCTACTTGAAATTTTAGTCGAACGGAATGAAAAAAAAACACACACACACACACACAAACACACACACACAAAAGTCTCGATACTTTTTTTATCGATAAAAAACCCTCGATGTTACGATAGTTTTCCTCGCGTAAAGGATCACACACGACGCGTAAATAAAATATATCGTCGATATATTTGCTCTCGTTTATAACCATATATCTATATGAAATTATGGCGATAATGTCATAAGGGTGGTTTTATTTTTTTACACCCTACCACCATAAGAATAAAAGTGAAATAATTGATTGAGCCCTCTTCTGTCACACTCGCGACACTCACGACTACTATTATGTAGGTGCTTTCGTAACGAATGACTCACGTGTGTATATGCGTGTGTATCATAGAGCAAGATTTATGGGCAGAAACTTCGACCCAGCCGCCAAGCCCCCCCTCTATTTCAACCACCATATTTTTCGATCTCTCACTCAGACACGAGACACAAAATATCTTTGTTTTTCTTTTTCGTTGCGAACGAGCAAAACAGAGGCAAACGAATGAGAAGCGAGCCATTAAAAAAAAACATTATTTCATTCACCCCTCGCGTTAAATTATTAATCAAACGCGACAACGGAACGAAAAAAAAATTAAAAACAGAACACGCGCACAAAATTACAAATAAATATTTCGCGCTGTAAATACTTTTTCCACGTTATTTTCAGGCATGAATTTCATTCTTTAACCGTATATATATGAAGTAGAAACGCTCCCGCGTAATTAACGACAACTCACCCCTCGTGTCTACGCCACTCGCGCGCTCTCTCTCTCTCTCTCTCTCTATCTCTATCTGCCTCGCTCGCGCGCTGGCTCTCTCTCACCCTCCCTCGCTTCTTCTTCTTCTTTCACCAACCCCACTTCAATCGCACCGTTCATTCACCGTTACCTCTTCAGACTTTCCGGTTTGTCGCATACAACACACGGACGTAACACACGCGCACCAACGCACGTACAAGAAGAAGAAGAAGAAGTAGAAAGAAAAAACAAAGAATAATAAGAACTCGCGTCGTACTAACGCAACATCGTCCACGATTTTGTCACAGAACGAACAGCGCGTAGCCACTTTCTGTGACGAATGCTGATAAAGGGAGAGGATAAAGTTTATAACCCTCAACTTTTTTTTAGTTTGCCCGTCTTTGTCTCGTTATCGTTCTCTCCGTGGTCTCTAAATCTCTCGGCGCGTGCACGAAACTCTGCGACAATCGCGCGAAAAGCGCGCGATTAATCAATTTTAAACAACAACCAAAAAACGGAGAAAGACCACCAACGCACCCTTCGTTACCGAGCTATATGGGTGAAATGAAAAAATCGTTTTTTATTACGTCGTATCTTTAGTTATTGCTCTTCTCCTTTCGATTCCACCATCAACGACGATAATCGGTGGATAGCGAAATAAAAAATAAAATAAATTCCGACCGACGAAACGCGAGCGGGACACGGGAAACGTGTCGTCGCTTCGTACCGAAGCACGCAGCCCAGGATAAGGTTATGAGAGCCTTGTGAGCGCTTCGGCGAACGCTCGTACGCGGCAGGGCCGCAACGTGGCGCTCCGAGCGCCTTCGTACGCGCGAGCGAGAAAGGGGGGGTTAGTAACGAAGAACGAGATAACTACCCCCGAAACACCCCCATCGACGAACACGAACAGCCCCTCCATAACGCCTCTCTCTCTCTCTCTCTCTCTCTTCGCCAGATATTCAGGGGCGAAACCACTCCGTAATGCGCCCCTCGTTCAACCCATTGCGAAATTTCTTATCGTCCCAATTTATCACTGTAAACATAGAATTAAAAAATTCATCGATTTTTTTCTCGTATTGGCGAGGGTAGCCGCTTGATGTCCACACGAATAGGGTTGAAAAGAGCGAAGGAGAGGGTTCACCAACGAGAAAAGTACGAGGACGTGGAAAGGGTTGCGTTTGACGGGACTTATGACGCAATCGACGAGAAAATAAGGAAAATTGGAAATTCATATGGAATGTATCGGACGAAGGGCGGAATCGGAAAATCGAAAGGAGAGAGAAAAGAGGGAGAAACGCCGGGGAAAGGTAGGGCAAGAAGGATCTCGGCCAATAACAAAAAGGAGACTCGAAACTCCCGGATCGCTGCTTCACAATGAAATACTCGTTAATGTTTAATGCCAAGAATGGGCAAGGGGTGGCTTAACCGCGAACAAAGTGTCGAACGTTTCTCCGCTTTTGCGCTCCTGAAAAGAACGTCGACATCGAGCATAAAGGAGAGAGGGACGGAGAGAAAAGAGAAGAGAAGAGAAATAAACGCGGAGCCAGCGAAAGGAAAAAGAGAGATCGCTGGGAAAGACGAAGAGGGAAGTACAGAAATGAAAAAGAGTGAATGAGAGAGACTCGGGAAAAGCGCCGTTTGCGGTGCAAAGAATAGGAGAACGAGAAAAGTAGCGAGACGAAGGAGAATTTTATGCATTCGACGAGGTAGCCGAGAGAGAGAGACCAAATAAGGGTGCTGTGTGCCAAGTGTTGACGCGCGAAAAATTCCTATATACTAGCGCATGTATATATTATATATACGTGGATAATATATTCACGGGAATTCGCCTAACAAAGAAAAATTCGTTTCCTATGCTACGGAGACAATTTAACGTACTCGTTTCACGATACAATTGTCCAGTGGAACGTTCACAACTTGGATTTTTTTTTGTTTTTTTTTTCAACAGGTTCGATCAATATCGATTGATCGGTTAATAATATTAATAATACTATTATTATTATTATCATTATAATTACAGAAATTGTAACGCAAATACACAAATAGGTATAATATAGAAAAGTAAATAGCGAGCATCGAAACGTCGCTTGATAAAATACAAAAATGAGGGTGAAAATTTCGTTCGTGGAACAAAAGCACCAGACTAAAATAATCCAAAGGTGATAGTGGTGTTTCCGGGGGAGGAGGGCTGACGAAAATTTTTCCTCGAGGGAGAACAAGAGAGAGAGAGGGAGAGAGAGAAAGAAATAATAGGTACGTGCGCCTCGGGCTCAAGCGATGACCATTCGTTTTTCTCACCCTTATCGAGCCTGCGCTCTCATTTCTGATCTCTATTTCTCGTGGTTATTTTTTCACTCCGCCACTTCTTTCCTTTTATTCACTCGGCCATGCTTTTTTTGTTCATTTTTTGATTTGGCAAGGCGAGCCCTGCTCAGTCCTTGGTCCCTTCATCCCCCTGGAACACATGCTCGTTTGATAATCCGCGGATGCTCTCGCTCGCTACCAACGCGCACACCCTTAAATCATCTACCCTATATTATCGAAAAGCGTCCTAAAAAATGTGCGGCTCTCGAAGCGAGTCGCTCGAGCATTATCTCAAGGACGAAAGCGAGCGTGGCAAAAGACAAGCCGTTGCCAAGAATTATGAAAGCGAAGCTCAAATCATCGACCGTCAAAACTTTGAAACTTCGATCCTTGTCCTCGATTTCATTGGCTTCGTACATACGAATCGGTTCTTGGATTAAATTGTCGATGGTGTGTTGTATGAAATGGGACTCGACGAGTCTACGAAAGATGGTGCTCAAACGACGTTCCAAGGGCCAATTTTCGCGTATTACCCAACAAACCTCGGTCTGGACGACCGACTCCCTCGACAGATGAAATTTCATTCTCGCGGCTTCGTAAAGGAGGGTATGTTTGTCGAAGATACAAGCCGCGGTTGGATCATTAACGACGTATTTGGTGCAATTGTAACCCTCGATATCGAAGTAACGTGCCGGGTAAGCCTCGTCATTGAAAAAGACACGAAAGGCCTCGTTACCGTAAATCTTATAATCGGACTCGGCGAGATCGATCATCGTATCGATATTGGGCCGGCGTATTTGTTTCGATAAGAGAGAGGCCAGTTTACCCTGATAAAGACCCTGAATCGTTATCAAGAATAAGAAGAAAGAGGCGAGATAGATTCTCGGTGGTGTATCGCGGGGTAGCTTGGCGAGGGACGAACTGCAAATCATGCGAAGTGCGTTGAGAACGGCGTTCGTTAAATCTTGACGCATCCAATATTTCAGGAAGAACAACGTAACGAGACAAACGATACCGAGACAGGTTTTGGAAGCTCCGTCGAGAAGCGATAAAATTTTGCTCAATTGGGACGCGTGACCGCTGTATCGCGTCATGATAACGGCCGAAGTCGTCCAGTGGGAGGAGACGATCGTTAATCTGCTCATATCCTGCCGATAACGATCGTTCAATCCGAGATCGCTGATTCCGTTGACCATGTCCGCGAGTATACCCCGGGGCTTGCCATCTTCCTCCAAATAGCCACGAATCTCGTCACGTCCGTGTATAACGTATTTTGGTTTTGCATTTAGAGCTTGGAAAATGGTGCGAATTATGGTCGCGTCAGTACCGACCAACGCGTCTAAACCGGTCTTGTTACGGTCGAGATGAATCTCGTGGTCCCATTCTTTGATCGTCGAACGAATCTCGTATCCCCCGAGATCCAAACTTTTGTCAAAATCGATGTTGTCGCAGAGCCGAGGATCGTCCTCCCGGTATTCCCGCACTAACAGAGACCACGGATGTTCCTTTCCACCACCGTCGATCGACTCCAATCTCCAAGCTTTCGGCGCGTAACTCGTGTAAGGGTTGAAACTGTAAATCAATCTTGTCTCGTTCGTGTGTGAGCACATAAATTTCGCCTCGATCAGATCGATCTTCCAAGCTGTCCGCAACATATCTCGAGCCCTCGAACAATCCTTCTCCGTCGTTGGCCACCCGATTATGTACAAATACGCCATGTGGTTCCACCATCGAGATGCTTTTATACCGGTCAGAATTCTTTCAAGATCCTCGGACGAACTCACCGTGACCAAAAAAATCTGTAGTTTGTCTCGTGATATTGGTCGCGCAGATTTTTCGCTCGCTGTGCTCCCGATATTACCGAGTAAGATCGCCGACACGAATTCCTGCCGCGACAACGCGGTCACGAACGCTCCGCTACAATTTCCAGCGATTCCTATCGCATTCACTCCCCTTGCGTAACACCTTTTTAGTATTTTTACCTAAAAATCATTTGGACCGCTTAAAGGTTTCAGTTATATTTTTACGCCAAAACACAAATACGTCAATAACGTCAAAGTTGCAAAAGGAATCGAGCAAATTACCGTCGCTTCTGGAAAATCGGCCGATTCTCTCCGATCCGGGGCCTCGATGACAATTTCTGCGAGACACCCGTCCGCAATGATTTTCAAAAATAAAATGGTCATTAAAATGTTGGTCATCCTCACGATCGGCACCAATTTTATCGTCTCAAGCCCACGAAAATCCGAACGAAATTCCAAACGAAATTCCGAACAAACGCAAACGAGTGCAGCCCAAAGACTGGAACGAGTCTCGCGCAACAGTGCGTCGTGGGCTCTCTTTTTCCGTCACAGGGAAGATTCTTATCGACCCTATGGGAATAAAACATTATTGCCTCTTCCTGTCTCCGTCCCTCGCTCGCGGACCTCGCTCGTACGTGCTACGAGCTTTAGTAACGTGTAAGCAAATGTCTACCCTCGCCATAGGTAGCTACATATAAGTAGATATTATCGGTCTGTCTATAACCAATACATGGATATATACGTACGCGATACGAATCTATGCGTTAGCTAGGCGAAGACGCGGAGAAGGGGCCGCCGGGACAGGAGGGACGGGCTAGAGTCATTTCGCACATGACGTCACTAGGCCACCACGCAGTCCAGCACTTTGCGCTCGTTCGCCGCGCGCTACTCTCACCGCTCTCTCGCTCACCTATCCTCGGTGCGTATCCGCTTTCACTATATATAAAGTAACGAGCTCTGTGTGTTTTGTCTCTCTTGTACTGACTTTGGGCGAAGGAATATAATAAATTGTCTGGCTCTCTCGCACTCGCTGCGACACATTATTCTCGTAGCCTAGCTCTCGGCTTTTCAACGACAACCGCAGGATCCTCGCTTCGACTATGGCGCAACCACCAACCTATCCGGACTCTCGTTCAATCTCGCGCCCTCTCTCTCTCTCTCTCTCTCTCTCTCTCTCTCTCTCTATACACGCCGGGTACTAGCTACTGATTAAATTATTCTCCTAATACCCGACGTGATTGTGCTAAACTCGAATGAGCCGATGTAACGCGATTGCGGATTCGAAGGTACATATTCTCTCGTACGAACCTACCTACCGATGCGCGAAAATTCGATATTTCCTAAATAATTCGACCGCCATATATCTCGCTCGTGATATCATTACGTACGCAATCCACCATTGTCGTAACATCCTCGTCGCTGACTCGCGTCGCGAATATTTCGTTGATAAACTAATTTCAATAAGATTTTTTATGTCTAGACACATAGGCAATTTCGTATAAACGTTTTATTATAAATATTGAACATGGAATATTGAACGGGTGAAAAAGCTTTCGACCGACACGATAATTCGTACGATTGACATTTGAAGTCGCGGAAATGCATAAAAATACGTACGTACCTACTACTACGATGCATAAGGCCAATATATCTGCATTATGAAACTTCACAAGAGCCAGCTAGCCAGTTCATACTTTTCAGTCGTATCGAAATTTTATCGAGTTTCGCGAAAAAGCTTATCCATCGGTGGCTCTCTCGTTCTTATGACCCCCTCCTCTTTTTGCAACGCCCCGCTCCTCGCTTTTTTTCTCACCCTTATCAATGTGACCTATTCGCACGTAGCCATACGTATAGATGTATGTACGTGTGCCGTGTACCGGCGCCTTTACAAATTTCTCGACGCCGGCTATTCCTTCCTCGAGACATCTACTTTCCTCGGGTGTGTTGGAAAAACGAGGAAGCCCAGACACCGTTACCCCCTCTCACTCTCGCCGGTAGCAACGATATTAAATATCACAAAACGACGCGCGGCAGTTGTGTCCCGTCGGGATAAGGATACAAAGAAGATATAGAGAAAACGAGAAAGGGAAAGAAAAAAAGAAAGGGATAGCGTAGAGAACAGAAGGGGGGGGGGGGGGAGAAGACATTGCAAAGCGTCTGGCGTCTTATCAAAAATTAAAATTTCATTTGGCCCGACACGGAACTGTCGGAAGTAGGAGAAAGGAGAAAGAACGCATGGCATGACGAAGAATCTCGCAGAAAAAAAGATAGCAAACAGGGTGGAGAAGGAGGAGAAGAAGAAAAAAGAGAAAAACAGAGAAAAAAAGCAAACAAAAAACTGACGCAAACAAGTCCCTAATTATCCGAGTAAGTGACTTAATTTACGATCTCATCTACTCCCTCTCGATTAACGCTCGCGACATCGCCACCCCCTTCGCTCTTTCCTCGAATGGAAAAACTTTTTCTACGACGAAAAAAAACCAATCTTCGAGACGCGTGTCATCGTTCATAATATACTTGTATATATAGTAAGAGAGATTTAAATACGCTAAGCAAGCGAGTGCTCCGAGGGTTATGGGACCATTTTTCTCAACGGACAAACAAATTCGTACCCGCGAATGATCGATGTAAAGACCTCGCCGATTTTCACGCCATAATACCCGTCGAAACTTAAAACACGCACACACACATTATTGAGCCTCGCGACCCCCGTTATCGATCAATTACCCGATCGATAATTTTGTATCGTTCCAGGCAACTGTTAATAAAAAAAGTCGCCCAACGAGCGTGTTTTACGTACCTCGTTATTGTGATTATATGTGCTTTTTCTTTTGAATGATTAACCCGAACGAGGCATCGCGTTAGACCCGGATGAATTTCAAGTCTCGTCTCGTTTTCGCAAAATTGCGATATACCTACATCGCGAACTACAAACGTTCGCGAAAATGACTAGTTGGGGGACAAACATTTGCCGCTTGCGAGAATTGTCGGGTGGAAAGGGCTGAGAGAGATAGAGAGACGAAAATGGGTTAGCGTTATAGGTATGTATATAGGAGCCGATGAGCGAAACAGAACGGTTACCTCGCTTTGAGAGCGACTAAAATACATATATAGATGTATAGTTGGATATATATATAAACGTATAGAAGAGACAGAGGCTAGAAATCGGGGTTGTTGCAATCCCGAGTGCGGCGAGCCGCAAATGCCGGATCTCTCTCGTTGTCACCCCGCGCGTTTTCGGTGTGCCTCGGCCGGTGCATCGGTGTGTGCAAGCTCTGCTTCTCGCGCTCACGCGTTTCTATATCCCAGCTTGTTTTACTCTACGTCTCTCTCCCTCTCTCGTGGCTCTTCTCCCGGTTTTCCTCCATTTCCTCTACGTCCATTCTCTCCTTCCCTCTTCTCCATACGTACACACACACACATACGGAGAAACACTCGTGGATTTGTAGGGGGTACATCGTCGTTTGTGTTACTCTCTGTCCCGTGGCCAGAGAGGCGCGTGGATGGTGGTGAACGTGGCGTTATCTATCCTCGTACCTCGTGCCAAACCAACCCCGATCCCCATCCTTCCCTTGCCTCCTGCCCATCCCTGACACGTCAGCCTCGTCGGAAATCATTGCCACACGAGGACGCGCGTGAGCAGCCAATTGTCAGGTCTCTGCTGTTCGGCTTGCCTATCTACCTATCCATCTATCCATTCCTCTCTCTCTCTCTCTCTCTCTCTCTCTCTCTCTCTCTCTCTCTCTCTCTCTCTCTCTCTATCTCTGCCGCTCTAACTCTCTCGCTTTATGTGTGTATTGTCTCTATGGACACCGATGGGTCGAGGTTTCGTCGCGCATTGGCTTCCTACCAATATTATCGATTCCCAAATTCCAATGATATATATATCGTCGACTCACCGGGTTTGGAACACAATCGAACGTTATTGGGATTATCGGGAGGTCTCCATTGCACGAGGACGAGGACGACGACGACGACGACGACGACGCTGACGACTGTAATCCCTCACACGATGTGCCGTTTCAGCTTTCGGAGAAACAGCCTCGCCTGCTAGTCATCGTCACTCATTCATCATCTTCTTATTCTTCTTATTTTTTAAATTTTTCTGAAAAATATCCTTTCGGTTCATTTCACACCTGTTCGCCATTTTCATCCCGCATTCGATCCGTTCACCCTCTTCGTACTTGCTTCGTCACCGTCGCGACGACAATTCTCGCGAATTTTTTCACTTGAAACTCTTTATCGTATTTAGCGTACTAGTTTCACGCACACGTATACCTAACATACCTATAACGTTCTATGTCTCTCGCGGACGGCGAATATGGCAAAATTTCGTTTTTTTCTAAATCCCAACTAGGAATTTATTCGTCCCGCAATAACAGAGTTGACGGGAAACGGAAATGGATTTTGTCGCTACCCCAAAACCCTATGCAATATATATATATATATATATATATATATACGTGTACGGAATGCAAACTATATATACAAGATTGCCCCCTTTGGTCCCTCCAGCCTCTCTCGTCGTGTGTACACACTCCGCGAGTGTTTTTTCCTCATCGTACCGACCCTCCCGACTACAGTTTTAAACCCCTCGACCCAGTCCACCCCCTTCTCCTCTTCCTCCTCTCTCTTTACCTCTCATTTTATTTTTTAAAACCTCCGAGCAAACGCGTTTCTCGCTCTACATGCCTCGCCCGTTTGCCCGTGCGAGTTATTATCGTTCGTATGTACTTCGAAATGCAAAAGCCCCGTATACCACGTTACATTTTCGAGTGTATAACTCAAATGTGGGTGTGTGTGTGTGTATGTGTGTGTGTGTATGTGGAGGAAAGAGAAGAAGCAACCCTGTGCATTGTGCAAACTACCTCGATCCACGCGCTCGTTGAATGTCATGCAGTTTCGACCATTTCTCTTTTTTTTGTTATCGCCCATTTGTATAAATCTTGTTTCTCTTCATTCTTATTGTTGATCTTCGTGTGCCTTTTTATTTGACAATTCTCCGATGGAAAAATCGTCAGCGACACTCTTGCGAGCGAGAATTTTTCATTCCAGTCTTTTTTTTGCTTCTTCTCGCGACTCACTACTCATGATGAAATTGTGCAGGAACGCGAAACAAAGTGAAAAAGGGGAATTAAAAAAAAGGATAAGCGAAAGAATGGATTTTACGGGGCTTTTCGAAACGTTACGTAGTCACCGACGATAATTAAATTAAATTCAATCAGGAACTTTCGAGCCAAAAATAATCCTCGCCATTATTTTTTGGAGCGTACGAGGGATTATTCTCAGTTAGCTAATTGTTTCCATATCTCGGGGAATATGTCGAACGACGAGATTACCCATTAAGTACGGATAACAAAAAAGCTTGCATCGATTTTTTTTTTCAATTCCCATCCCCCCACGAGCTTCTCACTAACGTGAATTACTCTTCTCTCAAAATCACATTGAAACACAGAGAAAAAAATAACAATTGTATGCACTCGAACTGATGAAAAATATCATTTTATTTCTTCGATCGTTAATTTACAACCTTCGAGGAATAAAAATAATCGCGCTTTCTTTTGAAACCTGGAAACGAAAGAAAAGTAAAACGTTTCGACGTAGCACGGCGAATCCCGAAGATCTGCGGTGACGTTCCAAACGTTGAAAGTAAAAAAAGGTCGAACTGACTCAGACACACGAGAAGTAGAGAGAGCGAGATAAGGAACGTAAGGTAAAAGGGCAGAGTCAAGAAACTCGTTGAAAAGGTTCATCGCGAAACTATGCGAGGCGAGAAAAGACTGTTTTCCCCGGAGATCCCGTAAAACGCTGTCCGAATATTTCCAATTTCTCGGATATGTCAAAAGTTGGCAAAAAAAAACGACCAAGAAAGAGAAAGAGAGATGGAGACGAGAACCAAGATAGAGTTAAACTCGTGAATTTGGTGAAACATCGGAGCTCGAGTCAGGACGAGAGGACGGCAGGGGCTGGAGAGGGTAGTCGTGTAGGTGAATGGCCATTCAGACGTAGAAGAGAAGTTGAAGGTGCCAGAGGGTAACCGACGAGTGTGAAAAAGCAGTTTCCGTGAGGGGATACGGTGAGGGAAAAAAGTTGAAAAAAGGGAAAGACGAGAGGGAGCTTCCTAGGTTTTTACGTTAGGAAACGCGTAGAATATATATAGTATACTTGTCGGTGAGGTGCGAGAGACCAAGGTGCGGAGGGTAAAAGAGAAACGCGAGAGATTTCCAAAGGGAGAAAGAGAAAAGGAAACGGAGCGAGAGACTGGGGGGAGATCGAGGGTTAAGGGGGGGTAGCATGACTACACAGGGTGGATAACTCGTCCCCGAAGTGCAGTAACCTCGGCGAAAGAGACTCACCTCTCTCTCTCTCTCTCTCTCTCTCTCGTCTCGAGTAAAGGTGGAGAGCAGAGAAGACCTTATGACCCGTGCAAAATGTATGCCCCCCTCACCTCACGGAGCTATCTATATACATATATACATACAATTCCGAGAGGGCTAACGCTGTTGTATATATATCATTTTCTACTAAACATATGTATATATATATATATATTTATGAGATTTACTTCGGGTACGCCATGTAGGCGAATTTAATACCGCCAAGATAAGCTCGTATTTCCGAAATATTATGAGAATTACAAATTTACGACATTTTCGTAAAGTGGATACAATTATAACGTGTGTAATATATTATTATCAAACCGTAATTAAAAAAGAAAAAACATATTCCGTCACATTATTGACGAATGAGTAGATTTAGAAGAGAATCTACATTTTTTTTCGAAAAAAGTACGCCGGTAATTGTAATGGCGCGTAATCCCGCGGTCGAATATCGTGCCCGCAAAGCGTTATCATTACAGTTATTACACCGGAAAAGCGGTGAAGCGAACGATGGAAAGGCGAACGACGAACGAACGAAGGCTCGCATATACACGCGAATACGTCGGTATGCCGGCGTAGCCTACAATTAAATTAACGCGGGCAGACTATTCGTCAACCCCCGACAAATCACCATTAGCCGTAATTGCCGAAGGTTAAAGTAACGGGAGAACGAGAGAAATGCGAGAGAAATGTGAGAGAAATGCGAGAGAAATGCGAGAGAAATGGGAGAGGAAATGAGAAATAGAAGGAGAGAGGGAGATAGTTCTGATACCGGCGTTTACGCATTAATGGTCCATTCGTCTGTGCCGTTGGAATTTTCGAACGCAGTAAATCGAGTTTCTCTATCTGCTCACGACCTGAGCCAATACGCGAAACAAAATCTATGCGTAGGTACTTACCGAACCTCGGGAAAATTTCAAGTCCAAGCTTGGCCGTTCTCGATTCTCTCGAGCATCTATTTTTTCACAACATTGACAGACTTTGGGTAACGAACAATCGTTATTTTATATTTTTTGGTATTTCATCTTACCCCTGTCTCGATCCCTCACGTAGTACCTACCATTCCGGCCCACGAGTATTTCAACGGTTAGGTATATACGAACACGCCCCCTCGATTAGACGATGCGGTTACGTAGTTACTTCACCATACCGGTGTGTATTTCTACAGAGCTCTCGTTCTCTCTCGTACGCGAGATCTGTACCGCCCTCCTCTACGGGGTGGTTGCTCCTCTCGTCGCTCTTCTTCTTCCGCGCACCGAGCTGTCGCAACCAGGTTACAAACGACCGAACCAACGGGCGGTATTACGAGCCGCAAATTACATCCACCCGGTCGAGCGATAGTCCTCTTGGCCAACTCGCGCGCCCCTTCTTTATGCGCGTACGTAGCTATAACCTTCCATCCCTCCTTCGGTAATTAAATCATTTTTTTGTCCTCGGGATCGGGGACCAGCGAAATCATTTTCAAATTATTTTCCCGTCTCACGAAAAAACGTCTTTTCATTTTTTTATATAAGACTTGACCGATTAAAAAAAAATTATCTAAATTAGACTTGGTTTAAAATTGAAAAACTGTGAATAATTCGGGAGAAAATAGCGATCTCTCTCCTCCTCTGTTCCTTAGCTACTAAAAGCAAAACGAGCGAAGCATCTCTCTCTCTCTCTCTCCCTTCGTCCGGAAATTCATTATAAAATTAATACCGTCGGCTACATGCCGAGAATGGAGAGTTATTACATATCGCACGAGGAGGAGAGTCTGGGGTTTCCGTCTGTGGTTCGTGCCGAGGGCTCGGGGATGGAGGGATGACCACGTTTCCTACGGTCATAAAACCATTCCCTGTGCCATCCCGCACCTCGTCCGAGTCTCCAGGCTCACTTAGGTACATTCTATACATACGTGCCATTCTCAGTAAAGGCGACCACCTTTTCCTTTCCAAAACGAGCCCGATGTTTTTCACATTTGGCCATTTTGCGCAACAAACTCCAAATTACTTTCCATAAAATTTCATGATGAAATTTAAAGAATAATACGTAACTGGCAAATGGAAGAATACATTGTACGTACTTTTTAACGGGCGTCATATATTTTCAAGCCGTGGCTACGAGAAAGAAAGAAAAAATAATGAAAAAGCGTATCTACGAATTGTGGTAAAAAAGGTAGTCGATTTCAAGGAGAACGTATATCTCATACAATAGATACGTACATACCTTAGGTACGTATATTCAAGTATCTATCGTATACATGGGCCAGAATTCGTGGCGGATATTGGCGGTATCGTGCTCTCTCGGTAGATACAACATGAAATGAGAGAAGAGTTATTACCGCGCCACGAGGATACCCCAAACTATTTTTTTTCGTCTTCTCCCCCATCGGTACGAGCCCGGCTATTTCCTTGGGGTATATCGACTCCCCGTTTCTCTCGCATATTCTTCGTCTCTGTCCCGACCCTCGACGTACCCCAACCCATCGTCGTTCGAGTCGCGCCCACCCTATTGGTAATCGAATACACTAAATTTTCCTCGCGCCGTACAACGGAATGTCCCTGAAAAATAACGGAAAATCAAAATATGCCTATACGGCTCGAGTTACTTATCGTAATTGTTATGTTTACCGGTCAATCTTTCCTTCGTACCGACATTCGTTATTCGTTATTAATTTGGTTAATTCTTTCCTGGTAATGCAATTTACAATGGAATCCTGGACAAAGGGATTTTACGCCGATGGTTTGCTCGTAAGCACAATCCACTCGCAATAATTATCTATAGGTATTTCTCGTGTACCGAGTACTTTTGCCACGTTTACCCTACCCAAAACGGACAAAACTTGTCTCCATCCTCCATAATAGATACATATATTAATAATAATAAAGCTTACACATTCTCTCGGCGGCGGCGGCGGCGGCGGCGGCGGCGGCGGCGGAAGCACGAGTGCGGGCGCTTGCGTAACCCGTATCCATAACTATAACGTCTCACTACTATTCGACGTCAATTTTCATGAAACGTGTGTGCAATGAGCAAACTCTCAGCGATAACAACGTCCTTGCGAACGCGGTGAATACGCGATGCGCGTATGCGTAACGAATAGTGAGTTATTACACGTCTGGAACACTCGACACTTTGGTCCTTGCCGACGCAGCATTCTGTAAACAAGTCAAGTTCGCGTTGTACGAACGCTACAGTTATAGGACCCGGGATATTATTTGATGTGTAGCAGCGGGCTTTTCTCAGGGGTCTGTCAACCAAGAAAGAGGAATGGCAAACCGGTTTTCATATTTCTCGTACCTAGGTATACCTACATATATCGGCCAACCGGGTAAATAGGAAGGGCGAGAGAATTTTGCCTCGTGTTATATTACCATCGCGAGCTTCCGCAAGGCCATTCTCCATTATATTATGTGCCCTCGTGCGCCTGTAGGTACATCTTCTTACTCGTATCATTCACACTAGTACCTACTGTATGTGCGAGTATAGGCACGTAAAAGTCACGACGTTGTTGCGTCGAATAATCACGTATCGTTCGACGGCTTGAAGAGTAACAGCCTGCGGATTACAATCCCTCGAGGTTCGTATCGTCGTCGTCGTCGTCGTCGTCGTCGTTTGCCGTTCCTGTGATTATTATTCCACACGTATACATACTCGCGCCAATGGTTCGTCCATTTTGTTCTTATATGCCAATTTTATCTCCAGTAGTTTACTAGTCAATTTATTAGGTATAAAGACGTGGAATATTTTTGACAACTTACTCCATACCCGTTTTCCTTTTGGCCTTGCGTTTCGCCTACGCGCGACAACATTTCCCAAAATCGGGTTAATGATCGACCGCATTGTACAGGAGTTTATGGGACAACAGAGAGCATTCGGAAACGAGATGTCGGTGGTCCGAGGGAACACTTTGAGATTACGAGGAGATACATCCGACTAGGGGCGTCAGGTAAGGCTAGTCTACGGTAAAGCCTCTGCGGATCTGCCCTTATTTCCCTTCCAATTTCTCTCGGTAAGTTTCCTCGTATAATTGGACGATACAGAGAGACGCGTATGGTCAAGGTGAGGGAGAGGGGGCTAAAAAGGAATGCCTCGAGAGGCAATGGAAGAGAAAAAAGAAAAGAGTCAAAGCCGATAAGGCGATCGAGACTATGATTCGGTTGGACGACTATGAATAATTGAGTAAACTCGACGGAGAGAACCCCGACGGTTTCATGTCCGTGTATACGCTACCACCACCATATTTCTCTAGTGGGATTACTCCGAGGGCAAAGAAAATGGGCTCCGGAGCAATTTCCGAAGGTTCCCACGACCATCCCTTACTATACGAGTGCGAACGCAGCCTCGCTCGACTACACCCTCGATCCACCTCCACGCCACCTCTTCGTTTTACTTCGGAACTCAACAATACGCACAAGTAGGTACGTACACAAACGCTACTATATATATATATATATATATATATATATATTAATAAGGCGTGTATTACGCGACGGAAGCGCCATATGGCATCATACTTGCCTCGTATCTATACATACGTAGTATCGTGTAACATTAGTTTTTACGAGCGTGGGACCCGCGAGAAAAGACGCAGCGCGATACGCGAGCTGCTCCTCCGTTCCTGTATATTTTACGTGACTCTGTCGTCCCAAGGGCTCTCCGTACCGGCTTTCTATACAATATACGTATCTATGTCAGAAAACGGAGATCCATCCTCGCGCCAATTCCGCATGTACCTACCCCTACGTACGATCCCCCGTGGTAGGACAAGCCCAACCCCCTTAACATCGTTTATCTTTACCCGCGATTGGGCCACGCGGGTCCCGTACGTTACATCCAAACCCCTCTTTCCTCTCTATCGCAAACGTTTTATTCACTTTTTCATTCTCCTTTAGGGTCTTGTTGCGTTTCGGACGCAAGCGAGAGCGAATACGCTATACCTATAATGCAACACTCGCAACATGGTCCCGTTCGTCGCTCCTTCTCTCTCTCCCTCTCTCTCTCTCATGTATGACAAGACCTTATTAATCGAGCTTAGTGGTACCTAGAGATCTTGGTGATGACACGTATCGAAACTTATCACGAAATGAAACTTTTCACTCGACGCATCTGTTCTAGGCATTTTGACTTTCTGGAATTTTCTGGGGCTCGCAGGATTTCTCTATTTGCTGTATTTCGGACAGGAAGACTAAATACGTTATACGGTGTTGTAACGAGCAACGTAAGTAATGTAAGTAGATGATATTACAAAAATATTTTTTTATTCTTTCACACAGGATTTTGTTCACAAGTGAATGCTTTAATACGATAAACGCCCGGACACGATATTCCTGGGCCACTTTGTTTTTCTCGTTGTTTTCACGAGAAGACGATAGTAAGAAAAACAAAATTAATCATCGTAAAATAATACGATATAACGATCATACAGTTAAATTCAAAGAAATTTTCTGAAAGTGCGCTCCTTAACTTACGCAATTCTATGGTTTCCTCCTCTTTTTTACAAAAGAAAATTCCTGCCAAAAATATATAATCGAGACCTTGAGTCGATGAAATTCTTTGAAACGCGCCAACTCGGACGCTGAATTCATAAATCTCGGTAAACGCAGACTTGATTCAAGCTACATTATTAGAAGAAAAGAAAATCGCAGACACATTAGAAAGTGAGAAAGCGCAGTCAATACTGTACAAAGAGAAAAAAAAAACGGACATTTACCCAATCGGAAGAATAAATCTAGTTCTCCTTTTTCTTCTTCATTTCATGGATTTTACGTTGCTGCTGAGTATTACGTGTTTAAGGTGTCTGCCCGCAACACCGAATCATACCGTGTCCGTGCTATGAACGTAGCAGGCACGGAAAGAAATACGATACGGTCTACTACCGCCCACTAGACCGTTCCGTCACCGACCATCACCGTCGCGTGCTATATTCTCGCCGACAATTTTTCACCATCCGTGCATAGCACGCGACGGTGTTGCTCGCTCATGGACCGATCTACTGGCCATAGTCTAATACTTTTCGATACAAAGAATATTTTTTTGCCTGACACGTTCCTAGCACGATCATGGTATGACCTGGTTTAATGGACCGACACCTTTATACATTTTTTTTCGCACGAAACCAAGGCACACGTCGTCGATTCGTAACAAGATTCTTTCCATTGTTTTTGAGAATATTCGTTTGCTTCGCGACATTGAGAACTCTGGGATAGGGGAAATATCGATATTCGAAGGCAAAAACGCGTTTAGACTCGAAAATACGTTATCTCTGCTAAATATATATATATATTTATTTAGCAGAGATATTTAGCAGTGTGTGTGTGAAAGAGAGTGTGTCTGTCTGTCTGCCTGCCCGTGTCTATATGTATTAAGTATTTCGTATCAGTGGATAACATCCGTTAAAAGTTGCTCCGGAGCATTGCATTCCTCTTTTTTTTCAAATCATTAACTGCAACAAGCGATTGGAGCTGCGACGAGCCGGCAATGTGTTAATAAATAAAACGAGGGAAGAGAACGAAAGTATAAATAGATATGTGGGTAATGAGCTCTATGCTCAAACACGGAAGGCAACATCATATTTAATCTGGTCGGTATTACCATGGCATCGAGCTCATTGAAAGCTTCTTACGCGACTTGCGTATTTTTCGCAAAATACGATGTTTCGGGTTACAGTTTTTTTTCGAGTTGCGGGTTATTGTCATTAAGGAGATTGGCTTCCTCATAGAGGAGGTTTTAAACCGTTGAAGAAATTACGAGAGTAACGATTTTATGTTACGATTTGAATTTGTAATCTTTTCCTCTCTTTTTTAGCCAAACGGAATAAGATTTGCCTGAGTTTCATCGTTAGTAATGTTCTTTTTGAACGGTTAATAATTTTGCAAGTCGAAAAGTTGCAACGTGCCAAAAGGCCTGATCTACTCGTATGTCAGAATCGGCAACTGTTACGGGAAACACTATCGATACACGCAGATTTCAATTTTGCAAGGCTACAACAGGCGCGCGTATACGCAAATCTTGACTTATCTAAATGTGATGATTTCATAACCGTTTGTAGCATTTTAAGCGTTCCTGCACGAGACTTTCTCCTCTATAAAACTTTCTCTACGAGGAACGAAAATTAATGATAAACCATAGAAATTATAATTAGTAATGAAAAGCACAGGTGGAGGATAATTATTATCGCTGTCTTCGGTTGGCCCAACACTGCGAACAGTAATATTGGTTTTCTGGTGCTCCGAAGAATTGGCAGTGCTCGCTCCGACACTCTCGAACGATGCCCTGAAATTAAAGAATAAAATAAAATAACAAAAATACATTGACAAGTTTTATGTTAAAAAAAGGTATATATATTTTGTTCTTTTGATAACATACGTCCAAAGCATCTGAATTTTTCCAGAGTTGAGGTTCCGATGTATCCGAAGTCGTTTGATTGTTGTAAAATGTTGATCTGTAGACAAATTTGGTTAAACAGTTCGTGTCAATAGTCCTAAAACATTTTATTATTTTGTTACCATATTGTTTTTTTACGTACCTAGAAAGATACAGAGTACGATCTTTGTTTGTATTTTTTGGTTGCAATTTGCTGACGCTCGCGTGACTGCCGCTATCACTGGCTGCGTAGAATTTCGATTTTCCTGCACCATAATTCATCTCGGAGCCGTATCCGTCATTTCGATGATCCTCCAAGTATCTGAAAAGAAATTAATCGGGCGTGTAACTCGATAGAACGAGAAGGAAGATCAATTTTAATGGTAAGTATCCAATACCTTGAGTGAGCACACTGTAGGTAATTTTGTAACATCTGATCGACGTACTGATGTCGTCTACTCTTTATTCTGACACAAAGAACTCCCGCACCGCCGCCACCGTTGATGCCGCCGCCGCCGCCGCCGCCGCCGCCGCCACCGCCATTTGATCCTGCTGCCAGGGCGGGTGGGCTTTTCGGCCTCTTGGCCATCGACCACAGTCTTTTGCTCACCGATTTCCCAATCGAACCAAATTGTTTAGCTACACCGAGTAGCTGCTTAGCCGCTTTGCTCTGCCTGTTGGAGGACGTACCGTCCGCATCGGACAGTCTATCGAGATCCTCGGACGTCAGAGTCTGATATTCGCAGTCCAAATATTCTCGAACTAAAATTTCCATCTAAAATAAAAGAAAAATCAACGAGTGCGACACATCGTAAAATAAATTAATGTTAAACTTTTAAACGGTTACGATGTAAATTCATTTACGGTATCTTGTTGACACGCGAGAAGTTCTTGTGACGCGGTCCAATCCCAATCCGGTCCAGGGTCAACGGCGAAAAGAACAGGAAGCAATTGACCCGTGTCTGGATCGACGAGAGGTATACTAACTCCCTCACCACCGTTGCCACTTTCGCCGAAATCGTTGCCACCATCAACGGTAACCAGGGGTGAAAAGTGAGCCGAGTGATAAGCCAGTAATAGCGGGGTTCTGTGACAACGCGATGGCGATACTTCGAGCGGCAGATAAACACCACCAAAAGGTATCGGTGCGAGTGCGACGCCCTCTGAATCATGCAGCATTGTCTCTGCGATAATTATTATCGGCCTACGGAGAACGTGAGCAAGTGCCAACACGTGAACCTCTTCGAGGCTCTGATAAGACGTTGCGTTCGTGTTCCGAGGATTCGCCGATGCCATCTCAACGATACTTTGCCATTCTGTTAGCCACTCGGCCTCCGTATACGACAAACCCGCTGCAGCGTTCAATCCCGTTTGTCGCCACTTCCATCTCCTGTAAAACAAATTTGAAATTAAATTTGCCAGGGCAGAAATGTATTTCTTTAATATTTACCGAAAAAGCGAATGACGAAATTCTCCTCGAGCGAGGGTGTTGTGCAGAGCCTCTCGAAGAGTCAACAACCTATCGTGAAAGCCCCACATGCCAAGAGAAGCGGCATGTAAGAGACAATTCCCATCGCCTTGCGTCGCCAGAGGCCAGAGCACTCGAGTTCCACTGTTTTTTCCTCCGCACCACCAATTCAGTCTTCCCGCTGACTCCAGGCAAGTCAGACATCCTCCTTCTATCAAATCCTTCTCTAAAAACTGCCGAAACGAATCTGCAAGTAGTAAATAGATAATAGCAATGACTATGAACAAATCCTTCGCATCGTTTGTTTTACTCTGCAGTTTCGTTTTTGTTTCTGTTTAAACCTACCAGGATAGACAGAAAGGTCCGGCAGCGAGAATGTAAATTCGGGCGTATCTACAGCCCCGATCGGAGCCAGTTGTGATCGAGCATGAGACACGATAGCGGCATTTTCAGTAGCTCTTGATATTCCTCTGGCCAATTTTTTCGTCCCACCCCCGGCGCCTGGCTCCAACGTCGCGTTTTTAGCAGTTGTCTCTTTCTCCAAGCCATCGTACATGGATAAGGCACTGCTCATACCAACGTCTTTCCGTCTTTTTTAATGAAAATCACAGCAGTCACTCATAAATCGTTAGTCGTGCGCCACACGATTGTCAGAATGGAACACTTGTTTTCATATGCTAATCCATAATTACTATCGAGCGACATTGAAACACGTAGTCTGACATTAAAACTCACGTGCGTTATGAATTTTTACAATCGGGCAGCATCGGTTTTGTTCTGAAATCACAGGAAAACGCTGTTAATCCAGTGGAAAATACAAAATATCAAAAAAAACAAGAAAACCCAACCCGAGAAAACAGTTTGTTAAACTTCACGTTGCTCACAAATACGTGTGATGACACAAAACCTCACGTATTTCATGCTAAAACATATTCTCTCCCACAATAACACAAAAAATGTTGAGTAAACCTAATTAATAGCGAGTTTAACGACGATGCTAAATAATTTCGTCGTAGATTTTCTCCTGTTTAAGTATACTGTCGTGTGGGCATAAACCCGAGCACGAGAGATTGCATTAATCTCTATGCAGATGGGTATATCGGTTACGTTATAAAAATAGTACAGAGCTTTGGAGCTGGTTTCAAGGTGAATAAAGCGCGCGTGTGTGTGTGTGTGTATGCGAGTGAGTGAGAGAGAGAGAGAGACAGAGAGAGAGACAGAGAGAAAAAGAGAAACGAAAAAAAATTGAATTGCGCGTCGCTGCGGGTACGAAAGACGAGTGTAAACGAGCAACACCTCAACAGGTGCATCGCGACTGAAAATCTCATCTCTCAAATTTGTGTATAAGTCGGTTCATCGGGGAAGCGATTTACAAAAAGTAACGTTATCGGGGCTAAGTAATCGTTCGCACCGGTATAAAAAAAAGAACGCAAAAAGCGAGAGTGCGTAATATTGCGAGAGACAGGAGCACCAAAGCCGAAAACTCGTTGAGATAATTGGGGAAATGTATGTCCCCTGCGGCGCGCGCGATCGTTATTTTCCTTAGGATTCGTTCAATTTCAAGAATCCTCCTTATGCTCGTTATAAATTAACAATTTCAAACCTTGGCGTGTCCACTTTCGCTGTTCAGTCGCCTTGTGTTTATTATTATTTCCAACTTCCTCGACGACTTTTATTATTCGTCGGAATTTTGTTTTCTATTGTGCGCACTACAATACACACGGGACTCCTCGGCATTATTCCTCGAGATAAATTTTCACTCTGCACGTATTGTTTTTCCAAACTTTTCTTTATTATTGTTATCCCTTTTTGTTTTGTTTTTTAAGATCGTAGAGTGTGTCGCAGGGCAAAAACTTTAATTGACAGTCTCGAATTAATCTCGTTTAACCACCGCCTAGAAACATAACCTCGTACATGGCCTTACTCCGGCCAACTGGAAGTGGTAACTGAAACTGAGCGAGGGGGCCAGGGCCATACATACGAGTGGGATTCCGTACAGGTCTGACAGACACGCACCGATGCGGCACCGACAGATATATGACGGTTACGTTAACACACGGAAACCCGTGAAACTTTAAACCGATCACATGTGACGCTTTTTTAGACTAACGTACGTGGGAGAGATACTTATGTGATGTGACTCGACTTTTTATTTGTTATTATACACTGTCGACTATTTTCAATAAAGCATGGACTGAAATAGTGTACTCGCAAGAGCTACAAATTCGAAAATACGACTGGTGTGAACGGGTAATTAGAATAGCATATATTTATCACCAAATGGCAACTCAAGTGTATAAGAGCAAGGAGAAACTAAAAGTAAAAGGGAACCAAGAATGAGCATCGTCGACTCGAAGGCAATTCAATCCTAAATACAAATTCAACATTTTGATATTTTTCTTCCGTTTTTTAAATACGTTGAGATTTTTTGTACTAAATGTAACGGATAATTGAAATGGTGGTATGTACATGCAAGTCTCAGCACACAGTTCAAACGAGCGCCAAATACTTCAACAGATGCTAGCGCCGCACCCGACATCCTGAGATACTCGATCCCTCGTCTACCGTCGAAAAGACAACACGCTGCTATATCTCCAATGACGTTGAACAAAAACTTATGTAGAACGAGAACCGTGTAATGATGTTGAAACTTTATATTTAGGAGACAATTTGTATACAGCAAATACGGAATAATTATTAAGTGTCCATAAGATTATCCACAGCTTTGGCATTAAGACTTGCCTAAAAAAAAAACCTACCTTATCCGTTTCTATTCTCTGTGCGAAATTTATTCATAATTTCCCGCCAAACTATAACATATGGCACAAAGCGGTATTTAAAAATGGCCACGATTATCCCCATGTCGTACTCGGCATTTGTGGGCTACTGTCAAACTTTTCTAACCGATAACTAAAAGGTGTGTTGATATACACGTTAGCATAATGCGTCAATCTTCAATGTATATTTATAGAGCATGCACGATATTTTTGACGATTCTATTGCCAAGTACATCGACGCAAGCGATTCATGAGTGACGTCTCGCCGATTTCAAGTGTCTCGAATCCTGCGTGTCTTCCGTCTAACTCTAGTGTGTTTGTTCAATATTCTCGCGGAAGGCCACCAACTCAAATTTTGTGCTCTACCTGGTCAATCTTCAACGTTCCGTCCCTTTACACGATTTTGGTAAATTCTGTCTTTCTTCCCATAACCGATAATTTAATAGAAACGATTGCCCGGATATTGCTCGCAAACATTAGAAATTCGAGTAAAAAAGAGAGTAGCGTTTCAGTTTTTGGAGGAGTGAAAACAATTTTTTCAGACTATCCGTCTTCGGGAGAGGCAACTATGGCACCAGGGGTCAACGATGGCCAGCGCAACACCGGTGCTCTTCCCAAGAGCAATCGCAGGAACAATAGAAACAGAGAGATGCCCAGTCTCAATCAGCAGCCTGTACTAAGATCGGTTTATCATGGTAGAACACAGCATCCGAATAATCTGGTAGGATGCCAATTTTTTTATCCCTCCCCCTCCCCTCAATCTGCTACAAACTATTCTCGATAACGTTTCCAATTCGAATTCTAGCAAAAATCATCGTTAAAATATACTTGAAAATTTGTTTTCGTTAACTAATATGACTATTGTGCTTATTGAATTAATCTGGTATAATGCCAATTTTTCTGATCGTGCTATCGGTCGCATCGCTATTATACTCTCGGGCCAAATTTAGACACAAAATGCAAATAATAATCCATCGAAACTAAAATATGACATTTTTTTTCTCTAACATTTGTGAATACGTTTATTGAAATCGCGCGTCGAAAAGGCCACGTTGCAAAAGAAAATTCTTTCGAATTGGAAAGACGTATGGTATTATTGTTGCTCGGAGAAGGGGTTTGGGATGGAGTCGTCTATAAATAGGGTGTTAAAACAGTGGGGAGGGTTACTATCTAAGAATACATATCCAGAGACTTCTAAGTCGTTTCACTAGAGCACGAGAGTCAGCATTGCTCACGGCTATGTCTCTTGGTATAATCTGAATCATCTTCTCAAGAAGAAAACGTGAGATTTCGCTCGAAATTGAAGTGAAATAAATTTTGGTCAATGCTTAACGGGATGTAAATTGTTGCAGCTCGATTGGCAGCCTGTGAGCGATCGCGAACCAGTCAGAAGCACTAAGAACAGTAACACAAGATCAACGGCATCCGCTCCATCGATTTCCTATCAGGATTTCGCTGATATAGGTGCATTATTTTCTTTCTAATAATTTCACAATAGTGATAAAATCCTGATTAATTGTTTGTTCTTCTCAAAGTTTCTTACGGCAGTCCTCGTCAATACAATTACACAGGCGACGAGTGCTCTCAGTGGCAAGAAATGGCACAACCGGTCGACTCGAGAACTCAATCTCCGCCCCAACTGCAGGGCGCAAAACCTACGAATGTCGACAAAATGGTAATGTATCGGAAAATAAAACAAAGATAAATCATTGGTAAATGGGCAATTTTCTATAGCCGGACCGGCGGCAAGTGGAGAGTCGTCTACATCAGATACGCGATTACATCAGAGTCACGTCGACGATGATTGAGTCGTTGAATCAATCCTCCGATCCGGTAAATTGAATTTCCAAAGAAAACCCTACGCCATAAAATTTTCTTTCTTCCAATAAAAATGAATAAATACGAATTTTTTGTTTTTCCAGCGGGCCCGCACGCAACACGAAAAACTGAGCCGAATGGTCGAGGATCTCTGCGATAGTGAGACGAAACTCGCGAAGCTCTTGGAAGACTACAATGCTCGAGGAATTACCGAGGAGGTTCATCCCCATTATGCTCATTATAACAAAGCAAATCCATTTTATTTCGCGTGTGTTTTTGTACTAACAGAAAACCGCATGGGTTTTATAGTCGGGTGATCATCAATCGCTGCGATCGGATCAGATGAAACGTTTCGTCGAGCTGCTTGATGTTCTTGGTTCGCAGGAACGTTTCTTCGTCACTAATTCTAATCGACGGGTGTGTGTTTGTTTGTCGTTAATTATTTATGTAATGGTTTTTTTATTGGGCGTTTCGTATGATTCGCAGAATAGTGAGAGCGGAAAGGAAGACGGCGAGGAGAACGGCAACGAGCCACTCGAGGTTCAGCTTCACCGTAAGATGGAAGCATCGCAACGGAAACTGGCCGAATTACAAGAACATCAGGCGAATCTCGTGGGTATGCAGCTCCAGGTCAGAGAGCGTTTGAACGCTGCTCGTCAAGCCCAACAAGCGCTTCTTCAGCAGGAAAATCAGGCCCAAGCTACCATTGCGCCGATCACATCGTCACCGGCATGGGAAACGTCGAGCCGTGGATCTCAGCCACCTCAAGGCGAACCCGATGAGATCGACGCCGAAACGGCTATGTTGCGAAGCAAACTTGCTCATCTTCAGAGCAAGAAGAAACATATGGATCAGTTGATGGTTGAATTGCAGGCCGTTGAACTTTCCGACAGGGCAAGTGTGGTTAGTAAAGTTTAGCCATTGAAAACGGTGTTGGGCACTTTTTAAAATCAATCAGTCGCTCATTATTAAATAGGAATAATAATAATACTAATATCCGCAAGTTTATTTAATATTCAGAGTTCCGAGAGTTCTCGCAATGCTGAGCGCGACAAAGCGGCCGAGCTCGAAGTGCTCAAGGCACAATTGGCTCATCTAAAATCGCTCATGGAAGAGGCTACGAAAGTTCGCGAAATTACGAATCCATCGGTCGAGCCGGAACACGAGTCTAGCGCAAATGCCACTGGTTCGGAAAATGCTGACGTGGGGGAAGACGAGAGTGGTGCTGGAGCTTCGTACAATTCTTTCGATCGTCAGAGCGAAATTGATGAATTGCCAACGGTAAAATTCCGCAATTCAAAAGATAGGCCTACAGTAGAGGAGATTCAGGTTTGAAATTTTGAACTAAAAGCCATTTCACGTTGCGTACAGATCGTACAGATTTATCCAATTTTTCTGTGTAGGCCGTTACTCGCGAGCTCAAGGAACAATCGACTCTTTTGCAAGCGGCAAGAGCCGAACTGCGCCGTTTAAAACAAGCGAGCGGCCTCGCTTGCACCAATAATGCGCCACCACCCGCGATGCTACTTCCGGGTTCGACGCCACCGTCTTCGGTCGGCAGTTTTCTCGGTGGACCTGAAAAAAAACAGAGCAACAACAACAACAGCAACAACAACAACAACAACAACACTAACAACAACAATCACAACCCTAATCATCATGATGCCAACGGTGGTGTACAACACGCACAGACGAAGAAACGTCAGATGGAGGAACTCGTGCGGAAGGTATACACATTTATTTTTTAGCCAATTCGATATCTTGCGTACATTTAATTAATATGTAAAGCATCGCCTACGATTTTGCAAAATTAGATGCGAAAGAAATGTGAATGAAGAAATATTAAGATAACCATAGCTATATCGACGCAATAAATTCCACGTGTTTATTTTTTTATTCCAACCAGGAACAGAGTCATTCCTCCAGTGTCAACAGGGATGTAACCGCCCCCGATTGGAGCAGTCGTCGGGGTTCGAACTCGCAGTTGAGTCACACGAGCACACCCGCAAACATTTGGCCCCATCCCAACGTCGCTGGTATGTCAAACCTTATTTTCCTTCCTTCTTTTATGTATCATTCGCTTTTTTGTTTTGTTTTGTTTTGTTTAACACCAAGATCATTGAACTTTGCGCGTACGTAACAGGAGGTTCGAACGAGCCGAGCGTCGACGGTATATCGTCTTCGGAGAACTTGTTAGACATCGGGCCGCAGATAACGGCCGTTGAGAATGGTTTTGGTAGTAATTGGTGGAACGAACCTGCACCTCCGGTCACACAGCCCCAGAATGGTAATGAAAAATGAATCAAGTCCGGCATAGGGACGCAAAAAAAAGAGTTAGGAAGATTCGAGAGGCAAATTTCACGAACGTCGAAAACCCCGAGAACAGAAAAACGAAAATACGCGATTATTGAATTATTTTGAAAGAATACAATCCCCCCACGTCCACGAATGTTTGTTAGGTCCGGCCGGTACCGCGGAATATTATCGTCAGCTATTGATGGGCTCGCAAGCTCAACAGTTGCAGATGATGGGAACTACGATGCAACAATGCTGTCAGCTCTTATGGGCCCAGCAGCGCGAATTGCAATCGATGAGAAGCGCCATAACCCAGCTGCAGCAACAATTTCGGCAGAGTCAACCGCGTCATAACGAGAATCCAGAAAATCGTGAGGATTACTCGAATTTAAGCAGATCGTCTCATCATCTCGGTAGTACGCTCGACGCAGCTTTGCCTCCGAGTTCGTCCTTGCCCAATCTCGTCTCGCTGCCAAATTCTTCACCAGCACCCTCGCACACCCCCATTGTCGCGAGTTCGGCTCAACAACAACAACAACAGCCGCAGCAGCAGCAACAACAACAACAACAGCAGCAGCAGCAGCAGCAGCAATCACCACTACCACCGCCACAACAACAACAACAACAACAACAGCAGCAGCAGCACCATCATCATCATCATCATCAACAATTAAACAACCAGGTCCCACCGGGCAATCGAGCCAACAACTACTGGGACAATTTTAGAAGGTAAAATACAACGAAATCCGTGATAAAAAAAAGGTGGAAAAATTCTTGGTTTCTCTCTATCTACTTCGTGAAATTTTTATTCGTGCGGGTTTCTCGGTTTTCCGGCTTCGGTGTGAATTCCCATCCAATTTATCAAATTGTATCTTTTACGTTGAACAATAAATGGTCGCGATCTGTAGGCGCACTTCCAACGCTTAATTTGTTTTTCGCGTAGAATGATAAACTATTGTTAAGCCGTTTTTTTTTTTTTTTTCGTTTTTTTTGTTTTTTGTTTTTACGAAGTCGTGACCGCCAAAATCGCCAAGAAAGTGACAAAAGTTTTTCGTGAAAGCCACGGGTAGGTAGATGATGGGTACGTAAACGCGTTCGTGAGACATAGTGAGTAGTTAAAGTAGAGAAAAAAAGAAAAATGATTGACAAACGCATTGACAAATCCTCGCATTCTGTAATTTACCAAAGCTTTCGTGTTCTCGTTTTTCTTTTACGCTTATGACTAACAAGAGTTCGTGACGAATTATTGATCGATTAAAAATCGTGTTATTGGTTATTGTCCTGTTTTTTTTTTGTTTTTTTTTGTTTTTGTTTTTTGTTTACCGTGATAGAGAAAATTGTTGGCAAGTTAATTGACAAACAGCGAGCTTGTGATACTTCGATGATAACCCGAGAGGCATGTTACATGAAAATTGTGTAATTTGTTTTTCTTTTTTGTGGCATTTCTTGGTTTTCCTCTGGCTTTTCCAGTTATTCCAGGCAAAATTTACTGTCGGGCAATCCAAAGACCGTAACTGACGTTGCGCCAGGTCCGTCGGGTAATTCGGTCACGGCGGCCAACACGGCAAGTGGCAGCGTCAATACCTCACTGGTGTGAGTATTTTTTTCATGAAAATATTCTTGTAACGTCTATGCGTAAGTTACAGTGTCATTTAATTTTCGTAGAAGGGACAAACGAAATCGCGAACATGGCACGGACAACTTGCCACTGCAATCGATATCAAGTGCCGAGGCTCAGTACTCGTTGAATCTTCAGCTTCAATCAAATTTGCAGTCGCAAGAGAGAGAAAATCCAGTGGCTCGTAGTAATATATTGTCAAACGAGGCGTCGGCTCAACAACAGGTAGAGAATTTCTGGGAGGAAACTCACTCGTCTTTTCGGCCAGTAGCTGAGAGCAACGAAGATTTATATTCCCTCCGTCACATGAGGTAAGAAGAAAAATGGGGCAGGCCGTGAAATACTAGGGAAAATGGTGTATTCTTTAAAGCCAATCGTGAATTCATTGCTCCTTCCTAGTGGTGAGATGAGAGATATTCTCGGATCTCTGGTAGCGGCGAACCGAAGAAGACCCGACTATCTAGTTATAATACTGAGAGAGATAAAAGCTATCAGTGACGATCACAGACTGCGTCCGCGCCTTTTGAGATCGTTGCGAGCTCTTCAAGACACGCAAACTTTGACCAATCCTCTGGTAAGAACCATTCACCAATAAATTATCTTTTATTCGATAATTTATGCTAAATAATAGTTTTGTTACAGAACGAAGTTGCCGATCAAACGGCAAGTGAGAGTTGCCAGTCGAGTGACGAAGATTCCGACTTTGGTGCCCAAGCCAGTGCATTACCATCTTCGAATGCAGCCAATCAATTGTTACTGGCTGAATTGATGCAACCTCTTCATACCTCCGGGCAGGTTCAACAGTCGGGCTCCTTACAATTGGTCGATCAATTTGAATTCGAGGTAAAATGTTGCTTCGATTTGTTAACCTTTGCGAATTTTGTTATTTACTACGACGAGAAAAAAAAGAAACAATCTCTTATCGATTTTCAAACAGGCGGCGATGGCACTTGAAAATATCAATGCGGTTCCTGTAGCTTCGTCCTTAACGCCCGGATACAACGAGGATTTGGCCGAGGCGGACCAATCCCGACCGGAAGCCTCAAATAGTCAACAAGTATGAATTTTGATTTATTACTCGAACGGTCGCAATTCTTTATTTTCGTATTGCTTATGGATTTTGTTTATTTATTTGTATTTAAATCAGGGTACTCCCGAAGTGGTCAATAATGAGGGAGGCGAGAATGAGGAGAGCCAAGGCGCAATCGCATTAGAACCTCCTCGAGAAATATCGGACGGCGGTTATCCCGAAGACGTTGGAGCTATGATGGAAAATTCCATATTGGATAGAATACCGACCCGGCTCTTTCATCATTAACGAATTCTCAACGTTATCGACAAATTCCATACAAGATTTCTTTAACTCGAGAACGAAAATAATAATCCGCCACTAAGGCCGATCATTTTTTAAATCGTCTTTTCAACGTTTTAGGCCTTGACGACTCAACTGACGTTGAAAATTTTATCGCGTCAATGAGAAATTCATACCTATCTGCACCAAGTCGCGGATTATCGCTTAGGCTTCAACTATCGTAACTTTATTTATCGCCTTCACAAGCTTCGATTTTTTTTTCTTCTAGCATTTGGTATAGGAACAAGAGGAGTTCGAACGAGGCTCCTCTGGCGATTAGTCGATACCTTTGCCACGTAGCTCCTCGTCGAATTCACAGTTTTCTACTGTATTCCGTCGTATTCGAGGATTATTGGAGAAAAATCATCGATTTTATCGACGCAACTCGAATAAACATTAGTTGAGTAAAAAAACGGCAGTTACATCATCGCACAAACGTTACTTTTGTACTCGAAACGGGGTTTTGCGCCATTTTAATGAAGAATCGTCGGACAAAATATTGTTTACCTAATAATAATTACTTAATATTTTAATAACTCGCCTCATATCGTTAACACGCTTTTTCATATCAATGGTGTAAATCTCTGCTTTCATACTTCCTGAAAATGTTTTCTTAGGGACATATACAAAAACAAAATCGGAAAATTCTATCAAAATGTTTTAATAGAAAAGTAAATATTTATTATTTCGACACACACACACACACACTTAACAACTATCGGGGTTTTTCCAAATTACATCATAAATGCGCAACAAAGTCGTACGCTAGTCGGTATAAACAGAGTGTTGTCATAAAGTGCGAGAATTCATCGTGGTTCTCCCTTTCGCAGAGCCACTGTGCTCGAGCTGAGGAGAGAGAGAGAGAGAGAAAGAGAATGAATGAGACAGAGAGAGAGAGAGAGAGAGAGAAAGAAAGAAAGAGAGAGACGGAAATCCACTGTTGCGAGTCAGAGACAGATTTGGTTAATTCTTTTTAGAATTCCGTCTCCGCCGAAAGAGCAACATCCAAGTGTCGGTAACGATTGTAATGATAAGCCGAGCATCCGTGCGTTTCCATCAGCATTAGCTCGTATTCTAAGTAACTATTGCCGAATTTTGAACTTTCGCTCGTTTCCGCTAACGTGCACGGAAGCTCGTATTTCGTAGGATCGTTCCAATCATGGTTACCTGCCGTCTCCTCACAATTAATGAGGATCGACCTTGTAAACTTCGGGCAAATCTCGATCGGTCCAAGTCCCAAGTTTTCGAGGTCGATCAGTGATGTCTGCTCATAACGCAACGGGGACGATCCACGTTTTCCTGCCCTTCCGACACCATTGCCAAAGTTGCCGTTACCACCGTCTCTGAAAGGAAAACCCGCTGCCTTATCATCCAATTTATTGGTTAAATCAGCTTTGTTACCCATCGTCAACGACTTTTAATTTATACATCGAGGCAAATGGATCAATCTCTCCCTTTGTTGTCTAAGTAGAGACGATACGACGCTCCGCCAACTAACGTAATATCAAATATTTCGTTTGTTGTCACGCGACTCTGCTTTGTTTCTATTTTATTTGAACTTTTCGGACACAAAAGAGACGGATATATGTAACGAGTCTATTATGGCTCCGAGTGATCCGATCTCTGTCGCAACGTTATTCGTTCATCGTTACGTACAAAAAAAAGAAGCGTACCATACGCATACGAAAAAAGTTGGCGTCCGAGCTCGAGCTCAACGACCGCGTTCCTTATCGAAAATCACGGTCGCGCGTGATTTTCGACCCCGAAACGAAATCGAGAGTATAAACGACCAAGCGAGCACATCCATCGAGCATCAACTTTGCTGACGTCTCTCTCAACAAGAAATTTGAATTGTCTCGTACCTTGTCTCGATTTCTTGGTGTTATCGGCGGGCGTTTGAGCGGGAGCGATGAGATACGCGGGATGACCAGCGCTGTTGCGCTTACGATTCCCGCGTCTTCTCGTCGCTTCGTCGTAATCATTTTCCGGCAGGGTCACCCGGTATATGCTCTCGTATAAAGCCCTCGTGGCTCCTCTCTCGTATTGGTGCGCCGCGGTCTCTGGAATCACGCAATGGTTATTCTGGCATCGCGAGACGCCGACGTACTCCCCCCTATGAAAAGCCTCATCATCATCCTCGGTTTCCATAGCTGAACCGTTAAATCGCATGACGTCCTCATTTTCCTTCTCCTCATTATGATGATTACGATTCTGGTGGTGTAGCATCGTCGAGGACGACAATGTCCAATCCTGAACGAATGTCATCGTCTGGTCGTTGGCTTCGTCGGCCCGATGCACTCCTCCTAGCTGTTGCTCTTGTACAACTACGTTCCCGTAATTCGCGATCGGGCACGGCGGCACGTAACCGTAATAACCATTGGACGATACGTAAGTCGGCGCGATTCGCGCTTTATACATCGTGCTCTCGCTCACTATTGCCATTACTATTATTAAACCGTATAACGCGTATAACACCCTTTTAACGTAACGAGACAAATGTTAGACGGCTTCCCTCTTTCACTTTTTTAACTAGCTAATAACGCGTGTACGTGTACGTAACGACACAACCGTACACCGGCACTTGGAGATTTCGGACGGTTGTGCGTATTGTGTATTTGTCTCGACTCGTAAAATGAGCCCGAACGCGGGATTTTTATCCGATGGGCAATATATGTGAGAGAGGCGGCTACAGTGAAGAGGGAAAGCCAAAAAGTTGAGGAGAATACTTTCGTAATATGCGATGCGATGCGATGCGATGCGATGCACCAACGCCAACAAGGACACGAGCTCTCTTACGCGGAATCGCGGCAAATGCATGAATTCGTGCCAAGCTAACGGACGGAACCGACGGGACACTCGGTAAATCCTCCCACCACGCACTCTTTCGACACAGTCCCACCTAACCACTAACCAGCTAACCACCACGAGTCACCGTATTTATCGCATACGACTTTTACACAGTCGCCGCACTGGTACACATAATATATCGCTAACTCGTCGTACACTTTTTTCAATACATACGCATTTTCTTTCTCATCACACTTTTGTATCGCCGAAACACAGCGGCGTGCGTGACAATTCGTTAACTACATATACAATGAATACAAGAACGCTGTCGTCTTTGCGCTATTTTCTAACATCTTCGCGCATAATAAGCAAAAAAAATGCGACGAATCTTGAGATAAAGGAGCGACGATTTTTCGCCTCGACACCTGTCGTCGCGCAAAAGATCACGAAAAAAGTTACACAATATGGAAAATTGTTTATCAACGTACCGTGTAACGTAGAGGTTAAGCCGACCGATCCTCACGATTATCCGGACATGGATACGTTGGTCGTAAAACTTACCTCCTCGGAGAGTAATAAAAAAGAGATGATCGATGACGTTTTGTCGATCGAGGTTACCGGTGATGTTTGTAAAATAACCGCGAAAAACAACGGCAGATTCGCACTACCTAGTGATACACAATGCGTGATCGAGGTTCCTATTCAGTCCGGTATATTTCCAAATTTCTAATCTACGTACTACAATATACATATCCATTTCTCGCCATCGAACAACAATAAAAATTCTGCAACTTCGTACGATTGTATTTGTAGATAGGTGGGCATGGGCTTGCGTAGGTTGTAACTGTTTCTATTTATCATTTTATTATTATTATTTCAGACGTCGATGTGACAAGTTTGGGTAACTCCGCTGTCTTGATATCCAGCATGGTATCGGCTCTGATAAAAGCTGAGACCCAGAAAGGCAACATCACGGGTACAAAACTACAGGGTAAGAAGATACGATTTTATTCTAGTCAGGGAGGCTCCATAAATCTACAGAAGAGCGTACACGGTGATATCGCAATCGAAACTACCAAAAATGGGGTTGGTCTGGGTGATTAACATCGATAACCTTTCCATTTTTCGAGTAAAATGTAAGAGTAATAAAAAACTATTGTAAACTCACCGCAGACGATAACGGCTGAAAAATGTTTGGGCACCAATCTGACGATGAGGACAGAAAATGGGGATGTTACGTTGGGTAGTAATTACTGCGAGAGAGCAACTTTCTCAACTGTCAATGGCAATATGTGTCTCAACAATCTCCATATGGATGCAAGCGTTGATATTAGTGGGAAAGGCTTTCTCAATGTCTGTAAGTAATTTCCTTATCAAATTTCTCATTCGAGTTCATTTTTCTTTTATTACAAATTTACCCAATTATATCAATTTTCCTTTTGAATAATTTTATTATACCGCTTGGAGTTAACGTTGTTTTTTATATTTGTAGCTTGTCTAGATGGTTCTCTACGAGCAAATTTGCGAGACGGCGCGACGAAAATACACATTGCGAGACTCACAGGCAAGTCTTGCGTTATTTCTGATGGGTCTGTCCATCTTATAGTTCCTCGAGATAATAATGTTCGGTTGACGCTCAAGGGTAATAAATTGAGTCTCAACGACGGCCCGAAGGGTGAATGGGCGAGCTCGGATGTGGCACAGGTATTCAAAGCGGATGGTGAAATTCCCTTCGATGTAGAAACTAAGGGAAATATTAGAGTTACAGCCGGTAGCTGGGCCGAATCTTTTCAATTCGGAAATTTCGGCAAATAACTCAAGGTCAACTTGAGTTTATTTCAAAAAGAAGGTGCCGAAAAATATCATAAACACTTTCCCTCTCATATAAGTATCTGATTTGTAGAGATTTGCAAATGAATTATTATTTTCGTTTATTTAATTATTGCAACATTAATACTAATTCCTTTTTACATCTCGAATCGGTTCTTCGATATCCGTTTCGACGCACGATGCAAGTTTGCGACCGAGAGAATAGAGCGACGGACCTGGATGTAATATTGTTGAGCTACCAAGGCACTCTTCGCCAGAGTACAAAACGGCAAACTACAATAAACAAGAAAGTTAAAAAGGAACATTCGCTTCACTTTTTTTCACAGAATCGAATTGATTGAATTTCATCCAGCTGGATTTTTGTTACGTACCTGCCCAGGTGTAATGGCCCTCTGGGGAACATCAACTCGAATGATCAATCGATTATTAGGACTTTTGTAAACATGACAGGGACTGAGCGAATGTTGATGTTGAAACCGGAAATCACAGTGCAAAACATCGCGACATTCTCTTAATTCATGCGGTTCTTCGTGAATCCAGTATGGATTCGTTGTTGTCAACAATTGCGTGTACAATGCTGGATGATGCGTTCCTTTTACCTGGACAATTATTACGTAATTCAACGTCTTAGTCAAACACATGAACAAAATCCATTTGGTTTTCTAACGCTTATAAAACCCACCACTAAAATATCATTTGTTTGAATGTTCTTATGAAAGACGAAATAAGGCTCTGAAACACCGGCTATTCTGCTTCTCTGGCCCAAAGTCCACTGATGAATACCCTCGTGTTTTCCAACAATAGAGCCAGTGTCAAAATCGACGAAATTTCCTGGTTTATCGTCAATGTACTTGACAAAATATACAAAAAATTATAGTTCCAAATCTTCCGCTTTTCTATCATAGGACCAACAAGCTAATGCCCCTTACCTCGGAAATAAATTTCTTGAAATAGCGCGATCCTATGAAGCAAATTCCCATGCTCTCTTTTTTTTTCAGCACGACATCCAATTCTGCCTCCGCAGCAATTCTTTTCACTTCCCGCTTATGATATTCGCCCAAGGGAAACATGCATCTCCGAAGAGGCTCCTGTCCAATTTGGGACATAAAAAATGTCTGATCTTTTTCAGGGTCTTTGGCCTGCAACAGTTTTACTTCTAAGAATTCAAGACAACATGATTTTCGTGTTTTCATAGTAAAGAAGCACACGTTCTTTTATCTTTTTATCAAACTCACTACAGTCGGGCCGGTAGTTTTCAAGATAAGGTCCAAAAGATGTTCTGGCGTAGTGGCCGGTTGCCACAGCATCGGCTTTCAAATGGTCACGAGCATAATGAAAAAATTTGTCAAACTTTATTTTCCTATTGCATTGTATGTCGGGATTGGGTGTGTTTCCATTTTGGTAACTTTCCAAAACATAACTGAAAAGCAATTTGATTGACTATTCGGGGAACTTTGACATATTGAAGAAACACGTTCTTATTTATTTTTCAAATACCTGAATACATCATTCCAGTATTCCTTGACAAAGTCGACACGAACGAGTGGTACATCCAGTTTTTTACAAACCCACTCGGCATCGTTATAATCATTTTCAGCCAGGCATTGCCCGCTTTCGTCTGCCGTATCCCAATTTTTAATAAACACAGCAGTGACATTAAAGCCTAGGTTCAAAGTGAAAATGAGAAAACAAATTTTATATGTACATTAGAGAAATTTTTTATTAACGCACACACATTCGTTATAAAAACGTGTAACGATACAACGCAATTATAAGGGCTCAAAAATTACCTTTGCGTTTCAAGAGAAGTGTCGCCACAGCACTGTCAACGCCACCAGATAACCCGACAACAATGTTTCTTAACATAATAGAGAAATTTTGGGTTTGGATTAAATAATCATAAAACCAAAGATCGAACCACGGAGCCTAGACAGGATCAGAGCATACACCATTGCACGGCATACTGAAAAAATGGTACAAAATTCGTGGAGAGTACCACTTTCCTTTTTAGACGAGAGTGGCGCTGAACACAGCAATATCTATCGCCCGAATACCACTCTCCCCAAATTTAATTAACGACATTGATTACATTTAAGGAGAGTAGTAATCTCGCGATAGATATTTCTGTTTTCAGCGCCACTCCCGGATAAACGAAAGTGCTACTCTCTTCAAATTCATGCCCGTTTTCTCAGTGTGCTGCCATCGGGGTTTGGTGGTTTGGTCTCCTACTGCCTAATCTCCATGGAATCACATCAAACTCCACACGCGATGGGATCAGAGTTTTCTAAATTTTGGTCGACCTTCGCGCAGTTAGCTTTAGTTAGCGTTACCCCAAAAGTTTACTTTTATACATATATTTTTAAAACGTATAATTTCACCAAGTTCACTTCCCTTCGCCATATATGTATATGACTACTATAGCTTTTGCGGCCAACTTAACGTGGATACAAAAAAGTTCGCTCTTTGTCCACTCGGATGTCGCAAAACAACTTTTGTCAAGTGTTGCCGATCTTCTCCCTTATCTCCGATCCGATAATTTAATGATAACTCAATTTCAAAAATTGATGCACATAATTGACATTCACGCGGAATTCGATCTCTTCTCCAACGGATTAAGAAGTTGGCCGGCCAACTTGCACTTAATTAATTGAGTTTTTTTATATCGTTAGGTGGTCGTTAGGTAGCGTTAGGTAGGCTAATTAAAACGTTAGGTAGTCAATAGTTTTTTCAAAAAAAAATAATTAAAAGTGTATGTGAAATTGGCCGAAAATTTTTTTTTTCCGTTATTTAACCTTTCAAGACGCTCAAATGGTGCGTAATCGTTAGGTGGTCATGAATATACTAATTAAAACATTAGGTAGTCAACCATATCCGTGCAAATCCAAAAAAAACTATTTTGCGAATTATGCATGCGCAATGGCTAATGCGCACCTGTGTGAACTTAGCCAGTCGACTGACAATTCCGATCTTTGGCACACATTCATACCCACGGATCAAGAGTCATCAGTGTGATCACTGTTATCAGTCGTCCAGACAGAAACAGTTGTCGAAAGCGATTTAAGTTTTTACACGATGAAGTTAAGAAGTCTTAATGTAACATAATTTCAAAGTTTTTTTGACACATTATTCTCGAAGAAGGCTTTATCGAATAAAAAAATAACCGCGAGGCCGCCTGCGCAATTAATGTGTACACTATTCTTTTTCATTCCATTAAGTCGTATTCGGGATATAAGTGTGAGGAGTTTTATCCCAATTAATGTCACAAACATTCACAATACAACGGAAAGTTGGTTCATAATTGACGCGCATGAGAATGCGGGAGCCATCTTGATTCTTGTTTGCATCTAATTACGCATGCGTCGCGCATGCATAATTCGCAAAATTGTTTTTTGGATTTGCAAGGATATGGTTGACTACCTAACGTTTTAATTGGTATATTCGTGACCACCTAACGATTACGCATCATTTGAGCCTCTTGAAAAGTTAAATAAAGGAAAAAAAAATTTTTTTCGGCCAACCTCACATACATTTTTAATTATTTAAAAAAAAAAAAAAACTATTGACTACCTAACGTTTTAATTAGACTACCTAACGCTACCTAACGACCACCTAACGATATAAAAAAAACTCAATTAATTAAGTGCAAGTTGGCCGGCCAACTTCACGGGGGTTTCACACAGCAGTGTTATATCGCCGATTAGTGTCTTTTTAGGTAATCTGATAACCACCGAGTGGACACTAGTTACTTTTGTCGCTAGTTACCTGTCATTAGGGGCTTGTTTTTCGTAGCTTTGTGCGTACATACATAGGCTCGTGCGTCTGTTTACGATGGCATCGGTGGCGTCATTTGGACTTTATTTAGGGAACACGTCCTCGTGTTTAGCGATATACAAAGTAAGTACCGAAAGAGTATCGACCGATAGTTTTTAACAATATATGCCATCGTCTCGTAATCGGTAGAACTCTTTGAAAACTGCACAACCACGTGCTTCGTTTCTCACTCCGGGAGTAAACTCGATGACGAAGACTACACAACCTTTCATGAACTTGCTAGTACGACGGATACACCCGACGCTCCTCTTATATTATAAACGATCAATTCGTATTAAATGCGCAAAATTTATATAATTGAAATTGCTTTGCATTCACTGTGGCGATTTGACCGAATTTCATTATCATACCTCCGAGAAGAACCTTCCAAAGATTTTTCATGACTCTAACCTAAAATTCGCCGGTAGCGACTTTAAAAAACGTTTAAACTTCTTTGTCCGTTGTTAACAGGATGAAAATGTCGATGTTGTCGCCAACAATGCTGGTGACAGAGTCACTGCAGCCGTTGTTGCCTTCAACGACTCTGAAAAGGTTTGTTTATATTTATTTATCGAATCAATGAGAATTTGGAGGTTACATTTTACCAGCTTGGCGAGTACCCATACAGAAACCCATAATGCTTGCAGATTATCGGTTTGGCAGCGAAAGCGGGTCTTTTTCGAAACGGACCAGTCTCCGTTATCCACAACAAACGTCTCATGAACAAAGACATTGATTCTTCGGAATTGTCAATGGCTATACAAAACAGTCCTAGCAAATTGATCAATGAATCATCGGGCTTGTATTACTCTATTAAGAAAGGAGAGAAAAGCGAGAAGATGACACCTGCCGATATATCGACGATTATTTTCGAAGCTATGTACGATATTTCGACAACGGCGGCTCACGACGACGAAGAACACAATGTGGCGCTATGTGTCCCTTTGAGATTTAGTACAGAGAGTATAAAAGTATGGAGTCAATCGGCGGTAGCTGCAGGCTTCAAAGTACTTCAAACCGTGGGTGAGCCCACAGCTACTTGTCTCGCTCATGGCATTGGCAAAGACAAGAAAAAAACAGAGTTGGTAGAATTATACGAAATAATTTCTTAAAACTCTCACTGTGATTTTTTACATATTTACTTGATAGTTCGTATTGGAATTTCTCAGGTTGGTTCTAGTCTATAGAATAGGTGGTGTTACTAGTGACGTAACTATCATCAGAGCCGTAGGAGGAGCTTACGTAGTGCTCGCAACGAAATACTATCCACAGCTTGGTGGGAACAAGTTGACTCAGTTGCTCACAAAGTATCTCGGCAATGAATTTAGCAATAAATTCAAATTAGATCCAACCGAGAGTAGAAGATCAATATCCAAGCTCAATATCGAAGCTGAAAAGTGCAAACACATTTTGTCGACAATGTCGTCGGCTCATTGCTTCGTCGAGTCTCTCTACGATGGTGTAGATTTCAGTTACAACATCAGCCGTGCAAGATTCGAGAATCTCATTGGTCCGTGTATCTCGGAGTACATACAGCCAATCGAGGATATTATGCAATCGACCAAGCACACAGTCGCCGATATAAACAAAATTATTCTATGCGGTGGAACTATGAAAATTCCAAAGTTACAGGACAAAATTGGCTCATTATTTCCAAACGGCGAGGTATTGACAAGTAGATGGAGTCCGGACGAGACAATGGCGATAGGTGCTGCAATTCAGTCGTCTTTATTGCTGTCTCACGGTATGTTCGACCGTGAACTTAACGCCAGAAACATCGAGCTCCATTGCCTGAATAAGACTCTCGGTATCCAATTCGACGATCTTGAACCGATAATACTGCCCGAGAGTACGATAGTTCCTATCAAAATGCACACGACAATTGACGTACCAAAGTCTTCGGATGGCAAGACCAAAGTTCAAGTATTCGAGCGCGATAACAAGGACACGGGTGTGTCAAAAAAGATTGGATTGGTAAGTTTCTTGAATACAATGTAACAATGCGTTTCCTTTCTTATTTTTGTTATGCTAATTTTTCAGATTTCTCTCAATTCGAACGGTGGAAAGCTCAAAATCGATACAGATCTTACAGAGGCGAGTTTGAATCTCCACATTACTGACACTGCCACCAACAAAAAGTCCTCTTTCCGCTTTGGTATTCACGAGGACGACTCGTAATTATGTATTTTCGATAATGTAAATATTCACAAGCGCCATGGACTAATAAAACAAATTTAATACGAACATAATTACATCCGGGGAGATGATACGTTCTCTCTATCCTCTCTTAACCACTTGAATTCTCGGCACAAGAGTTTATACGAGCTAACAACGAGTTAACGTCGTCGTGTTCCCTCTTTTTGTATTAATTACATGGCGGCCATTTCGTGTCGCACAAATCATATGTAACTTTTTAAGATGTGTTATTTTGACGATTATTAATTCGATGTCAATGTTGAATAAACATGTGTGTGTATATGTAATTCCAGCAGTCTCGTGATAAATAATTATCCCAATTAATGAAACTCTTTTTAAATAAAAAATTCATCAATGAATGATTAATCAGTACGGACGAGTACAGCGCCGCACCTGCGGCGGATTAGTCAATCGGTCGCTGAAAAACCGTTAAAAATAGAGACGGCAAGAAAAAAACAAGTGCTCCCAAAAATCGATTTGTCAGGTTGCATAATTCTTAACTTCTGTATGTTTACCATTGTTCTACGTAACGTAAGTAGCTGTTGGCTAATTATAGTTTTTTTTTTGTCAAAAAAGATTTCGAGCTGTTATACAATACCCGATTTTTAGTGGTGGCGCTAACGTCGGATCTGCGGTCTATTGCTTAGAATTGGGAAGGGGAGAAAGGGCCTTAAGCGCTGCTGTATCGTACTTAAAGATACGTTTTATACTTGACTCTATTCTATGGTGAAGTCGAGCACTTGGTAAAAGACATGGAGGAAGGTAAGTTTTTCTTTTCTGTGAAAACATCGAGATTGGGCTGTTGGTAAGGATTGAGCGAGAAACGAGCGAAACTCTTGCCCGCGCGAAATTCTCAGTGAAAAATTAACGTTGTTGGTTTTGATCGCCGCCATCTTGGGTTATAGTAGCACCTCGATACTAAAACACGATTGAAGGAGGGAGCTGTCAGTCAATCCATTGGGGCATTTGCTTACCAACGTGCTTTCTTTTCCTTACTATACAAAACGAGATCGTGGTGGTGAACGGCGGTTTTTCCGAACTTGGTTGTTTCCTTCCCGTTAATTGGGTTTGCGAAGTTGATCAAATCGATAAAGAGAGAGTGAGAGCGAGAGAGAGAGAGAGTGAGAAGAGGGAACGACGGGAATCATGTCGAGGTCGCGTTGGTTAACTTTAGGCGGCCTCGTTCACATCCAAGTCGCCCGAGTACAGGGTTGAATATTGAATATCGTTCACGGTGAACAGATCAGTGGTTCCTTCAGAGACCTTCGAGTGTCGATCCCCTTGAGCCCTTTGTTCTACTGGCAATTAAAGCTGTAATTGTCTATAGGAAGCCGATCTTTTTCCGACGTTTGAAATTTTATCGTTCTACAGAACTTCCGCGAATTATTCCGCACCGAGTGCGCGTTATGTGTACATACAGTGAAAATGGAACGGTAAACAGGCGAGCAAACAGCTTGGTATGACTTTTGAGGCGGAAAAGAAATTAAAGGAGGCGGACGGGGGTTTGGACGATCTCAGAAATGTAAAGATACTCGTGCATTACCTCTACATACACGTACGCACGAATTTTCTCAAGCGTCTTTGAGACGGTAGGTAATAATCACGCATACAACACAATGATCCCCACTTACCCGATTTTATTTTTTTATCCGATGTTGTCTATACAACGTAGTCTATCGTGTTGAGCTTTCTTCGAATGTTGTTAACGACAGACGCTTATTTTCTTGGTTGTTTTAATGTCGCGCGTCGACAGACACAAAAATCCCGAGACTCAATTGGGAAAGGCTCCGATTCACGCGTCCATTCGGTATTCCCTAAAATATTGTCTGTAAATATCATTTGTAGACTTCTGAATAACCTGCTTCGGGAACAAATTTCACAATCCAACGTTGTTTGGAGGTAAGGTCTGCTGCTTTTAAAATTCTACGTAGACTATATTTTCATGTGGTAAACGAGCGTAATGTTTATAAGCAATAGCCATCGTTATAGCACAAAGCGCATACATTTTGGTCAAGTTCAATTTTTTCATTGGGGAACCTAAAACAATCTTCTTCAGGGTTCACTCCGTTTTTCCCATCATAGCTGTTTGTCAAAACGTATTTCGAGGATTATCGCGGTATTAAACTAGCAGAGCTGCCTGCAACCTATCGACTGTTACGTCCAGCTATAATATTCGTTTATCTCTGTCACGAGCTACATTTTATGAGAATATAAATGCTCGCGAGGCACGAGCTTCGCATTTGTACATAGAAAAATAAAGAAACGTGTAACTCGGCGCATGCTAAACTGCTTGCGTTACTATTAAAACTGAACATTATTAACCTGTATCCATCATATCGCTTGTACTCTTACTGTATTACTTGAATAAGAATAAAAAACAAAATGTGTTATCCACAAAATTGGGATGTTCTAATTTAAATTTCAAGGATTTCGGAAGCACGCATGAGAATACATGAGGATTAAGGGACAACGATGAAGACGATGAATACACAATGATATTGAAGAAGCGGAAGAGGATGTTGAACCTTGAAAGATGAGGTTCTTAGCTGTACAGGAAGATGGTTATGGAGTAGGTTTGGGGCAAAACCGACTCCTTAACTATGCCGACGAGAACATGATGGCTGAAACAGCTGATACAGAATCGGATAAACTACCCAGGGTGGAGGAGGGTTCAATGATATCAAACCTTCCTCTTCTATTTGCCAATGGGTATCCAACGTCTTTGGAAAAAATTTCATTGGTAAAATTGAATTATCATTTTTAATCGCAGAATCACTCGCTCCTTTGATTAACTGTGAATCGTAATGAGCAACCGGGTGCACCAAAATGCGAGGCATCGATCCACAAATGAACTCGATGAAATTTCCTTTCCCAGAAACAACTAGAACGTTTCATAACATTCATGGTGCAATGTTCATTGGGACACGATACAGCGGACGTCATAAGCGAGCCCAAATGGTGGCCTAAAGAAGTTAAATTTTCAAATCCTCTGATTCGACCTAAGAAGATAACTGACGTAAGTATAGAATTTTTCTTTACGCCTTATCTAATAGGAAATATGGCTATTGGTGGTATATATAAGTGTATTGTATATTATTTTTCAGTGCTGGATGGCGAATCTAAAGAAGCTGGTGTTTAGGTGTTACACCTATCACAGAAGCGACTACCTGTTGGAGTTCTGTACTTATCTCTCGAGTTATTCTCACGACAAGCTCCACTATGTGAATAATTGGGACTCGACAACGAGCCTTTATGACAAAAGTACAGGAAAATTGCTCGTCACATTTCGGAACGAGAACATGGTGAATAAGTTTGAATTTTTCGCGCGGTCGAAAATTCCACATTTTCGCGAAAGCAAATATTATAGACGGCAAGAAATATTGTATTCGTTACAGAACTATGACAAATCCGTGGAAAGTCCTAGGCGATCTCTGTTACCTCAGCATGGCAGTTTGTCAGGTTACGGAAATAAGTCCAAGCAGTCTCAGCAACAACAGACAGAGTCGCTCATGGTCATACAACCACCGTCCGACGAGATATACTTGTGCGATAATTGTGATGCCGAGTTCGTGGGACTTGAAAAAATGAAGGTACACTAACAAAAGTAAAAAGAAAAAAAGGGAAAAGTTTGGGAAGAGCGAGGTTCCGTAGAGCGCGAACGTTTACGTTTGTTTTCTTAGCTTTCATCGGCTTTGTTATCTCCACTTTGTTGTTGAAATTGTGCAGGGTCATGAAAAAACATGTGGCGAACATGTCGAGAATAGATCAGTATCGAGATCTGAGACACCGAACGAGGCACCAATACAGGAAGAACTCGCGCAAAACCAATTCCTCGAGTACTTCAGCCTATACTCGGATGCTCCGGCTTGTAAATCCGTCGTGCCGCAAAGAACCGTTATTTGTCACCCGCCGATGATTTCGGAAAACAGAGGATCCCGTCGACACAGAGGGTCCGTAAATTTGACGCGATGCCCATCTATACCATTCTCCTCACCGGCGGGTATCGCGATGGCTAAAAATTCGAAAATGTTGACCGAAGTTACACAGCAAGAACGTCTGGAGAGGATAGAGCGTCACATGCATGCACCGGCACTCGGCAGTTCGGTAAGACCCAAGTGGCTCGACAGATTGGTCGAGTACAACAGATGGGTCGTTACCTACAAGCCAAATCGCGACAAACACCTCGAGGAGCAGCAGAAAAATTACACTCACGAGTACAAGTTTAACTCACGAACGAACAAGCCAGGTACAAAATATAATTATTTGTTTCTTTTTTCTTATCGTTGTGTCTTGTATCGTTGACATTATTAGCCTTAAATATCAAAGCTTTTTGTAGTTACGAGCCAATACGATCGATCCTTTTTTCAGTATTGAGCGTGCGGTCCCAGCTTTTGTACATCACCTGCAAGCCGATCTACGTAGTGCTGGAGCGTCTCAGTCCCAAAGCATTGTCCGAGCTCAAGCGCGATCCTTCAAAATACTCGTATCCTCGGCGGCACATAACTTGTCAACGGCGATCGCGACCAAGGCCGGGACCGTTGCTAAAGTTTCGTTTTGAACAACCGCCCAATACGAGGCCGGCGGCTCGTTCTCGTTCGTCGCTGAAGCGCAAGTTGTCGGACGATAATTCGGACGGGAACGGGATTACGAAAGACGAGCTCGTTAACGGGGCTGTTCCCAGTGAGAGAATTCGTAGGGAGAACCAACCTCGAGAGTTGGACGATTTCGCAGAGATTACCGTCATCGAGGAATCACCGCGACAAAATAGTTCCAAGACTGTGCAATCGGAAACATCGAAGAATATCGTTGTTGTCGATCTCTGTTCGTCCGACGAGGAAATCGAAAGCCCCCGGATCTCGTCAGACGAGAACAGAGATCCAATGCGTTCGTCTCTAAATATGAGAACCAATTTTGCCAAGAATCAAGCTTTGAATAAATTTCGCACGAAAACTTGCGTACATCCGGCTGATTCGACGAGTGATTGGTTACGTGACAATGTTCTGACAGATGATAACGACAAGTTCGGCAACAAGTGCCTCGGCAACGTTGTCCTTGAAACGTGTACTCAATTCTCACCGAGTTTTAAGCCTGCACCATAAAACGACGAAGAAGAAAAGAAACAAAAATCATCGGACATACGTACATATACGAGATATATTAAAAAATGTTTTTTTTTAAATCCTTATGCGCGTTAAGGTTATAATAATATTTATTGTTTATACGTTACGGTCACGAATTCATGCGTGCGTGAGTGCGTGCGTGCGTGCGTGCGTGTTTGCTTGTGTGCGGCCGTGTTATATCTCTACGTTTCCTTTCAAGATGTCCATTCTTCTACGCTGATAGTACGAGCCCATCATTCATCTATTCGCGGTAGATGGAAAACGAGTTAGCGATCCGGGAAGAAGCCTGTGATTATTACGCAAAAAGTAGTCGATATTATTTAGAAATTGGGAGAAATGCTTTTCTTCCGAAAGCGTGACAAAGGCATAACTGTTTAACTGACCTGCTGGCTGTTGGCCGAATAACATTAGACGCATTGAAATTATGTTTCAATCGTATAAACGCCCCGGTTTTATTTTATTTTTGTACATTCTACATTACAGCAAACAAACTGCCCTCGCATCGCGCCAATGCTAATTAATTACCTACTACGTATATCCAAATTTTTCAAGTACAGAGGTATCTTTCTTCCTGTTTGGCATAACAATGAAACTATAAAATTAAGACGAATTGCAATTTCAATCGGGCGAAGTGGGTCGGTCTTTTTTTTTTTGACAGTACCACCACCACCACCACCATATTCGATGGTTTTGTACATGTTTTATAATCCATTGGGAAGATATCCTCGTGATAAGATCCGTTTTAATGGCGCGGGTTGAATCCTAAGAGGAAACAAAATGTCACGAGGGAAACTTGAAAAACTCATATCTTGAACGAGAGCCGTTCGGATTGGCGCGCGCGCGTGCGCGTGTGTGTTTCTGTATGGGTGTTTCTGCTGTGGCTGACTGTGTATGAACGTATGTATGTATGTATGTAAATGGTCCGTGTACGAGAGAAAACAGAGTAAAATCGTCAGTTTATGATTCAGTTGAAAGAGGAATTTTATACATAAAAATGTGTGTTGACATCCGAAACGGTTCGGAATCGTTGAGCACGAGATATTTTTATATAAAGTCATTTTTTGTTGGATATATATCGACATATTCGAGTACATACGAGGGTGCATTTATGAAAACAAAAGCGCATCATTTAGTATTAAACGCACTCGTCTCCCGGTTGCAACGCGTTCGAGATCACGCGAGTTTCATTCAAACTGTATACATGCATTTGTTAACTTTTCTTTCGTTCTCATTAATTGAAGTATAGACTGTTACATATAGTACGTAGGTAGAATTTAAGGTATTTTCTATCCCGAATCACACAGAGTTATTCGCGAAAAAAAAGCTACGAAAAAACAAAAACGAAAAGTATGCGCGTCTGATTGATATAACGAGTGTGTTTAGTCGATTTAATTATTGCGTGTGAATGATCGATTAAAATAAACGTAACATATGAGTTGAAATTGAGCGTACGTTATACTCTGCCTGTTGTACTTTCCTAAAATGAACAGATTAAAAGTATTCATAATTGGAGGCATTTTCATAATGTACCCTCGTTCCATATATTTTTATTTTTTATTTTATTAATCATAGTTGTCGATCCTCTGCATATATCCGACACATTTCTAAGGTTTTATAGAAGTAGCGGACCCCTTGTATGATCCTTATACTTTATACTGGGTTACGATGTGCTGTGGGTGGTCATATTATACGATACGTAGCATTGCACGAGAAACTCCACAGACACTTGAAGGTGTCTGCTTATATCAGTAGAGAACACGGTTTTACATACACTCGCTTGTTGAAGCAGTTTTTGGAAGTTCACCGTTTGGCCACATGCGACACTGCAATCGAGTGCCGATTGGGTTGCGCAAGCGCACTATTAACTTGACTAGCAAAAAATAAAAACAATATTATTGCCGGTAAATCTTGAAGATTATTAAATTAAATATCGCACAACATTAATACGAGCCGAGAAAATGCTGAACGTAAATGGAGAAAAAAATCGCACAGAGCCAACGAAAACGATGATTATGAGGTTATGTCATGTCGACATTCGATAACAGCGCCTCAGGTGGCGATAGAGAGAACTCGATTTTTCTGCTTCAATATGCGAGTCACTTTAGCCTTCCCCCACTCCCGGGAGTTGACAGACCTGTATAAAATAACGAGGGACGCCGAACCGCCGCAATGTTCACAGGGTTGACAGCGCATCGAGGACCCAGAAGCGTCGAGGAGCGAACCATATAGCGTAGTATAGCGAGACAGCGCAGCACTTGCACTTTTTTGTCGGAATATATTTGTGAATAATTGGTCAAGTACGGATAATGAGAAATGAAAAATAGGATAAAAATGAATTATCGGGGAAACAAGAGGACATTGAAAAGGTTCTGAAGTTAGCCGAGGCGTGGGGCTGGCATCGTTTTTAGTTACGAGCTATCGTCGTTAGTTACCGCGAGTGTAGCTTCCGTTTCCGTTATCGACCCCCCGGTCCGCCGCCATTTTACCCCCGCGCACCGCCCGCCATTCCGTCTCGTCGTTTTCGATGCACGAAGCGAGCATAACGTAAGCGCGAACGAGGGAGAGAGAGAGCGAGGTGCGGTGTTGCGTGACTGCCTGCGAGAGAGTCGAGAGAGCGTGTGTGTTTGTTGTGTTGTATCGGATATAAAATAATTCTTTTTTACAAAATTACTACTTTATACTTTCGTTAAAACCCGGGGACGAGTGCTTCGATTGAGTTTTGGGACGTGAGAATCTGTGGCCGGTGGGAATATGTCATCGTACATTCAGGTTGCCGAGGACGAGGGCGAGGAGCCGATAGAGCTGCCTACCGAAGATGATAGTACACTCTTGTTGACTACCTTAGCTGCCCAGTTTCCCGGAACCTGCGGCCTCAAATACCGCAATCCAGAGTCAAGAACTATGCGAGGCGTGCGTCTCGTCGACGGTCGTCTCCATCCTCCCGAGAATGGATGGGGCAAAGCCGTCTATTTCTGCGTTTTTCCAAAAGGTATGTACACGCGTTCGTATGCGAGCAGCACACACCACTTACCAATTCACACCTACATGTGTACATCTCCAAGTATACATGTATCTATACACATATACGTATGTACGTACGTACGAGAAAGATATAGCACGGCTTGGCTTATAATGCGTACACAGCACCATCATCCGCCGCCTCCTCCTCCTCCTCCTCCTCCTCCGACTCCTCTTCCTCCACCTCTTGCGAACGAATGAGAGAAAAAGAATGAAACGGCGGCGAGCGTAGCAGCTCGCACTCCTTGCCCAGACCTACGTTGATACACGCCTAGGGCCATTTTTTTCGGTCCAATCGTCTTATCTCCGAGAACACGGATCGTCACGACGCCAAAATGCTTGTTGTTTGGATTCCATCTTTTTCCCAACGCCCATCCATGTATTGTGTACCAAGTGTGTGTGTGTGTGTGTCTCGGCCAATTGAAAGATTCCTTTCTCTCCTTCTTCCCTCTCTCTCTCTCTCTCCCTCTCTCTCTCTCTCTCTCTCACTGCCGTTGCGATTCCTCTTGCATTAATACAAAACGAAAAAACGTCCAACTTTGGCATCTTTGAGCTTCCGCATTTTGTAGCTTCAAGAACATATTTTCGTCTTTGAATTTCTATTTTTATGATATGATCGCGTTGCGAAGTATCGGTAGCAATGTCGAGCTGCTACTTCTTTTATACTCGGGATCTCGTCTCTCGTTGCTACCTTGTCAGCTTTCGTTGGACTTTAATAAGAATTTTAGCCCGCGTATTCCTCGTTAAATTAATCAAGCTTTGGCCCTCGATGTGAAATTTTTTTTTTCTTCGCTCGATTAACTCTTTCTTCACTCTCACTGATGCTTGAGAATGCGCGCAGAACAGAGAATTAACAAAAGCCCTTTGCTTTTTTTGTTTTCTTCATTGCAGAGAACAAACGTAAATCTGACGACAATTTGGAAAATTCCACAGCCAAGACTAAGAGAATGGAGACAAAATTTAGATGTACCGATCTCATTGTACTCGGCTTGCCATGGAAAACAACGGAGCAAAATTTGCGCGAATATTTCGAGACTTTCGGTGAGGTCTTGATGGCACAGGTTAGTACGATTTAGTAACGTCTTGTTTTACTTACGATATGCCGGATCCGGAGAAAGGCGTAAAAAATGAATTTCAGCTTACGAACCATCGATAAAATTATGAAGAAATTTTGTGCACGCCCGAGAGTTAGTTACTAGAATAAACAAAAAATTGTCACAAGTAACGCGTTGTTTTTTCATTTGACCCCCCTAAGGTCAAGAAGGACGCAAAGTCCGGTCAGAGCAAGGGTTTCGGCTTCATAAGATTCGGAAGTTACGAGTCGCAATTGAGATGCCTCGCTCAAAGACACATGATTGACGGACGGTGGTGCGATGTCAAGGTTCCCAACAGTAAGGTAAGCACGTGCTAGACAAGAATACACGCGAGATCCAATTGGAAAAACAAAAAACAAAAAAACAAATAAGTTCAAGTCCTGAATATCACGGTACTCTTGTTTGACTTATCGATAACGAGAGGAACAACAAAATAATAACAACACCAAAGTTAGCTTAAGCTTAAAAACAAATGAAAAAAGAAACATCTGTGAGCGATTAATACATTGTACGAGATTGAGATCGCTATTTTCATTACTTTCTTTTATGGTTGAAGTAAGAGGAGGTCGACAATTACAAGAGAGAGAAGAGAGGTCCGATTGATTAATGTGAGAGAATAACTTAAAAAAAGGAAAGAGCAAATTTTTTCATGGCCTTGTTAGCCCGGAGGAGTTTTGAAAAAAAGCGATCGGTATATCTCTCAGAGAGTGACTTGGCGATGGTTTTTATACCGAATGAGAATGTATATGGTATGAATAGATGAATGCTTTTTAGACGAAGAAATATCTCGAGAAACAAAACAACGAAACTGTAAAGTGCGAATGTTGTTGTTGTTGTTGTTTTTCTTTTTGTTTTTTTACTTTTTTCCTTTTTCAATGTGCCTCCGTCTGTATGGATCGCGAATGCAAGTTACACGAGAAAGCTTGAACGAGAATGAGGATGCGTGAAAAAAGAAGAATCGTCATTTTCCTCCATACTTACGCTAATTTTGTATGAATCTCTTCAGAGTTACTGGGCCACACGAGCGATGGACGCTCATACTCGTGTGTATGTGTGTGTGCGTGCGTGTGTGTGTTGTACTGGGATACGAGTCGTGAATTCAATTCTTTTTCGTACGAGTGCGTTTAGCGTGTGATTCGATGAATGAACATTGTCGTGCTGCGTTGCTTATCGAGAGTGAGTGCGGCTGCGAGAAAAGAAAAACAAATAAATAGATAAAAAAAAAAAATAGAAACAGAAAGAAGAAGAGAAAGAGAAAAACAAGAATATCCTCGCGCGAGTGTTCGGGGCGGGTGAGGTAATAATACAAATAGGGGAGAGAAGAACACAATTCGAGATACACAGATTTCATACACGGGAGCAAAACAAAATGACACGTAAAACGAAACGATCGTTTCCAACAACAAACAACGGACTTCTAGAAACAAAAGAAATGAGGAATTGTCGTTTGCATGATCAATTTTATGAGTATGCCTATTTTTGTTTCTCTTGCAATTGTCAAACAACATATATAATGGAACAACAACGCAAGCGGTTGTAAAATGTTATGATAAATACTCGTGTGTGACAATGGGAGGGTGCGTGTTGTGAAAATAAGAAATCTATATTTCTTCATACGTCTCTTGTAGCCACGATGAACAAATTGTATGTTTTGAAATTCGTCGTACGATCTTTCTCGGGGATTTTGGAAACTTTGTAGAGAACGTCGCGGTGGTAATATAATCGCGAGAAAACCAAATAACGAATATCCTCGGTCAAACTATATAACATAACTTGAACGAAGCGCGTCGTTGGGAAAGAAAAAAAAAACGGCATAATAGCTCGACGAGAGCTCGTTAATTCGTGGTACATTTCTCTTTCATCGTGCAATATTTACGTTTTCTTATCGAAAGTTCAATGATCTTGTAGTATGGACGAAAAAAAAAAAAGAACGAGTGTGGATTTGCGTATGTGTGTTTTCGGGGGCGCGCGTGTGTTGTGTTTGCGTGACATGAAGTGATGATGATGAGAGAGATATTTCAGTAGAAAACAAAAGAAAAAGCGAAAAAAGCAAAGCAAAAAAAAACACATGTCTGAGAGAAGAATCGTATGAAAAGAAAAAAAAGCAAAAAAAAAAACAACGAAAATTGAATACAAAAAACTGTGAGTCATTGTCGAGGGACGGTGTGTGTGTCTGGTTCCAGAACATTGACTGCATTATGATGGCGCGTCAGTATGATACGGGTAAGCACAGCGAGTGTTTTCGTCCTATACCGGTACACACGCCAAGTGGCCGACGACTTCCGGTTGCCAAATCGTATATGAACACGAATTCCGATACAACGACGTCGCCACGTTACGATCCGGAATACGATTACAAAACGACGCACTATCCCTCGTATCCGTCTAACTATCCGTACGACGACGTCAAGTACAAGTACGACGGACAATCATCGTCGTACAATCATTACGAGAAGCAGACGATCTACGCGTCGTCGTACGACGACGCCAATTACGACTCGCGGAGTTATATGATGACTTCGCACGCCCCGGTCGCAACGAGCTCGAATTATACGACCGCCGAGCAAGAATACACGACGAGGTACGGCAATTACGAGGGTGGAAGATCCGCTTACGCGACGACCGAGACCCCACCCGAGTACGCCGAAAAGTCCCGTTACGGTGGTTACACTTACGAGAGAACGTATTACGAGGCGGACGGCGGCGGCGGTGGTGGTGGTGGTGGCGGTGGTAGCGGCGGTGGAGGCGGCGGCGGCACCGGTGGTAGTGGCGGTGGCGGTAGATATTTGCCGGCCGAGAGTCGACACTTGACCGAGGGAGGAAGATACTCGGACGCGAGGCATTCCGACAATCGTAACGTCGTCGACAATCGTGACGCCGAGTGTCGTTACAACGTTGTCGAGGGAGGACGCGATACCGAGAGAAGATATTCGATCGAGGCGCGCGACGACGAGGGTGGCGGTGGTGGTACCAGATATGTCAACGACGTCCGAGACGGGGAGGCACGATACACCGTCGAGACTCGCGGTACCGACGGTGGGAGATTCGCGGAACCCGCGAGATATCAGCCCAAGGATAATTATTACGATCGTTATTACAAGCATCGACCCTCGAGGGATCATCACGTATCGGCTACCTCGAGATATTGAACGAGCCACCAAATTTCTTTTTAAATCCACCGGAAACGAAGGGAATTGCGAGAACGACGGAGAAGGAGAGAAAGAGAGAGAGACAGGGAATGAACGTGAATTTAGAACCGAAGGAATTTTTTTTATGCCAATCGTCGAATGAGGATGTGAGAGAGAGAGAAAGAGAGAGAGAGAGAGAGAGTTTTGCGAACGGGAGACGGAAACTAGAAAAAACAAAAAAAAAACAGACGGGACCCGGACCAAGACCGTGCGAATGACGATGTATTCGTTTTCAAGCTACGGAAATATTGGGGAGAAAATCTTTTTTCGCGGTGGATCCCGAGCGGTAAAGTAATGCGGTGGACAGGAAACCAAAGCTAATTGAATGTGTATAAGTTCTTTTTTCTTTTTCTTTGTTTTTCTGGCAAAGAACTGCGTCTTGTTCGTAAGACGACATTGCAAATCAATTTGTTATATATATATATTCATATTCATATATATATATATATATATATATATATATATATATATATATATATATATATATATATATGAAAAAAGAAAGAAGGAAAGAAATCGTGACAAATTTTGCTGTATAATAATCGTTTTGTGTTACGATTTTTAGTCGATATGTGTATACACACAGACACACACCCCCACATACACACACACGCACACACACACACACACACACAGTTTTCTTTTGCCGTTTAATGCATGACGCTTCAGGGATAAATTCGAGTCTCGAATTCTTGGTGCTTGGATTTGAACCCTGGAATTTCGATTATACGGAAAACAAAAAAATCAATTTGTGTACATAATTTTACGATGTATCGAGAGTACATATTTACCGTTTTGTTGAACACACGAAGAAAAAGAGAATCGCGTGTATATTCATATTTGACAAATGGTTGATTTGGGGTGTTTCGAAGCTCCTGAACTTGGAAAGATGAAAAGAAATACACCACATAAACAAATACATATGCGTTTGAGATTCTCACACCGACTTCCGTTATTGATATTCAGGCAACGATACGTTGTTGTTGTTGTTTTTTTTATAGGTTGAAAAATGAATCATACGGTTTTTGTCCTATGTAAGAGATAAGAACAATTTTACAATTTTCAATGAATTATCAGACTCGATGTGAAAAAAAAACAAGAGACAAGAAAAAATATAGCGTCTTATTGTATAAACTTTTATAGAAATTGGGACCTAACGGGTTATTAACTCTGGCACGTAAAACCAGCTGAATTATTATTTTCATCTCATCTTGGTTCTTTTTTCTCTCTACAAAAAACGATTGAAACGAGTGAAAATAATTGTTGGAAGGTCATTCGGTACTTGACACCGGTGCAGATTGAATCGCGATTGTTCCGGCTATTTGGGTTCGAGCGATCGAGCAAGAGATAACACGATTTTTTTAACGCCAACCAAAGACTCAAAGAGAGAAAGAGGTAAAGAAATAGTGCATAGTTTCGTTATCGTATTTTTTTTTCCTGCGCGACACCGACGGTGGAGTAAAACAGAAAAAAAAGCCAAAAAAAAAAAAGATTCCGAGGGCGAGAGAGAGAGAGAGAGAGCGAGCGAGAGCGCGCGCGCAGTTGGAACGAGATTCGAGAGCAATGTGCACTTGTGTATGCAAGTCTGAATGATTGACCCAAAGGCATGAATCGGTTTGTACAACAAAGAAAAAAAAACGAAATAAATAAAATAAAAGAAAGGAATGAAAGTAAAGAGAGGAGAGAGGGATCCAAAAAAAGGTTTGATTGATTGTGCGTTTGTGTGTAGGAGGGAATGATTCAGCAAGTACCCTGCAAGGTATTCGTGGGACGCTGTACGGAAGACCTTACCGCCGAAGATCTTCGCGACTACTTCTCCAAATTTGGCGAAGTCACGGACGTGTTCATCCCAAAGCCGTTTCGCGCGTTCTCCTTCGTAACGTTTCTCGATCCCGAGGTAGCGCAATCGTTGTGCGGCGAGGATCACATTATAAAGGGCGTCTCGGTACACGTGTCCAATGCAGCGCCAAAGTCCGAGGGAAACAATCGTAATTTCAATAATCAGATGAACTCGAACATGCGCGGTCGTGGAATGACAGGCCCGATCGACACTAACATGCAGGGAAACTATCAGGGAAACAGGTACATGGGTCATTCGGGAAATAACATGGGTCCTAACGGTTGGAACAATCCGGGCAATCGTGGAAATCTCGATATGCCAAATCTACAGGCACTCGGGATAACCGGACAGAACAACGGTGGCGGAGGTGGCGGTGGTATGTCAAATCCATTGGCAATGGGAGGATTGAATCTATCGGGATTACCGGTCAATCCAGCCCTCGTTGCCGCCGCACTCAATCAGGCGTCTTGGGGTCTTATCGGTGGTCTACAGAATCAAGGAAACGATCAGGGCTACTCGAATCAGCCTGGACCACCGGGCCAACCACCATCCGGCAACAACAGCCTCGGTAACAGTGGCAATTCGGGCTTTCTCAGCTGGATGAATCAGGGAGGCGGCGATGGTAATACCGGTAATCCCGGTACCGGTGGACCAGGACCCAATAATCCAAATGCCTCCCAAGGTGCATGGCAAAATCATCCTGGACAGCGGGATCAAAAGTCGAATACATTTCTTAAGTACGAGTAAATTTGGACGGGACTCCGAGTCTACTCGTAAAAGACGGGCGCGATCCCTCAGTCCCGAAGCATTGGCATCCAAAAATTGCAAAGCTCACGATCATCAGTACAATCATTATCACAAAGGCGCTGCTGCCGCGAGGCAAACTACGCGAAATACCGATTCCCTCGTTGTTATCGAGACCGTTGATAACCTTCAATCCTAAGGATATCAATCCTCTTTATTTTCTTTTTTTCCTTTTTAATCTCCTCGTCCCTTCCCACTCGATCTCGAGATCCGTTATCCCGTCCTCGACGACGTCGCCAACGATTATTAATCGGTTTCGAGTGTACAAAGGACCATATTGGTGTTTTCGTGATCTTTGCAATTCTTCGACTGTGAATGAAGCTATCTATCTTGTTTTTTTTTTTTTCCTTTTTTTTTTTTTTTTTTTTTCTTCCTCTTCATCGTGGCTCCTATCCTTTTTCGAATCCTGCGATAGAATTCTTAACGATATCCCTCCCCTTCCTCGAAAACCTCATATCCACCCTTCGCGCGAAAAATCATCGCTCTTACTGGCGGCTTGACGATTTCTCTTCTTTTCATGGTCACTCTGTATTATTATCAAACGAATCTACTTTTAGGTTTTTCTTCTTCTTTTTTTTTTTTTTTTTTTTTTTTTTTTCTCTTTAATCACGATTTCGGCTAGCTCCGATCGGTCGAACGTGCGCAATCACATGCACGATTCGACGAACGACTGTCGCCACGAAAAAAATATTAATAATAATAGTAATAATAATAATATTTAAATAAGTAAACAGAACCCTGGTGCATTGGGAGAGAAAGAAAGATGAAACAAACGACTAAAATTTAAGCCAGAGACGATAAGAGTCAATGAATGTGAATGTGCATTAGTGTTCTGGAGAGTTCTGTAAGATTCTAATATGTTAAACGATGCAAAACAAAATATGAAAACATATAAACAAGAAATATGATTGAAACAAAAAAACACAGATATAACATAAAGCGGCGTATATGTGCTTGGATTTACTGAAAGTTTACTGCAGTGTGTTTAATATTTAAATGAGAGGTATGTCGGTGTAATGTGGTTGAGTACATTTTTAGCTGCCCAGTGTAATAAACGATGTGAGAAAGGAAGAAAGAAAGAAAGAACGAGAGAGAGAGAGAGAGAGAGGGAGAGAAAGATACGGAGAGTTAGTTAATTATCATAATTACAAAGGGCTTAATATAGTTGTCAATGAGTTTGTGAGTGTATTTGTAACATTGACAATGAACAAAACGATTAACGAAAAATGAAATAATAATGAAAAGAAGAGTGAAGGAGAAAGAGAGAGGAAACACACAGAAATAAGCCATGCTAATTGAGAAATATAATTCTTAAGCGGTAGTTTAAAGAAAACACTTTAGCAATAGAACTTTGATTGATGAGAGCTTAATTGTTGTATACATGCTTGTGAATTAGGTACTCGAGTCGCGTGTCCAAGATTGAGAAGGTATCACATCGTGGATTATCGAGGCGTCTTTTTAGTCTCGCTGCACGAAGTGTAAATGAAAAGCGAAAAAGGAAAAAAAATGAACGAAAGACGTAACGAGACGAGAACGAACACAAAAGTCACTTCTGTACCAGTAGTAAGTGCACCAAAAGTGTTAGGAGACTCGTACATGTTCAATTTTTTTTCTTCAACTAACAAAAAATCCTACGTCACGTTCGTAAAAAAACAACACATCACACATAAATTTTGTTTTTTTTGTTTCATACGAAAGTAAACGAAAAACGAAAATTTGGCTAAACGAAAGAGGGACTTGTGATCCAAGTTGATCGCATGGACGATAACAATAGACAAAAAAAAACAAAGAAAGAACAATACGATTGTACGTTTTAAGCGTTTGAAATAACGTCGCGCGAATAGTTCCTCTTTCATATGATTATTATTAACTATAAATAGTTATTAATCGAACATTGTGCGTACTCCGGTTGTTCGGAGTACCGAAGTAAACGTTGGTCGATCGCTCGTTGCCTCGATTGCGTTAAATTTTTTGCGATAAAATTCGAGACAAGTACGTAACATAAAAATGACGCAACGTTAGAACGTTAGAAAACAAATAGTCGGAGAGGACGTCAAAAATAATGCCCAATTTTTAATATTTGCACTATTAGAAGCTACGGAGATAGACGCGTACACTTTCACTCATGCGGCGACCGCTCGCGTGGTCCAACACAACGCAAAACCGAATCGAGATTTAGCTTTTAGTACAAACGCAAACAAATGAAAAATGAAAAGAGAAAAGCAACACCGAGTTTCGCCCGCATCTCCCCTGGACCCCGATATCCGACCTCGTTAGCTTCGATCAATCGAGATTATAGTGACTAATATAAGAGACGACGACGACGACGACGACGACGACGACGACGACAGCAACAACAACAGCAACAACAACAACAACAACAGCAAACACAACTAATAATAATAATGGTAAATAGGGGGCAATATTTGACGACGAACGAATAATGCGAAAAGAAAAACACTCGTTTTCTCAACCTGAATTACATGGATTATTATTACATATTGATATAACATGCGAATAAGCAAAACCTAAATGGAGGAGAGATTTTAACATACAAAACAAACAAAAATAAATGAAACGACAAGTTGAAATACGTTCATTGCGATTTAAACGAGGATACATATTATTGGATTGATCGCAGCTATTCGACATTCAATTTGTAATCTAGCCCCCGACTTCTCTCTCTCTCTTTAGGTACTTAGGCGTGTACGCAATATATATATATATACACATATATATATATGTATATATATATAGTTGATCCGGTTTTTTTCTCCCCTTTCGTGTATGATGAGTACATTTTACACTGGTACGAAGGTGTGTAAAGATTATTGATCGGTCGTGTGTGTTGAGAGAGTATAAAGTATTTCAAGGCTTTTGATTGATTACGAAGGTTTGATTTTTAAAGTTCGAATGGTTTTGCGAGTGAAGTCGAGCAAATACGTGTGAGCAAGATTCTTGTTTTTTTTTTTTTTTTTTTTTTTTTTTTTTGCCATTCGTGCGTTGTACAATTTTAGCGCCGGGTCGCCGATCATCACTCGGCCTGGCGAAACGTATGCTTTTTAAAATGCATTCGTTTCGAGATACCCGGCCGATAAGAAGGTCGGCGGCTCTTGGCCCTTAACTTCACAAATAGATTCTTTTTTTCACAAACAAATTTCGATACATTGATTTATTTTCGATTTTAACCGTTGTTGATACGTTGAATATAGAAACACGTTGAGAATCACAAACTCACAATTGTAGTCAATAACTTTAACATACAACAACCGTTGTATTGGCGGCAACGAACGAGACAGAACAAAAAACCAAAAAATAAAAAGAAAGAAAGAAAGAAAACGAATTATAATGAAAACAAAACAAAAACATACACACACAGAAAGATATTGAGACAAAACGTGGTGTTTCCGTTAAATATCCGTCGTATGCTGCATTAATTAATATTCACAATTAAATAATTCAAATCACTGATTATCTTATGAGTAAAGGAAGAATATTGACAGATAATAAAAAACAACTCTTATACGTGATAATGTGTGCTGTTGTTGTATATCTTTCATTTTGTCTATGAACGGAGATTTCTTGGTCGATGAGAGAGTTCGACTCGCAAGAAAAAAGAGTGGCTTTACAGTTTCTCTCTCGTTTTCTCGTTTATGACATTTTTTTTGTCTTTTTTTTTTCGTCTCTTTTCTTTTTTTTGTCTTCATTCTTTTTGATTCACTTGAAAGTGGAAGGAAAACTGAATGGCTCGAGGTTGTGCTTCTTTCTCATGGTGTCTGGAAAGGGTTCACAAGTGGTGCGGAGACTGGATTGAATAATGCTGGTGTATTATGTGAGTATGTCGGTTGAATGTACTTGTTAATGGTCGTCTAAGAACTACAGGAGCGAAGGTTTGTCTGAATAAAAGAAATATTGGGGAAAAAAAAAAAAAAAAAAAATCGTAGAAAAAGAAGAAAAAAAACGTAAAATGTCGATTCCAACGAATGAGATTAAAAGAAATAATAAAAAAAGAAAGAAAAAAAGGAACGAAAGAAAGAAAACGAAATGGAACTAGGGAGCTGTATTAAAAAGTATATAGGGGGCTCGAACGCTACTTCGTTGCGACGAATGGAGTAGCCAGTAATATTATGTTGCAAACACACACGTACAAAGCAAAAATGAGAATGATGATACTGTTATATATTTGACGGGACGCAAGGAGTGTCCGAAATATTTTTTTTCTTTTTTCTTGTTGTTTCTTTTGTGTATTCTATTTCGACTGAGAAGATGATTGAGTGTTTATACGATAAAGTGGAAGCGTGTTATTCGAACAAAACAAAAACGAAAAAACCGAATACCTACTGAACGAGAATGAGAAAAAAAAAGCTTAGAGTTTACGTAGCGGAAATATGTTTGAACGTAAAAAAAAAGAGAAAAAAGAAATGGAGAAAAATGACAGCTAATAGACAAAGACTGTAGTTTAAGACAACTTTTAACAAACATTAGAACCGTTCTAGCGAGTTTGAGGATGAAAAGAAAAAACGAAACGAAAAATTATGCTCGGTCCCTTCCAAACCGTTTGTACTATACATTTTTTACCGAATTATATTCTATTCATTAGATTTTAATCCGAATGTATGAATTACGTACGAAAAGCGAAAAATCGTTTCTTCTTTTTTTATTTACCTACTGCGATTTTTGACATCTTTTTTTCACGCTTCCCGAGTATCGACTCTTCTCCGCCAATCCTAATTTTTTCTTCGATTCAATCATACTTGTTTCGACAATTGACCGAGGGGTTTTTTCCACCGCGTACTAATAAATCTTTTAAGTCAATTAGGATTAGGAGAATATTGAGGAGAACAAGAAAAAAAAAACCGTGAAATAACAAAAAAATCGTTGCTCAAGAGTTGCCTTGCAAAGCGATTTGGAAGCGATCGTACGGAAAAAATTTGTAAATATCCATGATGAACTTCGATGTTGGTTACGAACTTTGAAAGTTTGATTATAATAAAAAGAAATAAAAATAATTTAAAAAAACACATGAAACGATGCAGTGAGACGTGTTTGAGAGTAAATCGTGGATGAGCGGGAGTTTCTATGCGTTTTGTAAGTGAAACAAAAAATGTGCTGCGTTTGTAGAGAGAGCGAGAGAGAGAGAGAGAGAGAGAGAGAGAGAGAGAGAACGGAAAATAGAACCAGAGGAATGATCCGAGGAAAGAGAAAGATAAATATCTTGCCATATTGTAGGGCATCGAATTTTGAAACTCGGCGACATAAAACTTTCGTAAAATCGTTGTGTGCGATTGTTCAAATGTTTTTTTTTTTTTTTTTTTTTTTTTAATGCGTTTAGATTCTCATTTTCATTCACTTCTCGATAAATTCCGCGTCCTTAAAATTTTTTACATCCTACGACACGTCCGATTGAGATACGTGAAAATTGTAAATAAAAAGAAAAGCGCAATATTATTAATACTTGCAATTTTTTATTTGTACTATGATCATCGTGAAACGAAAAATCCACATTCTCAGCGAGAAATTGCAACAACCAAAAACAGAGTAGTACCTCGGTAGGTACAGAGTTTCTCTCTACGAACAATCTTTTTATGGCTCATAATTTTCATACTACATTCATTGAAATTTCGCGTGTACAATTGGAGGGAGGGAGGGAGGAAGGTCTCGACGGTTATAAACATAATTTGTGTTCTTTCGTGTTTCGCACAATTCTTACTTGTGATTGTTTAATGAAGAAAAAAGAAACGATGATAATAGTACAAATAGATATTGGGTTGAGTGGGGAACGTAGGTACACCGAAAGTTTAAATACAGGATGAAGAAAGACTTTGAAAAAAGAAACTTGAGCGAACGGAATTTAATTACATTAAACGATAATATTTATTTATTATAAAGTGATGTGTGTGTAAGATCAAAATGTTATTTGTGATGACGAGCTGTGTTTATATATATTATATAAAAGCTCTTGAATCTAATGTGTGGAGAAAACCTGATATTCTTCGTTGAATAACAATGTGTATCAGCAAGTGAACACAAGTCAAAAGAAAAAGGAAATAACAAATAATAATAATAATAATAATAATAATAATTTTTTACGCATTTTTCGTACAATGCCCCGCGACTTTGACGAGTCACATAGAGCTATACGTTATTTAATATAATTAATCGTACCAGCAAAGATTAAAACCACAAACTGTCGAGCGAGAGTGAAAAGAAAGAAAAAAATATACACGTTTTGATCTTGAACACATCATCATCGTTCAGTGAAAAGCATATAGATCGCCCATTATTTCTTTTAATAATTATGAATAAACGTGAAAGACGTAAGTTAAAGAAGAAACAAATATTACCGTTTATTTTTTTCTTTATTTCCAATCCTTGCAGCAAAATGTGATAATTCGAAAGCTCCGGAGACCGGAAAGATGCGTTTCGTTGTTCCTTTGATTTATTAAATAAGAAACTTTTGGTGAACGTCGCAATATCGGGTAAGTAATGAACAATTAATTATTAGGATCATAACGTAATTGACATCTCATAAGTTCATATTATTCGTATTTACGTAGAGTCGAGCCTCGCGCATGCGTTCACACTCGACCCTAACGCCCTCTGTTACGAAGCTATTCAATTAGCGCGTCAGTCTCGCCCCATCGTTCTTCGTTGGTGGTCGTCGTCATTTTTTTGCAACAATTCGATTAGTCCTTATTTATCTTTATCAGTAACGGCAACTAATTTTCATCTCGAGCATTTGTTTTTTGTATGGGAAGAGGCGATTCCATTTCATGAAAAGTAAAGATTAACTCGCCTCTAGCCTCTAGCGTCGGGCTCCATACAAATATGGCGTTATCCATCAATCTCTTACTGTCACTGTTTGTCACCGTAAACGCGATAAAATCTGTCTCGACGCACAAAGATTCGTTCCACGAGGAATTGTTACTGAAACCATTGCCAACTGGTCACGTTTATGCGTATTTTCAGTTCACGACGTTGTGGGATATACCGAAAAATTCACCGTCCCGTAAGTCGTCCGGCTTATTCTCCGACTCGTGGTACGGAAATAGTGGCAACTACGTTGCATCGAATCAACTCATAATAGATAAGTTTATCGTTGTAGTTGAACATTCCCACTTGTTTCCTCGAGGACTGGCAGTCACAATAGGTCGTCACCAAGTTGACGAGCTTCACATCTCTCTTACCGAAGGTTTGTGGAAGTACCAGAAGTGGGGATATCCCGTTCATAATGCTGGTCCCGGAGCTGAGATATATGCCTGGTTCAACAATAACGTAACAAAGTAAAATATGAATATGTCGTTTTTTCGTATCCAAGTATTTTTCGTTTCGTCTTTATTACAGAAGGCTTGTCAACTTTCATTGCATTTTACAGCGTCGATCAAGAATGGAAGGGTCTGACGAATGCTCTCGCTGGACTTTTGTGCGCTTCCCTCAATTTTGTAGATCCATCCAACAGCATGTCGCCAGAATTTAGTTTCAGACCTACGGGTGTTGTCGACGACGCGCCGCGATCTACTCATTTGAGGTATTCGTCTTTACCCAGAGAGATTGTCTGTACCGAGAATCTAACGCCATTTAAGAAACTATTGCCATGCGACTCGAGGGTATGATTTAAAAAAAATCTTATCGTATACTACATTTGTACATATACGTTTATCCATTATTCTTCCTATACCTATCTTCCAAATGATAGCCACAGCTGCATCGCTTATTTTCATGTACAGAGAGGCTTGGCGACGTTGCTCAACTCCGCTCACATACACAACACAAACTATCATTCCATAGGAATCCATTTTCGTTCGGTCTGTCGCAACAGAGCGTGTACTCAATCGTCTCTGGAACTTCGTCAGACGATTTCTCTGGTTTACGATACCATGACCGATGATTCCCAGGTAAAATAGGTTTAATTAAGGTGCTCTCTCCGTTCTCTTTTATATTCTCCAAGTATCGTTTCGATCTTACAGGATTGGTCCGTCAGACGACTATTCGGTATGGGCCTTCAAGGTGCTTGTCCTTTAGCATCAATCAGTAATATATACGTTGATACTACGAGCAACGGAACTGTTCACACATATCGTTTGACACCACAGCCTTCCGAAACCATCATGAGTTTTCGTGGAGGACAGAAAAATCAGGTTGCCGTGTACGACATCAGAGAGCACGTCAAAAGAGGCATTTTCAATATAGCCACGGTGCACAATCCAATGAAAGCCAATGGTGTAAATTATCCCTCAATTTTGTCGGCAAATCGATACATTATCGGTACGAAGAGCATTTCAGATCTATCCATCATCTTTTTTTCCCGGAAATGCAACAAAAAAGCAAATCAATTGTGTTGACCTTTTACAGGCTATGGTCAGGAGAAAGGTAGTTTAGTCACAAAACTTTACAACAATCATTGGCAGCCCATAGATGTCATACTGCTGGAAAATATTCCCTGGTATTTGTCGGTATATCTGCATTCCATAAAAATCGTACGAAATGGCGAAATAGTTCAACCACGTAAGAATTGCCGATTTCTTTGATTTTGGTAGCGTTTAGTATCGTAATTATAAATATCATCTCGTTTTAGTGTTTCAGCGTTATCTGCCGGGCAAGGAGCGCAAGCAGCCTTACTACCTTGAACTCATTCTGCGATTGCCGCCACATTCCGTAACAAAATTTTCCATCGAGATGGATTATCTCTTTCTTAAATGGCAGGAATACCCACCCGATGCTAATCACGGTTTTTACATGGGACCGGCTATAATAACCGCATCTTTACCGATAGCACGGAATTACACGGGCCTGCCCTTGGACGGTAGCACAATCTCATCGAGTTTTAACGCGTCGCGAGACGGTTATCTCGTGCAAATGAGAACAGAGTCTATACTGATCGGTCTGCCGACACCCGACTTCAGTATGCCGTACAATGTCATTTGTCTCGCTTGCACAGCTGTAGCACTCGCATTTGGTCCGTTGCACAACATTTCCACTAAGAGATTAGTCCTGAAACACATGCAGAAGGATTGGGGAGAGAAAATTGTCTCCTTACTAACGGGCTTTTTCAAATCGAAAACAAAACCAAAGACCGATTGAATGAAATCACTCCATGTCCAAAGTATTCAGCCAAATAAAAAGGATAAACAAAAGAGATACAAGCGTAATTTTGCATTACTGACAACATCGGTGGTATTTTTTTATTATTGCGCGATTTCCAAATAGTTTAAGTACTATAACTCGTTACTCGAGCCGGAGACCAATGGAAAATATAATTTTAAGCTGCTCTGAACCGAACCGATCTCCAATTTACAGTAGCAAACCCGCAATTATAGTTCCGTCCTGTCTAGGATTTCGTTCTCATCCTCGTGGTCTATCTCCGCCTCGTCGATCGTTTCAACGTTGTCACAAATCTTGGTTTTTTCTGTACAAATTTCATCGACAACGTCGCTCTCGCCCTTTTGAAAGATCTTTATTATCGGTTCCTCGTGTCTTTCGATTATTTCCTCGCACTATAATCGAACAATTATTATAGACGATAATACAATTGGTTCAAAATAAAAAGGAAAAAAATAACTCACCAGGAATTTCAAACTCTTATTCAAATCTCCGTCCTGGATAATGTCTACCTTGCTCATTTCGGGATTCATACCGCCAGAAGGGGTCACAAGGTTCATAATCATTAATTTTCCATTGGATTTGTAAGTTGCCCTCACATAATCCGATAATTTTTCACATATACCATCCAATACGTCAGATATGTGTACTTCCGAACGTGCCATAGGAATCTAAATGAATAATCAATTACACACATATATATATATATATATATATATATATACATACGAATACATTTTGACTAATCGCCAAATAATTAACACGATCTTGATCTACCTTTTTTCTTATCTCATTCCCTTCGGCATCTAATCGGTAATTACCAACATCGATATTCCGTTTCGGATCGACCTTGGACAGTTCTTCTTTCGCCTCTTTTATCGTCGATCTACAAACTAATGAAAAATCGCAGTGTAGAGCACGTACGCGATTTACACGACTTGGATCCGACTATTCCGTAATATGTATTCTTACCTAAACATTGCAGATTTCGATTGTCTATGTCCTCGGCATTCGTGACGATAGCGGTGAAAATGATGCAGGAAATAATAAGTGTCGAAGAACGCATCTTAAATGATATCGCGATGGGCGTTTCTCTTGGTTCGGATCGAAATACAAAATAATGTTGTTCCTCGTTTGATTTTATCGATTAAATTAGACACATTTGAAGAAAGAACGCGCGACACGACGACCAAAGCCGAATAGGAACTATTCTCAAGACGGTAGTAGTCCAAGTTCAAATCGTCAATGAAAATTGGAGACGTGTAATTTTACGAGGGAGTCTGACGAGTGACAAATCAGCGAGCTACACGCGTGTACCTCGTCGAGCATAAAAGTCTTTGATAAGCTTGGACAAACTTCGAGACGAAGCCAGTGATAGCTTGCTAAAAGTATGGATTTTGCTATTTCACCGTACGATGCAAATTTGAGATCGTTATGTTTTTTACCGATCTTGACGCTTCTCCCGAGGAGCATATTCGTATTTGTAGACATATCGATAATAAAATCACCGACCAAAATTCTAAACAATACGACGTTACCACCCGGTTAATTGCAAAGGCCCGAAGAGAGCCAACTCGACAATTTTTTTCGCACGTTTGTCGTCAGTGCCGTCCTTGAAAGCTTTAAAGCCTCGTTTACAATAGTCGCACAGTCGTAAAAAGTCGCAAGGCTGTCGCAGGTGTGGCGTGAAATCAGCCAGTGGAACACGACATTGGCGCTAAAAGTGTTGCCCCGATGTTTTTCTTCGCTATTTACCGGTCGCATTAGGACATCTTTGCGTCTATTGTAGACGAGGCTTAAGTGGTAAACGCCGCGCCAGACTTACACGAGAAATATTGAGACGACTCTCTCAGAGATTGCTTCGTTCGTGCTCGACGTATGTTAATTGGCATCGATGTGGCGCCAATTTCACAAGTATCGAAGGTTTTTGGTTAAGCTCAAAATCCCTTATCCCTCTATAATAAACAGGATTATTTGGTTAAAAAAGGTCGCACGATGAATGTTGTCAAATCGAAGCAGGATTCGGAAAAAGGTTGGTGTATCTATTTTAGTCCGCGACGTTTTTTTTTTTCCTTTTTTGAATTTATAAGCACGGATTGGATCAACATTAATATTTGTTATTGACTCGATTTCATAAGGACCCGATAAGGAAAAAATTGCGTCTCTCATCAGCGACTTGCCGATTCTCAATGATCTCTTCGACATACATTATAAGGTCGGCGAAGGTACTTTTAGTTCCGTTTTCCTCGCAACCTTGAAATCACCCAGGGAGAAAAAGAAATTTGCTGTCAAATATCTTACGGCGACGTATCCGCCCAACAGATTGGAGCGAGAATTGCAATGCCTGCAACAAATTGGGTATAACGGACTTGGCAAACGCACTCAACATTTGGCGCTTCTTGTAAACGAGCGCAACCTTTTTTTACAGCATCGATCGCTGTTGTACATTGTCAATTACATTTTTTTAGCGGAGCCGATAATGTCGTAGGAGTAGAATTGTGTCTGCGAAATGCAGGTTCGGTGGCTATAGTTATGCCCTATATGAGACATCATCGATTTTCCGTAAGCCAATGCTCGGTCGTTTTTATTTTTACATTTGCTCCGTCGCAATTACCGGTCGACCAAAAGATTTAACGTTTTTTCTTTATTATCTCAATTTTAGGAGTACGTCAAAGACATGGACGTTGTAGAGCTGAAACGTTACATGATAGGATTGCTAGTCGCCGTGAGGAAGGTGCACAAATTTAACATAATCCACCGGGATATTAAGCCCAGTAATTTTCTCTACGACAGGCAGAAACGCAAATATCTTTTGGTTGATTTCGGCTTGGCGCAGGAGTACATTCCCGAGGCAGATCGACCAAATGAATCGAAATTGCAACTTCCCGATGTACAGACGGTAAAGAGAAAACGAGGCGACGAGGTGAGATTTATGACCAAGCTCTCAATTTCTCGCTCGTTTCAACGATAGAAATTTGATGTAAATATTGCAGAATAATCTGAAAAGCTCCCTAGCTGGTTCAAAAAAGTACACGGAGGAAAAGTGTTATTGCTTCGGCAAACCCCGATTTTGCTCGCTTTGTCTCGCACGTCCAGCGCAAACGGCACCGAGAGCAGGAACTCCCGGATATAGGGCTCCCGAGGTTCTATTAAAATATGCCCATCAAACGCCAGGTTCGTCAGTGGATAAGCTCGTCGAGCAGCATTGGCCCCAAAGAACGAGGTACATTGGAAGTAATTGATTTCAGCGATCGATATCTGGGCATGCGGTGTTATAATGCTGTGCATTCTAAGCGGTACGCAGCCATTTTTCTATCGTCCCGAAGATTGCGCCGCCCTCGCGGAGATCACCACAATATTTGGATCTACGAGAATGTCGCAATGTGCGCGGAAATTAGGTGAGAAATAATTTTTCCTCTGTGTAGAGGGCGTAACCATTTGCCAATTCGTAGGTTGAATTTTTAGTTTATGTTTTACATTTGTTTCGTTCAATTCGTTCTATAAACAAAAAAACGGAAGTACAGGTAAAAAGCTTATCTTTAGTGAAAACGTACCGAGCATTGATCTGCCAACCCTGTGCCAAAAGTTGCAAGGGAGAAACAAAAGTTATCCATCCGATAATGCCGAGAATGTCCTTGATAAGGTATTTGTTTTTACATTTATTTACTTAATTTGCCTTCCGTTATTATTTTTTTGATGTCAGATGGATAGACGTCGACAGTTCGGCGGTCAAATACGTCTATGGAACGACCGTAATTTGTTTACATATGAAATTTTGTTCAAGGGACATACCGAACAAAAATATCCTCCGGAAGCTTACTGTCTGTTAATCAGATTGCTGGATATCGACCATAAAACAAGAATAACGGCGGACCAAGCTCTCAATCATCCTTTCCTGAAGTTATGAACAATACGTTTGGCGTTAAAAATTGTTTATTATGCTCCATAATGGAAAGTCAGTCAATTTTGTACAATAAGTAAATAATAATATATTTTTAATATATTAAGAGACGACAAGGCTAAATACAACATGTCCATATGCTAAATAAAATTATATATTTCGTTTAACAGATGCCGCGTCGGCCTATGGTCAATTTTCCGACTGCTTTCTCTATTTTGTAAGTACGCGTCCTCTAAATGCAAAAACATCACGCACACTACTCGACCGCGCGGAAAGTCGATCATTCGTAGCTTAATTCACGATTTTAGGAAGCGCAATTGGATCGTTGTTCATTTAAAATCGTTGCAGGTTTTTCCGATTGATTATTCGGGAGTCTGTACGGGGGGATGCGAATCTTTGACCAAAGCGTCGTTCATCGAGTTTCGATTAGTCTCTTCCGGTTTCTTTCGAATGAGATCCCATTTGGCGGCAGCATCGAGGGCGTAATTTGCAATTGTCTTAATCCGTTGGTCCTGCACAAGCTCGCTTTTCGTCAATGCCATCAAAATTTCCATTACATCGGTCTCGATAATTTCCGCCGCGACGTCTTTCGTGCTTTTCATCATATTGTGAACGAGCGTAACGCCTCTGTGCTGTAAGGCAGGATTGGGATTTGCCAGCAAAAAGTGTATGGATTCGAGCCAATTCTTGGTGGCCAAAACTTTTTTACAGGCCTTTTCGCTAACGGAGGTGAGCATCGCGAGCGCACCGGAAGCGGCGAGCGTCGTCGGTTCGTCCTCATCGCCGCAGAGAATGACGAGGTATTTGACGCGATCGTTTTCGCCTTCGTAGAAACGAACGGTTTCCTCGCACATGATGAGATTGGTGATTACTTCGGTAGCAGCTCTCTTCAACATGTCGTGGTCCTCGTACATGTAACTTTCGATTTTGGAAAAGCCGCCCTCTTTCAGAATACGCTTCCTCGCACTGTCGCTGACACTCGCGACATTACAGAGCGCCATTAGAGCCTCGAAATTTTCAAGAGCCGAACACTCGGGATCGAGGATATTGAGAAGGGGTCTTATTACTTCAAGCATTCGTTGTCCAGGAAAAGCAGTTTCGGGATTAATCGTAATTCCTATTCTCGCGAGAGCCTGGGACGCTTGTTTCTTCCCTTTGCTCGTACCGTCGAGAGCAAGGGGTATAAGCGCTTTCGCTCCGCCCTGTTGAACGACGATACCTCGAACCTCTTTCTGACTGCAGATAGCGTTGAAAACACGGGCGATGAGCTCTTTACTATTGGGGCTGTCGGTCTTTGAAAGGGCGACGAGAGCGCTGGTTACTCCCGCATTTGCCAGGGCAATCAAACGATTGGCGACGAAATCAGGATCGTCAAATTCATGTTCTTCGGGTATGTGATGCTTGGCGAATTTGGCCAGCTCCACCATTTCCGGTATGATCTCCTGTTTATCGTAAGCATTGCACAGATTTACGAGGGTCGTTACGACTCCATAGAGGACGGACTTATCGCCGGATCTCGCGACTTCGATCATAGCTCGAACAGCGGCCTCGTCTTGGATCAGTTTTTCCTTGACTTCGGCATCGAAGGTCAGATAAGAGAGACCCTCGACCGCCCATTTTCTCATATCGTTTTGTTTCTTGGGGTTTATGAGAAATCTGCGACAAGCTTCGGCCAACTTTTTCGTTGCACCATCGGCAAACGGTCGTATCGTCGCATCGCTGCCACCGGAACTTCCTAGTTTGCACAAACCGACAAGAGCTCTCACACGAATCGCGTCGTCCTTGGATTGGTACAGTTTCTTCAGTATGTTGACACCTTGGGCTATTATCGCACTCGCTTTATCCTTCTTGGAGGCTGCAGCGACGATGCATTCGCAGGCGACTTTTTGCTGGAGCACATCCTCCGTACTGGCCATGACGAGAATCATTTGAATTATACCATCTCGGGCGATTATCGAGTTGCCGACGTCGAGAGGACCGAGCAAAAGTGTCGTTATCGCAACGACTACTCGTACCTTGGATTCGATGTCGGGGGAGAGTAACTTGTCTTTTATGAACTCATCGATCGCGTTCATGTATTTCTCCTTGGCGGCGTCATAATACATGTTCTCGTAGATTCTCGCGAGACAAACGCTCGTTATCGTCCGTGTCGACGGTGTTATGTTCATTGCCGATTCGTATTTGTACTCCTCTAGTTCGGAGGCAACTTCCATTAGTCGTTGCAATCCTCGAATTTCGACAAGGCGCTCGGCCCAGTCCAGAGTTGTGTAGTGAATATTACGCATTATGAGCTCGATGAGCGCGTCTCGAGCTAGACCGGAAATCGTACGATCGGTAACACTATAAACAAGACAAGTTAGCAATGTGTCAATTTCCTTCTTGTTTTTCTGACACATATCTTTGTCGGGTTTTGTATCCGGTTTGTTGTCCATTCCGCTGTAGCTATTCAAGATTGTCTGAAACGAAACGAGAGTACGAGATATGAATGGTGTCTTTAAAGAAGCGTTAATTATTCAATGGTAGTATCACCCGTGTAGAATATATTATTTACCTGCATACAATGCTGCGCGGACGTAACCCTCTCTTCCTTCTTACTGTTGAGCATTTCTAAAAACCAAGGAACTCCAATTTCGAGCATTATTTGTTGCGTTCTGTCCATTCGATTTTTGCACAATTCGGCAATTATTCTTATAGCCGGTATTATCAATGCGTCATTGCCTTTTTCAATTTTAAATATTTTTATCAATTTTTTGACGATTCCCTCGTTATACATGACTTGCGCGCCAGCATTTTCCCTCGACAGTACCAGAAGATTGTTCATCGCCGTTTCTCTGCGTTCCAGGTCGGCCTTGATATCGAAAGCCAGTTCGAACATCTGTTGAACTTTGGCACTTACTCGGGAACTTTGCTTATGACGTTCTTGAACTATCTCGTGAAGTCTGCAAAGAATAGGCTGTACCGCTTTGTTGGACGGATCCAAATTAACAATATATCTCGCGTCTCGGTACGCTTCTTCAAAACGCTCGAGTGCCTCCAGCGCCTGACATCGTCTGAACAAAGCTTTAGGATCGTTGGGACAGATCTCAAGCGCTTTGTCGCAGTCGGCGGTAGCTCTCGCATAATCTTTTTGTTTGAGATAAACCGCCGCACGGTTCTTATAAAAAATAGCTTTGTCAGCATTTTCCTCGGTCGAAAGTTTCAAGGCGTCCGTATAGAAGACCAAAGCCTCATCCCAGTTGCCCTTTTGGAACTCCTCGTTACCCTTCTCTTTCAATTCTTGGGGCGTCAAGTTGGATTTTGTCATTTTTCTATCTCGTATATAAGTCTGCAAGAGAGATAAATAAAGTAACGCGACTGCTAGATACCGTGGATCGAAATTATAATTAAATTAAGGCGAAGCTATACGGAAGTTGCAGCGGAACTGCAGATTTACAAAATTCATCTTCAAACACACCTTCGATGACTAATTGACAAGCTCGTAATCTCGAACGTACACGATAACTTTCCTCGGAGACAATCCAAATGTTAATGAGGGACACGCCGGTGAGCCATCGTGTTAAAAAGGTCGAAGAAAGAACGATCTAGATTGTGCTGGTGAACGAACAGAAAGTTTATTTTAAATCTCCGTTGGAAGACACATCGAAAAGGAAAAATAGCCAATGTTGCGATCAAAAATAGATCGCACATCTTGTAGCTAAAAACGAAAAGTTCATCCATAGTGTAGTCTGTTTATAACCGGACAAGCTGAATTTAGCTCAAGACACTCGCAGAGAAAAAATACTTAAAAGATAGTCCCATACTTTGCGCATTCGGTGTGGCCACCACTCGAAGTAATGGTGCCTTCGTAGCATAACGGAAACAACGGTTTACTGCCAACGTCACGCAGTTGTTACGTCCCAGCAATGGGCGACCCTCGCCTTCAATCAATAAAGTAGAATACCGCCTTACCTACCACTAAACCAATGCACCCTGCCGGTAAAATTTAAACAGTCTGTACAGAGATGAGTAGGGAGCCCCTAGAAGGATCGGAAACGTGAGTAATGTTTTTCTCCACTTTCGAGTCTTTCAATCCTAAAGATTTCGTGCCTTTTTGTGCTCTAGGTAACTATATCGAACGATGTATAATGGAATAAAATAAGTTAATACCGTTCTCAGCTGCACTGTGAAAATTGATTTTCCATAACGTGCAGAATATACGACGGGGACAACGGCTGGCGTAAATGAGCGAGAGTACGGTTGAAAACATAAAGGTCGTCTCTGTATTTCGTGATTGCGTGTCTGTGTGTGTTGTGTGCGGACAGAGCTCTCGCTTGAACGACTAAAGTTCACAGGCGCCAGAAATGGAGGAAAACAAAGTGCACCAGGCAATGTTTCGTTTACGCGCATGTACGCTCGGTTTACCTACGTCCCGCAGACATGCCTTCGTAATCTTTATTGCGGAAGTCCTTGAGCGTACTCGGACGAACAATGGTCGAGTATTTGCAGCCAAGTTAACTCGGGGCAAAACGTGAAAATCTACTGTATAGGAGGAGGCGGACTACCGGCTACTTCCAGGAACCAATACGACTGACAATAGTTATATATACGCTCAGTCGTATCGGTTCATGGACATGGCCGGTGAGTTTGTGTGTGCATATAAGCATGGCTCTTTTATACTATAACCCGACCTCCGAGGGAACCAAAACAAAAGGGTGAGTAAAAGTAAACAAACATTTAAAATATTAGACCAGCTAGTGAAATTCTACGGTGTCGAGCAAGTTACAAGACGCTCTAACGCTTGAGATAAAAGAACGAATAAATTTACACGAATAAACAGGTGGCATAAATTGTAGTATATTTTTGATTCGCAGGAAAATTAACGGGATCAATAAGCATGATGCATCGAGAGGATTATACACGTACGAGCGAATATGAGAAAAGATTATTCCACGCTATAAGTATAGCTATATTTGGTAATATTATAACGTACGTATATGCGTACACGTGTACGAACAGAAGTCGTACACGATATAACAAACGGCATTGCTAAGAACATTTCTCGAATACGACACGCGAGTATCGTCCAAATTAAATTCGCGGAAACGCAACATTATGGCTCGTAGTTATCAACGGGCAGTTAAAACACATTGCCCTGGACGGGCAAAAGGCAGAAGAGAGCACCGTCGGTGAGCCAAGGTACCGGTTTGTCCCGGACGAGTTTTCGTATTCGGCGACCGTCGTGGCGGTTCTCGCGGGTGGGTTGTACACTTTAGCGAAAGCAAAATAGCCCGTGCATACATATATGCGTATGTATTTATATAAAAGGTAGAACGCACGTGCGCGGTTATTATCCCGCTCCATGGTAGCACGTACGTATACCGTCTCTAGTGGTTTTTAATGCATGAACAACGGTCTCGGTCTACCACTCGATTATTTAAAAATAATGTTAACAAGATTATCGATGTTAAAAATTGAATGATTTTAGAATTTACATAGAACTTTAATATATTTTCTATACCTTCGATTTACTTTCATAAATTGTCGCTCTTACTTCTTACCGACGACCAGAATCTGCTGCTATATAGGCGTTGGTGCGAACCTACGTAACACCCGTGCGCTCTTGTATCGGAACAACCAGAGAGAGCCAGTAAACTACCTTGGCGCTCGTAAACACGCGTCGCCACCGGAAATACTGAACCTTTACATAAAATTATTTCACCATCATTAATTATTTTAATTAGAACAACGATCCTTCGCTCATTAATTGAGATATTTTTCGAGTCTTTTTAAATAAAATTTTCACAATTGTTCGTCATGGGAAAACGTATGTTTTTTTGTTAATTTTTTCGAGTCCTTTGCCCAAATATATATTTATGTATCGGAAGAATGGGAACGCACATGAGAACTTTACAAATATTTTCTCTCGTTTATAATCGAAATGCAATTTATCGCAGCGCGAATTACAATATTGACGAGAACCTTACTCATATGATCGTATAGATTCAGCTCTGCATTTTCGAGTCTCGGCAATTTCATTGAATTTTCGAACGAGATTTATGCGAACAGCAATATAATAATCGAGAAAATAATATTAATTTCTCTGAAATGGAAATAAACTTGAAACTACGGAAATGACAAACAGCAAAAAACGACAAAAGAAATAACGAAATAAATCGATTTTCTAGCAACGAAAAGTTTTTGCATATACAGATACACCTGCCTTCAATTATTTCTAACGAAAACAATCGAATTTCCATTATCGAGCGACGAACCCGATGGATTCGTGAAATATGCGACACGTCGCTTTTTCGGTCGAACCAACGAACAAATTTTTAATCGGTTTCTGTAACCCACGTACCGGGTGTTCGACGCACGTAATTATCCGTTTACATCGATGAATAATTTGTTTCAGCCGTTGAAAGACTCGCTAATGAATATCACGTAGCGTGCAATTATTGTATTGGCCGACGTAGACAGTTGCTAATTGCTATGCCGCTGAAACGATCCCTCGATAAATCGGTGTGCGATAATTTTTCAGTTTTTCTTTTTTTATTCTTTGTTTTGTATAGTTTCTCCGTCGCTCTTTTTTTCGCCGCAATGTTTGAGCAGTATGATAACAATAATGACGATATAATTCGATAAACCGAAGTATTTTCATCCATGAACCCAGCGGCGCATTATATGTGATAAGGATGTTTTAATTCGCAGGTCGAAGGACAGAGATGCGGTAACGAGAGTCAACCTTTTGTTCCAACTTCTTTCAATTTGGATTGTTACGCTGCCTGGGCTCGAGCTAATCGAATTTTTCGTTCGATAAACGAATTTTGTGGGCGTGTTGAAAATATTCTCGCGGATAGAAACGATTTTAACCCGTAAATATATAACTTTGTTAACTGTTTTTTAATTTTATGAGCGATTGGTTGGATATTCGTCGTTATTTTCGGTTCTCTGCTTTTATTCGCGTTCTAGGACTATTGAACCGAAACTGTGATGGGTTTTAATGTTTGCAGAACAGAGGTGTTGTATACGATCATAAAGGAGAGCCGGAGAGCTCTCTAAAGGGCTTTTAAACGGTTCATAAGAAGAACGAGAAGATCCGTATCGCTTTACAACAAACTTCACCGGGGACTCGCTCGAAAGTTACAAATTCTATAGACTGTGACGAACCTCGTATTTCCTGCAGTAATATTAGCCCACGTATCCATTTAACTTCGTCGAATCGTATCGCAAACAGAATTACAACACGTATGAAAATAGTATTAAAAAAGTGACGTTGATTTTGTCAGCTCACTCACTATTTCACTTTTAATTATAATAAGAAAAACACGTCGAAAGAAGAAACATCAATAACAAGCACTTCGAAAGAAACCAAGAGAGAAAAATTCCAAAAAAAAGTTTCTCCTGTAAAAAACCGTGATTTTCATTTTTCTCGCTCGATTTCTTTCCGTGGTGTCCTTGTTGTGTTTTTTTTTCGGCAAACGAAAGAATAGCGATTAACGATGCCTTTAATCCCGAAGATGGTCTTCTTCTTTCCCTCGCTTTTTGTGCCATCCGGCTTTAGGCGGAGTGGACGAAAAAAAAGCGAGGCAAAGTATCGTACGGCAGTGACGAGCTTGCTCGCATTTCCGCGAAGACACCGCCGTGAAGATTTTGTCGTTCGCGTTTACGGATTTTTCGTTGCGTGCGCGCGCGTGTGAGCTCGTCATTGTAGTTGTCGTCGTGAGCACGGGTGCGTGCCACACGAAGCCGCGATGCACGATGATAAGACAGAGGCGGGCGCGCGGGCTTTTGCCCCGAGGATCGCGACACACGGTCAGTCGAGTTTCGCGCGTCGCAGGAGCAAGTTCTCTCGTAACCTACACCCGGAAAAAAGGCCTCCGATCGCAGTTTCGAACTTTCCTTTTGTTTCTTTCTTTTTTTCCGTTCTTTCATTTTGGTAATACACGAACGTCGCTCGAGCTCGAAAACAAGGTTCGAGAATATGTAAAGAAATCTCTTTTTTTTTCTTCGTTACAACCATTTTTTCCGATACGAATTCGCAGAAAAATTCTTTCGTCCCGTTGAAGTTTTTCTTTTTTCGTTCTTGCGAAATTTTGCCAAAAAAATTCACGATAAGGACGAGATTGAGGCGCTACCAGATTTTAAGATAACTCGATATTTTGTTCGTAGGAAATAAATTTACGTCGTTGATACAAAATTGTATTAATTTACTTCGTTACTTTGTTTCGTAGTCGAGAAAACATTAGGTTTTTTTTTTGATTTGTCGGCCTCTCTTAATATTTAAAATAATTTTGTATTTAAAAAATTGGAATCTTCTCGTTTCTTTTGGTACGTTCGATCGATACGGAATGAAAAAAAGAGACGAGCGCAAAGCCGTAAAATATTAAACAGTGCTCTTCGCAAAAGATCCCTGGGGAATGACGAGCCGGACTAGTTGATTATAGTTGGGAAGTCCGTTCGACCTACGATCGGAAAAATTAGATACGCTCGCCGGATTAAGTTTTTATTTATACGATTATCATTAGGGCAAGTGAATTTATGGAATTTCAATGATTTTTTCAAAGTGGGGGGAGGGCAGAGCGAGACAAATTCCAGCGATCGCTTCCAATATCGAAAATATCTCGATCCGTCTGCGTACCGTAAACTCTTGTTTTCTTTTTAAAATTTTCTAGAACAATTTTCAAAGCGTTTAATGTTTTAACAACACTTTTTAAAAATTAATTCTTATTGCTGAGATAAAATTTATGAAAATAATGAAATAAAGAAAAACGAGATGAAATTTTTAATAACAAAGTCATTCGTTTTTCGACAGACCTGGTTTCGGTCCAGAAGAATTCGATAAATTGTTTTTTTTTTCATCGTGTTCGTTCATTTTTCTCTTTCGCTCCGTTGATTGAATTATTTTCCTGGGAACTAAATATAATAAATATAACGAAATCGTCGAGAGTAGAGAATTTTTGGTTCGACGCACACCAGCTCGTCTTCCTCGTGGGAACCGGTTAAAAATTGCATTGCCTTCCATCAACAGTGCGCGAGATAGGAGCGCCTATCAAAATTCTCGATCAATTCGCTTCCTCGTGGAGAAAGTTCCTTTTATTTTTTTATTTTCGCTCCTTTGGCCTCTCGCAGCGTACACGCGTTACATTTTTTACGTCTTTACGACGTCCCACGTTTTCTTGAAAAAAAAAAAAATGCAATTTACCGATCTTTTATCGTTACTTTTTTTCGCAAACGTTTTTTTGCCTTACTCTATTTCAGTTCGTCGTAAGAAAAGAAGCAACACAAGTCGAGATTTCGCGGAAAACGAGAATAATGCTCCGTTACAACGGCCACCGTCTCGAGAAGTCGCGTGGCTTTAAAGAAAATTCTTTCTACTTTCGCCTGTTTTCGGAAAAGCTCAGCCTCGCGGTTACGTTAGAAAATTTTTGAACGAAACCCACGATTCTTTTTCAACGAAAGTTTATATTTACATATTGTTATTTTCTACGCTGGAGTCCTAATTCGATTTTGTCATTTTTTGATTCTTTTTCTTTTCATTGATTTAAAAAAATATTTTTGATTTTAGATAATTCGCTCGTCGGCGTCGAGACACTTTTCTTCCCGGTTTCGTGAAAAAGGAAACGAACGGGTGTAACGCTTCTCGTATCGATCTAACAACTTTGGAAGTTTTATACGTAGAGCCCTGGGATCCTGAAATGAAATCGCGAACGAGAGAGATTTACAGGAGATAAATGGACCTCGCGGATAAATTTAACGATCGTCGTTAAAGTACTAGTCTATCAATCTGTTTATGTATCCATTTTCCTGTTGTATTACTCGATTCAACGACAGTATAAATCTCACGTCATCGAGTCGTTTCTTGGCCACGTATATATATATACATATATATATATAAATTTATAGACGTGGTATACGCGTCTATAAATCCATACAGTTTTATGTAAGTAAACGTGTCACCACGAAATAAGTATACTTGCTGAAAAACCCTTGTGGTTATTCAGTGGTTCTCCGAAAGACAGCAAGAAAAAGGAAAATGCAAAATTCTGATAGACAAATATTTTAAAAGTGATAAAAAAAAATTTATCGCGGATTATTTAAATAAAATTAACCGCATTTATTTCAAACTCGAGACGTTCGTTCGGAAAATTGGTGGTGGTCCGTTTATTTGAAAGTTAATAACAAAAAAAAATTATGTGAATTGTAAAAACTATGAAAATAATTGGTCGAGCGTGATCGTTTCATAAGCGATTCGAGATTAATCCGTGGCTATCGCGCTAATTAAAGCCTCGGTCTCCGCACGCTTCGCAGGAATTCTCGATGCCAAAAATATCTTGGTAACGCGAGGAATTCGTTTTTTCTTCGTACGTCACGAGTTCGCGAATGATCGATAAAAAACGAAAAAGGAAATATCTAACGAAGATAAAACGTGAAAAGGAAAAAATAAATAAAAAAACTGATTCGGGTCTCCCAGGACTAATGCGTCGCTAGATGTAATTTAGAGGGTTTCTGGCGTTGTCGGTGTATGGGAACGGGACGGAGAGAAAAAGAGTTGTGAGGTGTCGAGAGTGAGAGCAAGAGCAGTAGGAAGGGCAGAGGGGAGGTCGAGGCACGTTTCGCCCCCGGACGGTCTCTCAGTCGCTAACAGGGATGATATACAATCGTCATAAACCAGGAACGCGAGTTCCACACCGCAAAACCATTCGGTTCATGAATTTTTCGAGAAATAGAGAGAGAACGAGCGAGAGAATCAAAGCTTCGATATCAAAAGCACACATTCGTTAAAAATATATATACACGCACGTTTCTCACTTATGGTCGTTTATAAATTTCACACACGTGAACACATTGTTACGAAGGTTTTTTAGTCTAAACGCGTTATGTACGAACTGCCGGTCAGTCGTTAAATTCCACTTGGATTTGTAAAGTGAGCGAGCGACCACGCATTTGTACGATACACCACGAGCATAAAAGTTTATACGGTTTTCAGATCTTTTTTTTTTGTTTTTTTCTCCCAGCACTTTTTAGCCTCCGACAAAGAGATCGACGGCGTTTATATTTTTATCCATGTGATTGCGGTCGAGAAAATACGTTTCATTTTTTATTCTTGAAAACTCGTAAAATGTAATCTTCGCACCGCGGGTTTATTATTTTAAAAGGGAATAGGCTCTCGATGTTTTTCTTTCCTATGTTGACAAATTTAATCTCTACAAAAAATCCAAAAAAGTATTGGTAAATTTGATTCTTTTTTATTTTGAAGATGCGATTTGCCGTAAAAAAAGTCGAGGATTTTGATTCGGTTTTGGAGTAAGTTGAATCGATGGTGAATTCCGAGGAATAACAGTTATCGAATAATGCGTGTTCCGTATGGTCCTATTTTTTTCACTTACATCGGGTAGCGTGGATAATTTTCTCGGGGAAGGGAATTAACGTCGAGAGTGGAAGATGTAATGTACTCGATAGAAATCCTCCCAAGAGATTTTCCCTCGCTTGGAGGAGAGCGAAGTCTCTCTCGCGGATGCGAGAGAGACGTTCCGTGTACGGTGGTCTGTCCGTATGGCATTAGCAACAGAAAAGTACCGGAATCCACTCTGTTTCTTCTTTACTTTTTTTTACCTCCTGTCGTATCTTCCAGCGTCTATATTTTTCTGTATTTCTTCCTCTCCATCGTTTTCTCATAAATCAAATCGGAGCTTTTACCAAAAAACTTATCTTCAAATTGTTTTTATAGATTTCCTTTCCATCACTTCGATAAATGAATGATCGAACGATTTCGTATCAATGGACGAACGATCCGCATTCGTATCAGGAACGCTCGTTATCAAACGAAATTTCTAAGTCTGTATTATTTTTTGCGAGATAGCGAAAAGTTCGCGGCAGTTGAAAATTAGGTGAGATAAAGAGGAAAGAGTGCCGGGCGTGTTAATGGGACGAGTTAAGTAGCCTCGAACGGTGAATTAAAGCGATGATTATGTTCGGTGTGTTATAGCGTCGGCTGAAGGAAAAAAAGGAAAAAAGAAAGAAAGAAAAAAAAAAACTGAAAAAAGAAAGAAAATTACCTACCCCGAGGTACGGCAATCAACTCGGTAGTCTTCGGTGTCGACGACTTAGCTCGAGTCGCCTACCCGGTAAACACCGTTGTACGAACGCTCTCGAAAACGATCTCGAAATTACGCGTAACGACACGCTAATAGCGCGTTAACGCGCATTAACGATTCCATCGTTCCTGCCAATTTCACACACGATTAATCCTCCCAAGTGTCGAAAGATTCCCAAAGTGAATTCTCGCCTGTGAAGAAAACAATCGCGATTTAAACTTTGTACAAAAATAAACAGAACAAATACCGATCGCTGGAGAAAAATCGGTATTTATTTTGCGATAGAAATTAGCGATGGAGCTGCCTTTACTACCGATACTGCTTCTACTTCCGGATCGTGTCGACAACGACGAGGACGAAGGAATTATGGAAAAGATCGACTGGTGATATAGTGCAAAAACGAAAGAGATAAAAGAATAAACGAAAACGATCGTGAGCGTTTCGAGATAATCGAAGAGATGTCCTCGACGGGTACGTACGTTTCGTCGAGTGAGAATCGTAGTGGCTTGATGATCGATGACGTTTTTGACGACCCGTCGAACGACAGCGCCGATAATTTATATCCGCTTCTTTACGAGTCAACGAGCAACGGCCCGAATCTCACATTTGCCGATGTCAACGCCACGACCGAGATCGACTCTTTCTACTTCTACGAGGCAAGTGGAATGTCTTTTTTTTGTTTTTTGAAAATCTCTTGATCCACGAAGTGATAACGATTTTGAAATAGCCTCGAGCCTTTTTCGATACAGAGAAGTCAAGGAGAGATCGTTATTATCGAGCGATCGTTGCGTTCAGTGAAATTAAGGTTGTTTAGAAGGAGGATGGGGATAGATAAGAGTGAGGGAGATTTCTGTATGCTCATACATTGGACGATGTACCATTGTTTTTTTGCGCCCTGTAAGCAATCGATGAATTATTTTTTTTGTTTCCTCGATAATTATGATCCCAATTTAGATAAGACTGAGTTTTTACCGAGGTTAGTAAGATTTTTTAGATTTATTTATTTTTACATGTTTAAAAGTTTCAATATGACAATTTTTTAAAATCATGCATAATCGTGGCAACGTTGAGCCCCTTTGGCGCCCATGCCCACTATCGTACATGTTACCAGCTAACGTCAGCGGCCGACAAAACCTCAAAAAGTTACTTACGACATTGCATCATGGATAACGAAAGTCGAGAAAACAGTGAGAGTAAAATGAAAGAAAAAAATGATGCAAGTGAAAAAATACACAATACAAAAAGAAGATTTATGTGGAAAAATAAAAGGTCCTCTGCTTTGCGCCCCGTCTTTCTCCGGTACAGCGTTGCCATGTCGGTCAGACACTCTCTCGCTCGAAGTGTATGTTGACACGATTTTTCGTTTTCAAACTCAAAAATCTCTATGAAAAATCTCCAAAACCGCATGATTTTAGCGCTGATTGATGCGTAATATTCCGGAGAATACTCAGTCAATTTTTAACAAAAGTTTATAGGCGCGAACAAATTTATCGTGAGTTTATTGAGATCGCGCATAGCTCTGCCCATTATAAGCTGTAGACGGATGCTTAAAAGTGCATAACTTTGTGATTTTTTATCTCCGTTAATAAACTCCGAACTGACTTGAAATTTGGCAGAGGCATAGTTTAACTATTGAACTATCTACTGTTTATAATTCAAAATTTTCTCATAAAACGTAGTTTGCTTCTAAACAACCTTAAGAACAAAAATTATAATTTGTATCGTTACTTAGTAACGGATTAATGAAAATATAACGACGAGGCTAACGTTTCGCAAATTGTGGGAAATATATTTTTTTATGTCTAGATAGAACGAGACGAGTTGGTCCGGTTCTAGTTTATTTTTTGCATTTTTTTTCTTTGTTCATCGTCGAGATTCTCATAGGAAATTCATTTCGTATTCCTCGCTGTTTGTTTTTTTTTGGTCGCGACGCGACATTCTCCGTTTCCCGCGGCAAAAGCCTTGAGAGCGACGACAACTTTTTGCATTTGCCGATCGATAACGATCGACGTAGTGGTCGATGATGATTTTTCTTCGCGATTCGTACGTTTCTCGTATCGATCGGCGCTCCTGTGTACGATTTCCGCGAAACGATCTAATTTATCAAAGTTACATCCGATCGTGATCGAATTATCTTTCTGATTATAAATTTTTTTGTTTTTTTTCCCTCTATTCTTTCTTTTTCGTAAAAATCCAATATTTCCGTCTATTTCCCGAGGAATACGTATCGCTACGGAAAACCGATTGCATCGGTGACGATCATTTTCGATCACGGTGGTAGAATAGGAACGATGTCAAAAATTAGATCGTATTCACCGGGGCTCGATATTATAAATGCAGATTACGAAAATAATCGCTTGGTATATAACGATCAAATGCCAAATCTCCTCGTAGCAGACTCGATAGCTTTATACGCATATTGATACACGAAACGACCTTTTGAACTTTGCAAAATTTCATCGATACTCGAAAATATCAATTTTTATGATAATCCAAAAATCTCAATTTACAATCAAAATACGTATCGACAAAATTTTTGAAAAATCGACAATAAATTTCACAATCTTTATCTCGGCCTGGAACGATTCCTTCTACAATTTATATTCGAATAAAATCACAGCGAACAAAGAAAGTGTAAAAAGGGCGAAATTTTGAAAAAAGAAAACGTACATAAAAATTATTTTTCGCCCATAAGTTTTGGTTTGTTTTCGTTGAATATGAGAAAATGAAGAGAGATAGGCAATACGAGAGAGCGAATGTATATCAAGTTTCGCGATATAATCCAATTATATTGGAAAATACTTGTACGAAAGAGTTTTTTTTTTATTGTTTTTCCTCTTTTTTTATTCTGTTTTTGTAATATCCGGTCGAAAGGTGTACTCGCGTGTATGTACATAGAGGTGCGTACACACGTCGTGAGAGTTACTCTTGGAAATTGGAGAATCTCCGCTCTTCAACGGCGCGCTATCCATGAGTCGTTGCGGCTTCGAGTCACGAACGCGAGAGTTCCGTCCGTCTTTTTTTCTGTTTTTCTTTTATTCCTTCCTTCGTACGCACATGTTTTTCTCTTTGTTTTTCCCTTCATTCAACTCCAGAGAGATTTGATTTTTCCGTCTTATCGTTCGGTGGCGATTGCGTCGGACGTCGAATTCCGTTTTTTGTTTTTTTTTCTTTTTGTTTTGCAAGGTTCGTGATTATAAGAAAGCTGATTAGAATTTTAGAATAAAACACGAGTTTCTTAGCTCCGGGGTGAAGTTTATTAGTTCGAAATTTTTTAGGGACAAAAATTGTCGCAATTAATGCTTTTATGCTCAATTATTTTTTGTTTTAAGACTGTGAGATTTTTTTTCTAGATGTGCGATAGCAGACCGCGGTTTTGATCCCGTCGACACATCGCGACAAGTGGAGTTATTTTCTTATCGTTCGTTTTTCCAAAATTAACTCTCGCTCGTTCCATTAGTGGAGCCAGGCGCGCTCTTTGAATGAATTCCCTCGGCTTTCACCAACAAGTGGACGTCCCCTAATCCCTTCACCCGTCCCACTATCATCGCGATTATTGTACACGATAAAAATCACGCGGGAGTATAGGAATCTGTGTCGTTGCCACGTCGATGAAATGGAAATTATTATTACGAGGCGAGCACGGTTGCTTGTCGTTTATGTCTCCGGGGAGGAAATAAATCAAATCCTCGAGAAACAAATGGTGGTATCAAATCAAATCAAGAGAATGAGGGAGAGAAACAGTTCTTCGAGACCCTCGGGGCTTTCTATAATGAACCATATTGTGGTTTCTAGCATAATACAGAATTCAAGAGACTGCACCGCAATCCTCTCTTCATTGGCAAATTACGAATGAATTTCTATTTTTCTTTTTCTATAAATAAACATTTTTCAAAGAACTCTGATTCGTTTCTGCTTAATTTTTTTTCCCGATTGCAAAAATTGTATTCGCATATTTTCCGTTAACTTTTTTCTGTTGCGTCTCGTCGATGTAAAACGTTCGAGGTTTTTATTACACGTGGTCCTCGTTGACGTACGTAGGGTTATGAGAAATAAAATATAACGAAGGATATTGTATACGTTGAACGACTTTCTTTTTCTACGATCGTCTTTTTCAGTCCTTCTTATGTTTCTCTCTCTCTCTCTCTTTCTCCCTCTTCCTTTTCCTGCTCTTTTTATGCTACTTTAGCCAAGCCATCAGCCGTAATTCCGTAGAGCAAGTTCGAACTTATCTCGTTAACGAGGTTTGCAATAGTATAGCATCGCAAACGTCTCGAGTTTCAAGGGAAGATATTCGTCGTCTTTCGTAATTACGAGGGCCCTACACGCGTCCGATCCTTCGTCAAGATACATTTTCGGGCCTTTCGGACCTAAATATAGATAGTAACTTGGCGCATAGCTCACAGACCGAGGTGGGTTGTATGCACAGATTCCAATGTTCAGAGTACTTCGCCTTTTTACATATTTCTTCTGTTCATACGCATCTCCAGTCTCAATTCCACCATCAACCACTCCGTTGGACCTACAGTTTTTTTCTTCGGTGGGTTCCGAACCACCGAGAGCACAGAAAAAGCACATAGAAAAATTCTATTGGTGTCGATGGGAATCTCAGCCTGGCCCACTGTGTGTGAATCAAGAACGTTATCCTTATGCCACTGCCTCTCTGTAATTACTATAAAGATAATTACCATTTAAAATATCATAAAGCATCGACTAAGGTCGAAGAAAGAATCGAGATAGAATTCGGTTCGAATGGAATGAAAAAAATTGTCAAAATTGTTCATATTACGAATCTTTTTATTATTCGCACAAAAATTGCCAATTGCCTGAGATATAATTTATTTGAAAGATAATTTCTGTTTCTGTTATCGTCCCATTTCCAAATCCACTACAAATCATTGTCAGTCACTTTATTTCATTGTAGACACGACGCTTGTTTCTCGTTTTCGACTTTCCTAGCTTTTCTTACTGGCACTACGTTTAATCGAGCTAGACGGCGGAATTAATGGGACGGGTGAGTTGATGGGATTGTAACAGACCGTTAGAGTTCTCTCCCGTCAGTGAGAAATGTGGGGTGGGGGGTCATTCCAAAACGGTGGTTAAATGAAAGCTCGTTCGCTCGTATCGCGAAGTCAAGTAGTAACGTCCCGATTGAGTCAGACACGTTACAGGTCCATGGGGTATATGACATGGCGTTTCTCGACGTGGCTTGATCCGCGTGCCAGTCTAATTGTAAGGCAGACGTTAATACGATGATAAACCAATGTTACAGATAGCTCGGTCTCGATCTGGGCAATCCTCTTCGTCCTTCTCGATTTATTACACGCGAAAAAAAATTCTCTTGGAAAAACGGTTTCATCGCTGTCGTCTCGAATTATTGAATTTTTAGTTTCCCCACGAATCTTTTCTCGTTCGAATACATTTGGGCGTAATTTCGTATAACAAATTTTTCAAAACTGTTCTTCCGTAATTTATTAAGTCATTCGACGAGAAAATCTTTGTTATTTAACGCGCGAAGTTAAAGGACACACGCAATTGTTTCGTTCCTTTATCCCCAACTTTTTCCTCAGTTTGCTCGTTATTTCCTCATGCTTATTCCGCGTGTTTGCATCGACGTAGCACGCAACGTTAGTGGTGGATAAAACTTTTTTTCCACCGGAACAAATTTAAGCGTAGTAAGGGGCTAACGTTTATTCTTTTGGAAGGAATGTGAGGGTAAACTTTTTTTCACTTGTGGATATAAGTAAATTATTAATTTATATTAATTTATCAATTAATCGATAATTTATCAATTGATCAATAATTAATCAATAATTAATATATTAATAATTTATATTAATTAATAATAATAGTTAAAGTACTCGTTGAAAGCTTTGCCCTTTTATTATAAATATTTTAATAATTAACATAATAATAATAATAACAATAATATATTGATACAAATATGCTTCAAACTATACGGCCCGTACCGGTATTGGAGACGACAATTTTACACGTATGTTCAGATTGCACCTGCAGACTTTCAACACGGACTGGCAAAAGGTTTTGGAGAGCGCCAGCCCGGAATTGTTCCGCTACGTTGCTGGAACGTGCGCGTGGTTGTTGCCTAGTATGTACATAGATACACTCCCATTGAAATCCATGTTACAAAGTTTTGCCGTACCGATGCCCGTACGTGCCGTATAGTCCGAAACAAGCTTATCGCGTTCGGTTCATGAATTGTATTACATTACGCAATAATAATAATTATCTTTGTTATCGGCATACCAAACGCTACATATCGCGAGTCAACGTGCAGCGTGAAATTAATCATTGGAGTCCGAAGGCCGAAACTATCGTAATTAAATTGCTTCCAATCGTTCGCCCCGAATATATAACGAATAGTTTGCGTTTCTGAGAATTCCTACGTTGTTACGTACATATATACGAAAGGCTTGGATCGCAATTATTATAACGAGTTTACGTTAATGGATACAAAAATGATGAAACCGTGAGATAAGCGTATGGATGGGACCAACCTCGTTTGACGAACAAACAAAAAAATTCGACGAAACGAAAATTCGTTCCATCAACGGAATCGACTCGTTTTTCTTCTTCAATTTATTAAAAAGTCTCATTGCATTATCGTTTATTAAAAAAAGAAATAGAAGAAATAAAACTACGTGTACAGTTTATAATATTAATAACGTGTTTCATATGCATAGCGTTATAAAAGTTCTTAAAGACAAAATAAGATAGATAAGACGTAGTGAGGTAAGATCGTCCGACCGTACGTTGACCTATATCACTTCGTTTTCAAACCACTTTTTATCTTACGGCTCTCGTCCTACAAAAAGCTTCGTCTCTCCCCATTTCACATCGTAATAATAATTCTCCTCTTCGTTTCCATCATCAAGGTCCAAAAATCATTAATTATTTCAATCGATAATCGACTTTGCTTAATTAAACAAACTAATTAGCCGATCGCATCGTTGACTAAACATCTCCCTAAAATCACTTTCCGTTTCAACGTTATAACGTACAAGTCGTGTATTGACAAGTTGTACAAAGTGGGAAAGGGAAAAGCGATGGAGACCGGCGATTCCTACGGAACGTGCAATGACGCGATAAAGTATACATGGCCGAGTGTAAGTTTCAACGTCCGCGGGAAAGTATCTCCCGGGGGGAAACTTCGAGTTCTCCTCGAATATATCGATTTAATAAGGCAGCACGTACACTCGCTTCTTACTATATACGCATACATACACACATACATGCGATATATATATATATATATATGCAGGGTGAATTTCATAAGGCGTGACAGGCTTTATTCTAAGGTAAATGAGATCATTACAAACAAAAGTTACAAATATACATTAGGGCTATTTTTAATAGTTTACGAGATATAACTTTTTAAAGTTGGTCCAGTCAGAGCGCGCCGAGAAGCGTTGGAGCCGCCCACTCCCGAGCTAGCCGTACATATAGCACAGTGTAGGGTGTTACATTTATGGTTGCAAAATTCGGAGAAGACAATTTTATTTATTACATTATTACGCAGAAATTTTTGGTTTCTCGGGCATTGGCTACTAGGGCGGGAAGTGGGCGGCTCCAACGCTTCTCAGCGCGCTCCGATTGGACCAACTTAACAAATTTATATCTCGTAAACTATTAAAAATATTCCCAATGTTTATTTGCAATTTTTGTTTGTAATGATCCCATCCACCTGAGACTAAAGCCTGTGACACCTTATGAAATTCACCCTGTATATATATATAATATATAAATATATATTTATATATATGTGTATGTATATACGACGATGACGACCGACGACTATTAGTACGACGTACCATATATATATTTGTGTTAACGGCCCTCGGGGAACACCTCTATACTTCCCGATGACTCTACAACTAACCGTACAGGAGCGTTCTATGCCGTGACTTTCCGCACGGTTTGCCTATAGTCCTTATAGATATGCGACGGGCGTCGAGGCAAGAAAAGAGTAGAGTTCAATATTTGCGTCGTGCCTTCTCGAAACGGCGGGCTCTTATGTATAACGTAATACATATGTAACCACTAAAGTGCGCCCCAGGGTTCGAATCGTAATTACCCCGTCTAACAATTATCACGCCTCCCTCTCTCCACCCCCCAACCCTCCTTCGACCCCCGAGTACAAACTCAAACCCTCCAACGAAATCTGCGTCGCGCCTTTATCAGGACGATACGTACGTCTTAGTAGATCGTGTTAGGGCAATTTACTAGAGCGTCGAATTATTTTCTTAATTGAATTCAATCTTGAGAAATTTGATGTAACGAAAATGTTTGAAAATTCAGTTTATTTATCGATTTATTTTTGCCGCGTCTCGAGTAATATGAAAAAAAAGTCGTTGACCGATCTCGGACTCAACAGTTGCCGATCGCTGAATTATTTTTTAGGCTGACTTCGATCTTGAAAAATTGGATAGAAAAAGAATTTTCAAAAATTCAATTTATTTTTGTCGCGTCTCAAGTAATAAGTGGAAAAGTCGTTGACGATGGCAATCTCGGATTCAACGGTCGCCGGTCGTTTTCTTAGGGAGATCACAAGACGCGTAGCCTAGTCGCGCTTTTATCAATCGATACAATATGGCGCGCGACGAACGGGTTTTCTTTTTCTTTAATTCCCTTGACGCGTCGGGCAAGGCGCGTTTTTCAAACGAGCGCGCAAACGCTCGCGAGTATTTTTCTCGTTTGTTTTCTATGTTTTACTTTTTCTTTTTTGTTTTCTTTTCTTTTTTCGTGCCTTCGGAAAATTCTTCTCTCTATCGAAGCGCTCTCGCGCTAAGAACGTATCGCGCGAACCATGCGCTTACCGTTGGATAACTTGCGTTCATCGCATACCGTTCAACATAAAGAAACGTTCGCCGCGACAGTCGTTTTTCTTTTTTCTCTTTTCTCTCGTCTTCGTACCGCTCGAACTCCCGTTCTCGGTAGATAAAATTCTAAAACCGCGGTGTAAATATACATCGACATTCCGCCGACGCGTCGCTAGAATTTTTCTATTCCCCGCAAGGAAAACGAGAAACTCTTTCGCGCGACGAAGTCTCGTCGTTTAGTCAGTCGGCAAATGTGCAAAACAGAAAGGAAAAGAAATTAAAGAAAAGCGGAAATTATCGCGCGACGGTGTTTTCGCGAAATTTTTGCATTTCCGGTCGACGACCGAGGCTGTTTCCGTCGCGTATTTATAAACGAGCGATATATTTTTCGATTCGTCTCGTTGCGTCGCGACGACAACGCGACGATATAAATCACGCGAAAATTTTTCGTTCGTGCCTCGAGGGAAAATTTACGAATATCGCTTGACTGACGTTACGAAATCTCCTCTCGCGTTACAATGCAAACGTATTCGTCCCGGGCTTTCGGATAACGATCGATCGAATAAATACGCTCAACGAATTTTATCCGTCTCGTCTTTACGGAGAAAACCGGGAAAAAACATTTTTATTTCGTTCCGTTCAATATTTTCTTATATAACAAACAAAATCGATAAAAATCTGATGTAAAAATATATTTCTCCATTCGTTCTGTTGAAATTTTCCTATATAACAAACAAAATCGATAAATATCTGATGTAGAAATATATTTTTTATTCGTTTTGTTCAATATTTTCGTCTATAACAAACAAAATCGATAAAAATCTCATGTAAAAATATATTTTCATTCGTTCCGTTCATTATTTTCTTATATAACAAACAAAATCTATAAAAATCTGATGTAAAAATATATTTCTCATTCGTTCCGTTCAATATTTTCTTATATAACAAACAAAATAGATAAAAATCTAATGTAAAAGTATATTTTTCATTCGTTCCATTGAATATTTTCTTATATAACAAATAAAATCGATAAAAATCTGATGTAAAAATATATGTTTTATTCGATTCGTTCAATATTTTTTTATATAACAAACAAAAATGATGTACAAATATATTTCTCATTCGGGTCTACGATATTTATTGTTCTTTAATAAATCCGTACGAATAATTCTTTTATAATATTGACAAAAGCACAGAGAAAGAGAAAGAGACGAAACAAAAATTAACATAAAATTCCATTCGAGTCAAGTGTGCGAATAATTTCAAAGTAATTTAAAATAGTCACTGTCAAATGTACAACGTTTCTTTCATTTTTTAAATGTTTCTAGGCTGATATATGGCAAGGAGAAAAAGAAAACCGAGTTTTTTACGAGACTAAAAAAAGGTGGATTTTTACACGATTTTATACAGTCGCGGTTGACTTCGATATCGTCGAACATCGATCACTCTCGGCGGTGATTGACACGCGTAAAATTAAATCGTGCGTATCGACACCTGCTGTCTAAAGTAATTTGTTTGTCTTCCTTTTTCTATTTTTTTTCTTTTTTTTATTATTGTTTTTTGTGTCAAATTGTATCGATTTCGAATCGCTCATAACTCTCATCGCGACGGATGAGAATGGGAGAACAAGATACGCGACTCCTATATGCATCGAGTAAATAACATCGAGGTTTCGGGAAACGATAGATTTTTCTCCGAAAACATACGAAGCAATTTATTTCCATTCCGAAATTGGAAATAATTTTTGTACGGCGTTCGCGCGAAGCTCGTGCACCACGAGGGACACAATGCCGGGGTGTTCGTATAATTGGAAAATGGAATCCCAGTGCCATCGAGGGAGAGGAGAGGATTTAAATCAACTCGATTAAAACTAACATCGACTTTTTCAGTTGCGAGTTAACGTTCTGCGAAATGTTCGTTTCTTTTTAAAAATCCTGATGTTTCAATATCGATAGTTAATTATCGATATTACGAGACGTATAATATTTATTTTCTTATTTTTTTTCCAGAATTTGATGAAATACGAAATTTGTATTGGTAGAAAATTCGTTCCAACGTTCGCGGCTAATCGATCGACGTTTCATCGAGTCGATAAAATTGATCGTTTATTTTTCGTTCTACTTTTCGTGCATTTTCCGCGTGTCGACGTAAAAATATCGTCGCCAGTTCGTTTCGGGATTGCGGGGTGAATTTCCGGTGCGGAAAAAGATGTACGAGAAGTTTCGTTGCCAAGGGGCGGAGGGACAGGGGGTTGAAAACTTCTTCAGCCCCCCTACAAAGGATTTATTATCTATTTAGACTTTGGTGAAGGATATTTTTATGTCCCAGTCGTACGAGTATTTCCGGTACGTACGGGGTATCGATAAATCGGTGGCGTTGGATGTAGCGGATATTTTTTCACGAGGATGAAGGAGATAGAGAGAGAGAGAGAGAGAGAGGGAAGCCTCGAGCTATCCGCATACTCTCGCTGTGATTTTACGAGAGCAAATCTAAGCGATTTTGATGGTTTTTGGTTTGGTGGTGGATCTTCACCGCGACATAATCCGACAATGATCCACCGTTCTCGTGCCACGTAGAAAAAACGAAGCTTCTTCCCTACGCAAGTATAAGCCTACAGTCCGACCTCCCTTACTCGAACGCGGATAAAAAAATTAATGAAAAACAAATATTTACGATGAAATTGTTTGTACAAATAATAAAAATGTAATATTTTTTCAATAAACAAATATTAAATCATTTCTTCGACGAGCATTGTTTTTTTTTTTTCAAAAGGAAAAAACGTTTATTCCTAGCTTTTTCTATGAATTGACGAATATTTTGAGATTTATTCAGAGAACTAAAAAGTCAATTTTTGAGACATCGTACTGTATTATGTTATACGTGCGAGATAGATCCCAGTGCAATTCCATGTGGTGATGTCGACAGATGAGAAAAAGTGTCAAACCCGATGAACATCTTCATACGAGGAGGATGGTAGCGTCGATGAGTTCCCGCCGAGAGAATCCGTGATCCATGTGACGTTGCTCGTAACTCGGAAAGAAAAAGAACCACGAGCGAAGAGATTGAGTACGAGGATAAAAATTTGCACCTTCGTACGTCAAACATGAACAAAAAAATTCGACATTTTTTACATTTTTGAGAAGCTTTTTGTTGTTTATTATTTATAGTTGTTACAAAATTAGTCATAAACGAATTACTGCGATTGAACGTAGTTTAGTAATGAAGAAAATCAGCGATTCGTTAAATAATACAAAATTTTTATTTTTCATCTACCAAAATCTCGTCAAATTTCACAGTGATCCGGCTCGAGTCGCGGAGTTTCCAAACGTCGGATCGGGGAATTCAACGATCCAGGGTGATAGGTAGATCGATTTGCGTCGATATAGGTCGTAATTCCCGCGAGCGATTCGTCATGCGCGAGCCGAGAGCCACGGGCTGAGGAAAGAAACGTGTGCCATCGGTAGTTGGGCGCGCGTTTTACGTTCGTCGATCGAGTAGGACGAAATCCATGAATTATTTACCGTGCGCGCGCGCACGTGTCTCTCACTCATTCTCTTTCTCTTCCCCTCTCGCGTTCATTTCCGCCTCTGCGACGACGATATCCGAAGTCTCTTCCCTCGACGAACTGTTTCTTTTTCCTTTTTTTCCTCATCTTCGCGATTCACGCTCGGCGGTTTCTCGATATCGCGCCCGATAATACATAATTTAGGATTCGCGTCGCGTTCGATCAATTTGTTTTCGTATACTTCTCGATGCCGCTGGGAAATGAAACGTAATGAATTTTCATTTCGTAGAGCCGAAAATCCGGCAAAAAGAATATCTTCGTTGCTTCAACGTACAATCGCCGTTTCGCTAATGTTTCACGAGCGAAATGTTTTCTCCTTTTTTTTTTTTATATTTTCATATTTCTCTTTTTCCTCGTACTTATAACTAGTTTAACCGGATACGCGAGGGCGAATCTTTTTTATCGCGACGATTTTTAAAAATGCGAATGTCATTAACCGTATACGGCATGCTTAACGCGCGAGTAGTCCGCGCGATAAGGTGACACGAAAAGCTCTCGATTTGAATGCGATAGTGTCACGCGCGGGAAAGCGAGCGAACGAAAAAAAAAATAAAAATTATTCATCGCAGTTACGAACAATGTTAACAGGAGAAAAAATGGAACGACGGTTTTGTAAGAATTTCACAAAAAAGAAAAGTTTACGATCCACTCATTATTCGTCGCGACATAGTTTTTTTTCTTTTTTTTTTCATTTAAATAACTTGAAATATTTCTCGAAAAAAAATCTCAAACTGGAAACGTTTCACGAGCCACGATATAGCGCTTATGCATAATAAACGCAGCGAACCTTCGTCACGTTCGAAACAAGAGATAACTTTGAAGTTCCCGCGACTACATAAACGTACGATATACGTTGCTTCTCTCTTGGTTTTTTTTCTTTTTTTTGTTCCCGTAAAGTCTCGCGTCCTACTTTATAAATAAAAACGTTTATTCGTTAATAATTGATGTTTTTTTCGTTAATAAAAATCATTTTGATCAAATCGAAAATCCTATTTTAATCGAGCGAATGGGTTCGTCTTCGACGATATTTTCACCATACCGATCGATCGTACTGCTTGCTCGATCCGGTGAGGTTCGCTACGAGATATCGTCGAGACGAGAAACGAAAAACCATAAATATTCATCGGTACTCGTTCGAATTCCTGAAAACGAGGGAGAAAAAAGGAGAAGGTAAAAAAGAAGGGAAGGATATCGTTGCAACGGAACGACGTCGCGTACGATGAGATCTTTGTGTCTTGACGCGAATCCATTACGCTGTATATCTGTATATACGTGGCACTTGAGGAGACAAAACCTCGCTGCTTTTGAGTATAGGCTCATATACACGGAGAAATTTTTTAAGTTATTTTTACTGTGAAATCACAGTAACTGAGTGACCAATGGGCAATTCTTCAAGTTTTTACGAAATAAATTGTACATTTTAATAGAAATGAAACTTTACTGTTGCGTAACAGAAATTTAAGATATTTTCAAGAATTTTGACTGAAATTAACAGTAAATTTTCGTGAAACGTAAACATTACTACAATAAGTTGAAAAAAGGGCTGATACCAATGATAGTGTACGGTGCACATTGAGAAATTTGCGTGTTTGTCTTGAAAATTTAAAAAAGGAACCCAAAATTTTCCGTGCGTTCGCCAGAATGTTGACGTTCTTCGCAGTAAAATCAGTTAGGGCTAGGTTGCTTGGCCGTAATCCGTTAGCTCTGTGTAGCACGAGTAAAAATTATACTACGGGCTCAAATTTGTACATGCCTGAAAGTAAAATATTTGAAACTAGTGTCAATTTTTAACTGTTTGCACATTTATCACCGGATTCAAGTTTTAATGTAATTTTTACCGAGATCTCATCGTAAAAATTAATAAGAAATTCTCTCCGTGTATATGTGTATAGAGAATATGAAGGGCTTGGCAAACCTCAACAAGCCGAGACAAATTGAAACGCGTGGATAAAGTGTTTGTCTTGGTTTGCGTAGGTTTATAAGCGCTTGTAGCCGATCCGATCGAGTGTCGGTTTTTGTCACAAGTCAAAGGGAATTTGTCGTGCTATACGCATTATTGAACGAATACAAAATTTGGAAAAATGTTAACGACAAGTGACGCGAGACGACGTATCATACGTAACATTTGAAATTAGCGCAGTTCGATGATTTTGAAAAAAAAATGAAGAAATTGTTTTTTTCCACACGAATTTTTATTTATTTGTCGAAATGTCCACCCAATCTTTGGTACATTTTTAATGCTTCATATTGAATATGCATCGTTTGAATTCATATTTTGGTTAATCGTATATCGAAAGACGATGCGATCGAATCTCATGAATTTTACAATATTCGCGAGATTTTCGACGAAGTGATTTACCACCCAGAACACTTTTTGACGGGATTCATTTTTGAACCAGGTGGACACTGAAAATCTTTCGCGAAATCTTCGATATATGATAACGTTTCGATAACCCGAATACGCTGAGGCGGCTGAGTCGCATATCGCCCGTATATGGGGTACCATTTGTCGCCATCGATTTTTTGACACATCATATTGCCGAATGCAATCCATAACATTTGATTTGGGCTGTGATCAAGTCCGGGCAATCGTTTCTCCGGTGCTTTGCCACGCATCGAATTGACGTAAGCGTGATAAACGATCTTCAGACCTCCAAGATCCGCCATATTTTCGTTAAGAGTTGCAACTCCGTTTACCTGTGTGATCACATTTGCAGTTTTAGTACGAATATTGAATAACATTGAAATAAGAGCTCAAGAAAGACAAACGGAAAGTTGTTTTTTGTAAAAGGCGGATACTATTTTTACATCTATGGAGACTTCTTTTTAACAAATAGAAAAAAAAACATGCCGAATTTAGGGGAAGCGAGAATTTTCTTCGAAGCGCACTAATTACCATAGAAAGGAGATAATCACTCTCGCCCGTGACGTTACACGGCTCGATGAAAATATTACTTACGGTATGATTGGCGCTATCTAGGACGTATTTTCCAAACTGATCTATGAAGCATTTCGATTGTTCTTCGTAGGCTCGTTTAGTAGCTTCCGTCCACCAATCCTTATAGGTGCCATTCACATCGTATTTATTTCCTGGACTGCCGCATACGAAAGGGAGCTCACGGCCGACCGAAAATCCTATAGTCCCGAAGTTTATGTAATTGGGTCGTTGGAGGTTGAAGAAATTCCCCTCGAAGACGTTGGAAGGAAGCACTGCATCGAGAAGAGGAATAAATCGAACTTTATTGGTGTATTCATAAAAAAAAGATAACGTCATTACGAAAAACTCACCCATAGTGTTCGACTTATGATCGTAATATGGGAAATAACCCTTAATAATGCGACGGATATCGGCGGGATTAATCTTCTCTAAGCGCCTTGGAATCTTGGCAATATACTTTTCCCGAGTAAATTTCTGCAAACGCAAGTAATTGTCGAGATAACTGTTCTCCGAAAATGTGAGATCTCGGTAGTAATTAGTGAGAATGTTATCGTCCAGGATTTCTTGCGGATAGCCAATCCGGCGTTTAATCGCACTTTCTTTTTCCATGGCGTACATTCTCGTTGTGTCATCAAAGAACGGCACCTGCGAATTTCGTGGTAAATTAAAGAAAGACATCAAGCGCGAGTGATAAAGTGATTTTATCGTTCGTCATTAATTATTCTTACTTTGTCCAATACTTCTCGATATTCCTGCAAGAGTTTTTGTAACAAATGGCTGGCGTATGCGCTTATTTCGGGTGAGGACAACTTTTTCGTATACATGGCAGCGACGATTGGTGGCAGGTCCTCTTTCATTATGGAGAGGCATTCTAGGGATCTTGAAATCTTGTCCGATTCCTCGAACCACTGGGGTTCGTAATCGTACCATTTTTTGGTAATCTCTCGGTTCGCCATTGGGATTGCCCTTCGAATTATTTGAAACATTGCAAAATTGGCTTGAACCCTTTTTGGTGTTTTCGATACCAGCTCGATCAGTTTACCAATGAACTCTAGATTGTCGACTACGATAACGTCACTATCGGCGATCGCGTGTTCCGGCGAAAAAATCTTTGCCAACATTGTTTTCCAGTCCACGGTAGGATAACGCTCGATCAAGTCCTTCAGTGTTATCCTACTTTTTCTCGCCGTAGAGGCCTCTATTATCTGGACAATTGATAACAAAATAAGTCCAAATGTACTTATTATTGGGGCCGAATAATTGGGAAATCGTCGACATCGTTTACTCGCGACGGTATGCGTTTTCTTTTATTTTTATTTGTTCAAACTGATACCGTGACATTCGTAATTCGTTAGTTTTAAACTAGATCTGTTTTTAATCAATATATCGAAAGATTTATTTAAGATTTCAAACAAGCGCACGCGATTTACTATTCTTTTTACGACTCAAGTTAATTCCGTCGTTTTTAGCTCGTTGAAGGTTCATATTTGAATATCTATAAGCGGGGTCGGTTCTGTTTCGAATTTTCCTCATTTTTGTCTTTAATTTTGTAATTGCGGGAAGCTACTTTTCATCGAAGCGATAATTAGTATTTCAAAAAAATGGTCTTATATCATGAATACTTCGTTTTTCATGCATTTAATGACTGTTCTCCAAGTATTTTCCAAATTAGCAATACGTACTGTATCTACTTGAATTTGGAAACGGATTGCAGCCTCGATTTCGGTTTCCGCTGTCTTTCGGTCAGCCCCGAGCATCGCTGCGATATCGACCACCGTCTGGTAATACTTTCTTGCTTCGACAGTCCCATTGAAACCGTTTACGAAGGCGGGTGAATCGAGGAAGCCTGTTCTTTGAATCTAAAACGCAAGGTTGCAGTGTCTTATTAATTTCCTCTTATAATTAGTACTGGTTGGATCGAACAATGGGTATGAAATACACACGTATATGGCGCGCAGTGATTGAGCCAAACGATCGTCTTTCATTTTAATATTTATAAAACATTTTGGATTTAATCCGGCTCGGTTCCACTCGGCGGGCGACATCGCCCAATCAAAATTTGATTCGTTCCAAGAAGCACCTTCGAGTACCGGCCAACCGCCGAATGTCTTTGTGAATTGTACAAGCGGTAAAGTCCCTTTGGCTTCATTCGCAGCTGTAGAATCATAATTATCGATCGAGTCGTTCATTTATCGTTTATAGCGAATATCGGTGTCGACCGCACGAGGGAACGTTACTTACCTTCGTTCATACAAGACTTGAACAAAATCCTGGCTTGTTTGAAGGGTTGGATTTCGTCAACCTCATCGTTGGCCTCGAAGAGACTTTGCAGTTTGGCATTAATTTGTTCTCTGACGGTATCAGTGTTGGCTAGGCCGAACGCGTCCGTTACAGGTACGTCTTTCATGTACTTGCCGCAAGTATATTCGTAAAAATCATCGCATGGATTTACCCCACGGTTCATACTCGACTTGATTCTTGATGCTGTAAAGAATTTCAATCTGAGGGTGCGATATCTTCGGCTTTGACCGATTATTCGGCTACAAACGTAATTTTCGATCCAATTTTCTCTTTCACCTACCGGTGTCTTGACATTCCTGCGACTCGCATACGTCGTTTCCTACGTCATTGGCCGTATCTCTTCGCCGCATCGACGAATGTTCAAGTCCTAGACATTTGATTTTTCGTGATAAAGTTATGTACACGATTTTTTTTAGGAATAATATAAGATGGTACGAGAATGTGAAAATCGTTGGTAAAAGTTTTAGAAATTAATTTCAACCTAGTGCGAAATAATTTGAATTTTATTATCGATTGGATCGAGATTTTGCGTTGGAAGAAAATTGAGGAAAACGAAGTGAGTAATTCTTGACAACATATGGCTCGTACCTACCGAGCTACGTGTCAGTTTAGATTCGATCTAATTTCTTACGTGGTTCATATAGCTTTTTACTTGTAACTTATTGTCCTACTCACCCGGAGATGGTACAGCCGTGACAATTACGAGAAGCCCCGCGAGTATCGCGAAGCTCGTCGGCCCAAACCGCATGTTCGTTCGATGAATTATTCCAATAATATGCACAATTTTTACAAAAGAAGATATCAAATGTGAACCCGGAGGGAGAACCGAACGACCTTTTATTCGCGTCTGAAAATTCCGACGTACCAACGAAGGCGATGTAACGTGGCCAAAGTTGCTCTGCAAACAATTTGGATCAACTATAGGTTCAAGTGTTACTATTTTCTGTGATCAATATATCTATGTCTTATTAATTCTCGTTTCATATTTATTTTAGTTTGGAATGTTATTCACATCGTGTATTTGTCGGGACCTCGACAGCTTTACACAGATGTTTAAAGCTGTCGAGGGAAGAAGAAGTCGGCGAGGATCGGTTTAAAATAGTAATTAATATAATAACTAATTATTCTCGGTTGTGACGAAAGTAAAATATTACATAACGTATTTTGGTCATATTAATATTTTATTTTATTTTATTTTATTTTATTTTAGCTATGCGCATGATTTACATACGTTATTACGAACAAATACTTACGTTACAAATCCAGACCGTCACGATTCACTCGCTACTTTTGCTTTGTAACTGAAGGAAAAATAGTGTCTGCCAGGTCTAGTTTACCAAGTTTCCAATACTGATAGAAACAAAATAATTGCCTATAAAACATTCGACGTGGCGTGCAATGGGGTGTTTAACGTGGCGTTCAACGTGTTAATAATAGAACAGTAAAATAACGAGAAATTCAAGCGCGCGAATTCAAAGAAATTCTTTATTATAAAATCGGTGTTTTAGCAACGTTTGAGTTTTAAACAATACTTAGTATTTGTTATTTCGAAGTAACAATTAAAAACATTTCAATACGGCATACCCAATTCAGCTTCGAAAAATGAAATAAAAGGAGATCGGTGGTTACATATATAATATTTGAAAAATTGAGTATTGAGTAATATTGTTCTAGATGAATTGGAAAATAAATTATTGTTTAATATTGTATAACAAAGGAGAGGATATGGAGACGGAGAAATTTAATATTTTGGCAGGAGCAAAATTGTTAAATGAACCTCGATTATACAATAAAGATTACCGAGATCTTGGCAAGCTTTTCAAAAAATTATTTGTGCAATTTTCTGTCGGACGAACGAGAGCGGAGATACAGCATCGCGAAAATTCGATTTTTCGAGGTCTCGTGGTTCCCATGGAAATTGGTTATACTATGTGACCATTGCGATGCGACCATTTTTTTATTTCGGTGCAGGCATTTACGCACAGTGAAGGTCACCTTCACTTTTTTAAATGCCAATGGTACTTTTTCTTTCAACCATCTTGTGGAGCACCTCAACCCGCGTAAAATATTAGGGGGTCAAAGTCATTATTCAAGGTCATTCATGGTCAGTATCGATGATACAAATCTAAATATCTCGGACTACCAAATATTTGGTAGTCTTATAAACAAACATTTGGTAGTGAATATCATTCCACTGACTCGTTCAGATTTCCCATATGTCTATACACTGTGAATTTCTCTTATGAACCCATCTTTGGTTTTGACAAACTTTGCAAATACTATTCCTCTACCTTTGCTCTCTTTTTTATTCGAGTCCTGGCTGCAGCCGCTTTTGCTCTCCTCATTCCCTACTTTCCTTTATTCTATATCGCATTTACCGCGGATGGAGGGAAACTGCAAAAAACCTTCGTCGATACAGGTCGGTACCTGCCTAGTTTTTCCCAGTGCCAGTGCGAGTAAACTCAAGTTCGACTCGCCCAGGGAGCCACCTAAGGCCCCGGACGGCACCTTCTCAGCTGTGGTACGATTGGAGCCACCCGTTGCCCGGCAGACGTCTCCATCCGCGCAATGAGAACCGCCTTGTGGCAGAGCACCAACGACGAATACCGCGACCTCTCTCCCAAGCACCACAGAGAGGTTGGATATTTGTTTTGGTGAGGTCCGAACCACCAGGATTGCAGAAAAAAACACTTAGAAATTTTGTTTCCATTAGTGTCGACTGTGGGGATCGAACTCGGGTCCGCTGGGTGCGAGCCCAGAGCTCTGTCCACTGAGCCACAGTGCTCCTTCGCATTTATGTATAAATGAGTATGGTCATGTGTGTACATGTGTGTGTATATGTGAAAACTGAACGATCAAGGAATGATTCGCTCGAGAGTCCTGATACACGATCGGTTATGCGGATGATGTATTTTTATAGCGTTCGCCCCGTTTCTCGCGATGGAATAGGAAGAGATAAACTGGGTTAATGTTCCACGCGAAGTTCCACGCACGTTGCCAATACAACGAGCTACTCAACATGACACGTGTCGTTGAGTTTGTATATTTTTATTTATTGGATCACTGAATTTCTTCCGCTGCAACCGTAAATAAATAACAATTTCTTGTGATTTTTAATGGCAGCAGACAGGGAGAGAGGGAGAGAGAGAAATTGGTTTGATAAATTTGGTAAATTTATTATGCCCTAGTATACTTTCGGGCAAACTTTAATAATTTTTCGTGATACAATAATAATCAACATTAACAACACATCTTATATATAAAAATGGAAGAATGTTTGTTTGTCTGTGTGTCACGAGTAATCTCCTATACCATTCGTCCGATTGCGATGAAAATTTGGTGAATTGTAGTCCGCACTCCCGAGAAGGTTTCTGCGTTAGTAGAATAATTTTAATTGCCAAAATAAACGCGTACGGGGCTAAACAAAATTAACATTTATGTATATCTATATATAGAGATTATTTGACAGCTGTCAAAGTATGCTACCAAAATGACATGCGAAATAAAAGACACGCATTTGTTTTAACGACTCGATCGACTCGATATTACACATATCGATTGCATAATTCATTTGACAGCGAATGTCAAATTAAGGAGGTTTATCTGTTATCGAGTAAGTCAAAAGAAAAATTTGTATGACAAGCGTAGTCAATTCAGCATGTTTGACGATGCCGCGAATGCTTAACCTCGCAAAATTTACTATTATTCGAGACAAATTAATTTATTATGCATCTCATGAGTACTTAATCGATTTTATGAAGCTCTACAAATATTCCTTAGATATTGTTTTATTAATTCTGCAATATTGGTCAAAAACTGTTGGTCAATGGTTGTGAATTTAATGTTCGTAAACGGAAAAACCACTGAAACCCATAAAGGTACGTGTTAATTTAGGAAAAATATGTTTTTATTTATGTTTTGCGAATAACGTATCCTCGAGTCTTCAAATTTGAAGAACATGACTTTATATGGTAGACACTGATAACTATACTCTGATTTTTTAATCAATATATGTTTTTTAATTCGCTGACCAGATAAATTTCCTTAATCGTGACATTAAATCGGGAAACGATTGGAAGATATACACGTCAGTCACAAATGAAAAATACATTACGTGCTTCAGAAACGGACGAGCAACGAGAAGCAAGCTAGGAAACAGTTAGAGTACGTACGACGGCGTACAAACTTTCTTAAAATAACAGCAATAACAGACGAGTTAATTAACAAAGTTTTTGAAAATATTGCACATAACTACAAAAAACATATGTGGTTAAGGGAACGTGCTATATTAGCAGCAAAAACACCAATGTCAAGGATATAAATTTCACGATTCAAAAGAGAATATCATGAGAAACTGAAACGTACAAGTCGATTGCTGCTTTTATTACTCAAGAACAAGTTGTTAATTATACAACTGAATTCCTGAATTGGTTTCATTTACCAGGCATAGCGCCGTACGTTGTAACATTGAAAATGGGCGTGCCTATCATACTTTTATGAAACATCAATCCACCACGACTTTGCAACGGTACTGGGCTTCCAGGGAAAAATATGATGATCAATATCAGCGAAACTACAATTTAAAATAGAAAATTTGAAAGAACAGACGATGTACTGTTGTCATGTATACCAATGATATCAAAATATATGCCATTCGATTTCAAACGTTTGCAGTTTCCAGTGCGACTCGCATTTGCAATGTCCATCAACGAAGTACGGGGACAATCGCTAAAAATGTCTATAGTATAGATTATATTTGGAAAGTCTATACTCCGCATATGGGCAAAAAAAAAACAAAAAATATTGTGTGTCAAATAAATTATGACACCAAAACGGCGTTGCAACGCATGCCGGGTACCGCTAGTACTGAATATAATAATTAACATTGAGGCGTTTTGTTCCCACAAAAGTTCACAAGAGACAACTTATAAAAATCAACTCGATACAAGAATAAGAATCAAAAATAACATAACCTAAAAATAAAAATAAAAAAGGGAGAGAGAGAGAGCACTCTGGTACGAAAATGAATGCTCGGTTCAAGTAAACCGCACGTAGAGCGCTTACCTGCACTTTCTTGCTGACTCTCATTACCCCGTATTTTCGAAACAAGATTAAATCACATTTTCCAAAGCTCGAGGTAAGTCGGATCGTTTAAGGATAATTCAGGTCAGTCAAGTAAAGTAAATATCAATATTTAGTCTTAAGAAAAAACAATTGCAAAGAATATTGCAACAGGTAATTAAATTTAAAAAAATTGGGGTAATAACAGTCAGTCGAGAATTCTTTAATCAAGACTCGAACGTTATAATTTATATCGAAATGAAAGTTTAGATGAAAATTTGTATTAGATTTGTGGTGTGTGGTGGATGAGTGTAACTTTAGCCACGATTTTCAATTGGTTCTCTTCGTCTTTATGTCTCTCTCCCTCTCTGTCTGTCTCCTTATTTCTCTTTCTCTGTCCCTTCGTCGTCACTTGGCCCCAGGTGGCACATGCACTCGATTCACGATGCTGCAGGCGTCCCCGTCTTTCTCATCGCGGGATGATCGTTCGTTCACGTATACATACTCCATCAAGAACACCTTTCTTGCCCGTAAAATGTCTCGCGAGATCTCCCCCTGGGGACATCACGAGACGTAGCATAGCGCTCGATCGGCGACCGGCTCGTTGCACGGACAATTATCACACGAAACACGATCGTGTCGAGATGACGGACGCGTAGGCGTGACTTATTTATCAAAGAATCGATCATTTTTTTTTACTTCTTATTTATTTTATTCATTTATATTTATTTTTTTCAAACTTATAAGAAAGAATTCGACGTGTTAATTCGCGACGAACGACGAAATATCGATCGATTGTTCGTTAACTAATCGATAAAAATTTCTATTTGATTAGTCGATATTTTTGAAACGTCGATTTTTAATCGACTAATAATATCGACCCTTTTATCTTCCTACAAATTCAACAATTTTCATAATTATTTTGCCGTATGATTTTGTTGTCTCTAAGCTCGAGAGGAAAGAAATCTCTTTGGTATTTGTGTATCAAGCAAGAAGCGAGTAGTATACTCGAGCATTTTCGGTCCCTGGGAGCGTAAAACTCTTCATCCGTAAAAATGAAATCGTAAAAAATCCGATAACGACGTCCGGACTCGCTCGGTCTCTCTAATAACTACGGGCGAAAGAGACGAATACGCAACTTTGGGAGCGAGAAAACGGAGCTTTCGGATTCTCAGAGCGGGAAAATTAAATTTCCGCTATCGAATAAAAACCCGGGAGAAAATATATATTAAAAAAAAAAAGAAAATGAACCTGTCGCTTCGGATGAATTGCGTGATATACTGAAAATTGGCGCGAGGGGTTGGTCGTCGAAGAAGCTCGGTAGGGCGAATCGGAGAAATCGAGAGAGAGAGAGAGAGAGGAAAGAAAGTAGAGAGAGAAAGAGGACGAGAAGCGATAAAGCGCGAGGAGCCGAACGAAATTGAATATGGGAGGGCACGAGCTTTTTCTCTCCCTTCCCTCAGACATGGAACAATGACGCGAAAGATTTATTTAATTATGATTGGTCGGATATTTTTAATCTTCTTCGTGACTTCGTCGAAACTTTTCTATCACGACTTATTTCGCGTTATAAATCAATTAGGTATTTTTTGTTCTACTTCCCTCGGTATGATCGATGCGATTTTGATCGAAAGCGACGGACGAGTTGATAAAAAAAAAATAACAAAAATCTCCCTTTCTCTCTGACGTTTCTCTTACCCTCGGGTTTCAATTTCCCATTGCCAAAATTCACGATGGGCAAACGAGCGAGGGAGATACGATTACACTGGTATTATCGTACGTGACGAAAAATTTGTACGACGTCCAACGACCCATGAGAAATGACTATAATTACGTTTCGAGTAAAAGCGTAGCGAACGCGGTGTACGATTACGCGATTACAGGGGAAGCGTTAAATCCCTCCCTTCCCACATCCTCGGAGGATTGTCGCATCGACATACATCGAGCCACGATGTGTATACCTATCATTTATTAGCCGCTAAATATAGTAAAACGAGAAAGAGATAGCTATAAATTTTAATTACAAATCCTGCCGGTTAAATCCAGTTTGGCATCACGAAATCGTTGGGGAAGAGATTTTGGGACGATGACTCTTGATTGTTTCTGAGTGATAATCCGTGTAACGGAACTAATTATCGGAGACGTAAGCAGGTGATGGAAATTTAATAATTGACGATAAATCATTTTTAATATTAAATATAATTGGAATAATAAATTTGATTATTTACGTTACAATAAATAATATTATTGTTATTGTTGTTGACTCTTGATTGTTGCTGAATTATCGGAGACACAAGCAGGTGATGGAAATTCAATAATCGACGCTAAATCATTTTTAATATTAAATATAATTGGAATAATAAATTTTATTATTTACGTTACAATAAATAATATTATTCTTGTTGTTGACTCTTGATTGTTTCTGAATTATCGGAGACGCAAGCAGGTGACGGAAATTCAATAATCGACGCTAAATCATTTTTAATACTATTGAATATACGTCTAATAATAAATTCGATTATTTACCTAGCGATAAATAATGTTACTATTATTATTACATAATAATGTTAATTATCTCATAAAAAATGAGACGAGAATGTGCCGATACATAAAATCTTTTTCCCTCGAATCTCGTATATCTATATAATTGGACAACGTACGCGTATTCATTATCAGCATTATAGGCCATTATTCTGTCTACAGCAAGGCCTATCATTCGAGTCACGCACGCGCGTAGCGCCAAAGGTACAAAGATCGAGTCTCTTAAAGTAATATTTTCCAATATAAAAAGGAAAGAAGTAAAAACGCGCGAGAGATATAACGAGATCGTGAGATATTTGCTCTCTCGTTTTCATTCTTAACTCACCCCCTTCATCCTTCCCCTCTGCATCGATTGAATTCATTCCCCTCGATATACAGCTATACTCCCCTTTATATCGATTCTCGCGTAAACTTCGAACAGGAAATATATATTACGTTCCCGATCACGATCTCACGATGTCAGCGCCGATGATCGGCCTATTATCGCGTTTTCCGTCTTCCCGAGGGTCTTCGTCTTTCATTCTCGATGCGTCAGTCCTGGAGATTCTCATTTCCCCCTTTGGCTCGTGGCCATTAGAGGCCAAGCGACCCGAGAGTCCATCGGAGCTTCGAGAGATGATTTATTAACGATCTCCCCGGTGTCCGGTATCTCAACTCTTCCCTCTGATAGGATTATATACACACATACATATATATATATAAATATGTACAACATCTTTATGAAATCTCCTCAACGATCGAGAAAAAAGTAACGCGAAAAACAATTCCGATTAATTCCTGAGTGTCGATATCGTAATTCTACTCTGGAGAGGCGTCAAGAACGCTATAAAGTCGATGACCGACGTGGAGAAAATTATGAACGTTGTATCTTGTCGCAGTTTTAGTTTTTTACTTTCATTTTTTCTGTCATAGATCGGACATAATTTTTTTTTCTTCCGATGTAGATGGATGAATTTATGGAAAAGGTTCGGTCGTAAGATCGAGGGACAGTGGTAAAGTGCTCCCTCGGCAATTACGGTGTAATAACGGCTGGCTAACCCGGAGTGCTTGATTTACAACCGAGGTCTGTAATTAAGGAGGAGGGTGATTTCTTACTCAGTGCTCACCGCACTTGATGCATACGTAACATTAGTCACTCCTCTCTCACTCTCTCTCTCTCTCTGATTCTTCCCTTCTGTGTTTCCAGCCAGTGAGTACTGAGAAGTAACTTAACGGTGGCGTTATATATCCGGTAATCGTCGCGACGTCTAGGCGAGAGGAGACGTCGACGCGTACATCCACGTTCCTGTAATCAATTTTCTCCAGAATTAAAAGAAAAAATTCGTACGGGAAATTTGTCATTTGTTGTCAAAAGTTTTACATTTCTGTCGTAACGGCTTGACGCAACGTGAAATTATAATCGATCGAATTTCAACGACGAAATGTTTTACGAAAGATTTTATTTTGGATTTATTACGATATAAAAATCGTTTCGTGAAAGCAAGAATTTTTGCGATTATATGTATTTGAAATGAATCCTGTAATCAACTTTTCGAGAATTAAAAAAAAATTCGTCCAGGAAATTTGTCATGTTCTAAATCCGGATTTTCACATTTTTGTCGTAACGGCTTGACGCAACGTGGATTTATAATCGATCGAATTTCAACGAAGAACTAATCGAAGTTGTTAAATTGTACGAAAGATTTTGTTTTGGATTTATTACGAAATAAAAATTGTTTCGTGAAAGCAAGAATTTTTGCGATTATATGTGTGCGAAATGAATTTTGTTTTTATTTTCAGACGGAACAGTTCACCGTTCTTTGGCTGTTGTTCACGATGATCGTGGCTGGTAACACGGCGGTTCTCGCTGGTCTACTTCTCGGTAAAAGACGCAAGTCTCGGATGGACTTCTTCATCAAACAGCTGGCACTCGCAGGTATGCGACTCCTTCCCCACGAGCTCAACAAGTGGTCGATGCGATCCGTGACTTATTCCGTTTCGAAAAAGTCGAAGCGTTGATTTCCACTTTCTTTCTCCTATCTCGCTAATTTCCTGTCCTGTAAAAGAATTTCATTTTCAACGATAAACACGTACACGTTATTAATTATAGGAACGTCTATAAATATACAAGGTTTGTTTTGATTCCCATCCTTTAATATTTTCCCCGATTGAAATTTGTTTTTCTTTCTTTTTACATCGAAGAACGAGAATCGAGAATGCAACTATCCAGGAACGAAGGAGACGAGAAGCACGAGACAAAACAGGACATTCCTCGTTTCCACGACGATGAGAAGCTTCGAGTCTGAAAGTACGAAGGTGTCGCAAGCGTCGCGATAAAAAGCTCTCGTCGCTTTTCAATGGAAATATTTTCCAACGAGATTGGAATAAGCGAAAACCTGGTTGACAAACGGTGTATAATCGTCGAAGCGTATGCATAAGCGATCGGATGTTCGAGATTTCCGTCATGTTCCGAGAACCTGGATAACGTTTCCAAATCCCTTTGGAAACTACGAGGAGAGGAGATCGCGAGATCAAACATTCCGTTGGCGAACTATCCTCCTTCCCATTGACCAAGGCTTGTCGAGTTCTCGCGAGCTTTAGCCACGCGTAGTGCTATATATTCGTCACAATGAGATCGGTTAGGAATTATACGCGCCTATACGCTCAAACGTTCCATCCATCTTCGATTCAACCCGAATGTCGTGGGCTTCGAACCTCGCGAATCAAACCGGGATCGATCTCACCTCCAAAGCTGGAGAGACGGGATGAATTCCAATATTCGCGACGTTCCAACGTCCTCGACTCGCTTCCGATTATTCCGAAACGATACAGCGATTTAGATATAACGTACGATTATTCAATCTTGCCACGCTTTGGTGAGGCGACGATCGACCCGTGAAAACTATTCGATTTTGCGACGAGCGAATTGGTTCCGATTTGAAAGTCGATGGGAAGGGAACGTGAATAATACTAAAATGTTGATTTGTTTCTTTTCACATAAATAACGGCGAGAGAGTAACTTTTGTTTTTGCGAAGCGTAATAACGTCGGGGATTTAACAATGTTGGAATTGATTAAATTTTGAATACGGACTTTGAGAAAAAAATGTTTTGTTCGTTCCGGTTAATGAGACATCTGGAGTGGTGGAGGATTGTGCGAGGGAAGTGGACAATATGCGAGAGGTCTCTAATACACCGCTACCTTTGAATTTATTACGATGTTGGCACTCGTTTCCACACCAATGCTCTCAAGACGTCGTAGAACGCTTGTAATTCCGCAGTCTCATCTGTACGTGGCACAATCGCTCCTCTCCTCTTGTCCCTTTGGTCTTCGCTCTTTCTCGCTCCTGTCTCATTCTCCTTCGTACTTTTTCGTTCCTCGCGCATAGAGCAATTTCATCGAGGCGAACATACCCTGGAACTTGAGTAGTTCGACGCGTGCTGGTTATCACCAAACGTAAAAAATTCTCGAATGATCGCGACAGCCAAAGGAGAATTATCTGCATTTCGCGAAGCTTCTGGACCAGCTCTCGAGACTTCAACTTTTGTCGAGCATCGCTGATCTCCCACTAATCTCTAATCTGCCCTGCTAAAAAATATTTATCGACTAAATATCAAAAATATTTAATCGATCAAAATTTTGTCAACTCTTGTCCAACGAGTCTCGAACATTATCGAAGATGTTTTTTCCTAGAATGTCTCGGAGATCGGAAAAACTTGTTCCATAGATAAGAAAAAAGAAATCGATCTTTTTTTTTCTTAGTCAAGCGTTCGAGCAACGAGTGAAAGAGATAAGGAAAAGCGCGGATATTGTATAGAGTCTCGTAAGATTACTCGACCACCTCGTATTATACATTTAATATTAAATTTTGAATCTCACTCACCCATACACCCAACTCGATAACCTTCCGATATTGAAAGAAAAATCTCTTCTTTTCCCTCCCAGGCTCAAGAAGATTAGTTTTTTCCCATCGTTTATTTTTCCTTCTCATACACCGTGGTTCACATTCTTCATTCAAGTTCCACTCATAGCGCATTTCGCGCAACAACGATGCACGTCCGAGGATAAATCGTGCCCGATCGTAAATTCGGATAAACAACGAGGCGATATAAAGTCTCACTGTCTGAGAAAGTGGGCGCGAGCGTCCTGTGAGTTTCAAGACGCGAAGGAAAAGCTCGAAGCGAAACTCGTAATTTCAGCTCCTCTCGTGAATTTTCACCAACGCGCGCGGTGACGTTATGTCGCGGTTACGGTTGACAATGCACCGGAGGGTTCGTGATCTCTCTATTACCCTCTTTTCCTCCTTCTCTCTCTCTCTCTTTCTCGTGGCGATTTATCAGACTTGGCGTTCCACGCGAGTAGGCGAGAAAAGTTCATATCTCCCGATTCGCTATCGCGACGAAGAAGTCCGACTATTTACGATACCGACCTTCTTGCGAATCTCTCGCGAAGCCGATAATAAAAGAGTTTTTGAGAAGGAGAGAAGTCCATTGTCCAGACGGGAGAAAGTTACTCTCGAGTTTTGTGAAAAGAAAAAATCAAGCAGAAAAAGTAAGCTATAACGGCGTGAAGAATTTGGGGTTTACGCGACTACCGACCTCGTCATTGTTCACTCTTACCTTATATTATTATTATTATTATTATATATATAAATCTAACGTAGGTACGTAATATACGTTACAGCTAGTACTATACAATTTTATCACCCTCTTTCGCATCTTACCTCAGTCTTCTTCTCCTATTTCCCCGAAAGTTTCTCGAGCCACTTTCTTCCGGCGAGAATTTTCATCGCGAACCGACGATCTTTCTTTCTCTCCTCAATTCTTCTATTCGAAATAACCAGTGAAACAGCAAAATCGACGACTTTTCCATTGAAAAGTCGATGCGCATGGTGAATAGCGATAAAAAAAGAAACAATGGGGAATTGCACACGATCTCTGGTGGAAAAGCTGGTTTAACTCTGTATTGAAAATACGACACGACGAAAAATTCATGCTGAATGAAGATCCAATTTATGTGAATATTTTTCATACTCGAGCGTTCGTACGACTATAAGAAGGTACGAGGAAAATCGTCGAAACGCGTATCGATTATTGCCTAGGGAAATATTCGGGCAAAAATATTATTCTTTCCGGAAATGAAGAAATTTTTTTTAAAAAACGTCCTCTTTATTTCGTTATTTCCTTTCGATTTTGTAACTTTGCGTAGGTCGTATCTATTTTTCGTGACTACCGGAGTGATCTCGATGCATTGAAAGGAACAAAAGAAAAACGTACGAATTTGTATGCAACATCGTTAATTATTAATGAAGAACCGGATATTTTTATCGCGCCATCTGGTGGGCGGTGAAAGCTCCAGTGAAAGCTTCCCTGACCCGTTCACGCCCACGCTGATGGCTCGTGCGCCATTCGATTCGGAATAATAATGTACGGAGGTGTTTATAAATTTTGTTTTTTTTTTCATCGAGAACGATAATAAAATTGTATTTATTTTTTATTTTTATTCAATTCTCATTCGCGCGAAATAACGAAGTTACGCGATTCGCGTATTGACAACAAACATTTTTGTTTCTCTCTCTCTCTCTCTCTCTCTCTCTCTCGCTTGGAATATTCTACGCGATTTGTGTTCACGCGGTTCTTGCGTCGCCCTTTCGTTCTCGAAACCGTGAATAAATTTCATTGCGCGCGTATCACGTAATATTGGGTTGAAAACGTGTCGCAAGGAAAATTACACGTGGATTGTGTTTGGCATGTCCTTCGTGATGGGCAAACGTAAACGTTGGTGAAACAATTGAATTTTCTATCATTCGTTTGGTCATCGAGTATTTCATTCGTACGCCATTTTAATTATTTTTGCATAACGAATAAATATTATAATCAAATCCATGATAGAGAAATTTGAATTGTTATTACTTGGAATATTTATTAGCTCGAATGTGTAAAATATTTTTTAATTCGATCATTGTTATTATTCAATTAAAATTTGTTTGACTGAAATTTACTGATATTTAATCGAAAAACATGATGGATCGTGTCAAACCTTTGTTCTACGAAATTCGACGATGGGATTAAAAACTGTACGAGAGATTTTTCTTTTTGGTAACGTTTTAAGTGAGAAACGTCATTTTAATTATTTTTGCATAACGAATAAATATTATAATGAAATCAATGATAGAGAAATTTTATTTGTCATTACTTTGAATATTTATTAGCTCGCGCATGTAAAATATTTTTTTATTTCCTATGAATTTTAATTCGATAATTATTATTATTCCATTAATATTCCCCTGATTGAAATTTATGAATATTCAATCGAAAAACACGATGAATGGTATCGAGCTTCGTTCTACAAAATTCGACGATGGGATTAAAAACTGTACGAGAGATTTTCCTTTCTGGTAACGTTTTAAGTGGTAAATCGAGCCAAGTTTTCGCGGAGCTCGAGCTACGCCGGTGGTTGAACGCCTCGAGAAATGAAAGGAGACGAGAGTTTCGCCAGGCGATTCGTTACTTCGCCGTACTTATATTATCCCGGTGTGGTACGGAACGAGAAGCACCAGTCCGGGAAGATACGTCCTGGCTATGAGCCAGTGAAATTTAATGTCTATCGCAATCTCTGAAAGACTAAGGAGGGAGAAAAAGGAGAATGAGAGAGAGAAAAAGGACCGTAATTGGTAGTTCCTCGCGATATCAGGTTCCGTATTTAAACATCGGTTCGTGATTTATGAATAAAACGCCCAATCGTTGAAGCACGATTAATCGATCCTCGATTTATCGACTCGATTCCCTGAAAGATATTGATACAATACATATAGATATGTAGTTATAGTTTTGCAAAATTCATGATATTACAATATACGTGAATACATATACATATATATAAGTTTCCCTTTTGAAACGAAGTTTTGATAACGAGAAAACTTTTCGTTGCGATTCTCGAGCAGTTGCATGATTTCACGAGCGGGCCAGGCTCGCCTCAATCATAAACTTCCTACGAAAATAACAAATAAACATTACAACTGAGAAAATACGTTTTCTCGAGCATTGTCGTGATTTATCACTGGCAATTTTATCGTTCTTGCTATATTTTACGAAATATTTTGAATGAAATACTCGAGTAACGAGGAAACGATAATTTTGTTATTTCCTTTTGTTTTCAGATTTATTGGTCGGTCTCATATCCGTGATGACAGATATCGTCTGGCGTACGACAGTCACTTGGCACGCTGGCAATGTTGCCTGCAAGCTCATCAGATTTTCGCAAGCCGTCGTCACGTACAGCTCGACTTACGTTCTCGTCGCTCTTTCCATTGACAGATACGACGCTATCACACGACCCATGAGCTTTTCCGGAAGCTGTGAGTTTCTTCTTCCTTCTATTTTGTGATCCGAATTCTTTTTCTCTTCGAGGAAACGATATAAAATTTGATTATGAGTCGAATAAGAAAAAGAGATTCGATAATATATTGAAATATTCATTTTTATTCGTTATATATTTTTGCTCGTTGTTCATGGCTAATTAATTTTTTAGCTCATTACCTTCCCAGTTTTCTTTCCAAGCTCGAGTTGATGTCGTTACCCGTGATCGCCGGACGGAATTTTCGCTTAAATATTCTCTCTTCTCGCATTTTCCTACTTTCCTCCCCGGATATCCTTTAATTTCAACCACCCGGCTTCTAGAGTTCCACATTTTGTTCCCTCGTTACGTTTCGTTACCCTCGCGAACGCCAGGAGCCAAAAGTTCTCGCCGTACCGAAAAAGCTTTAGGTGCTCGTTATCAATTCGACAAGCGACGGTTTTACAACCTTTTCTTTTATATAAACTTAAACACCGAGAGGAAAATTGTAGCCACTCTACTAAACGGCAAGACGATTTTTTTTAGGAAAAACGAAGAAAAAAAGAAAAATAAAACATGGAAATGTCTGAAATCCTTGTTTTCGTTTCCGGAAAGTCACTGTATTAGATACAACCGTATTAAATCCGGGTAGACAGCTGTGACACTGAAAAGGGGACGAGGAATTCTAAGAAGGGTCGAAAATTTCATGCAAATCCCTAAATCGTCGTTCGCGATTCGAACTGGATAATCGAAAAAGAGGCGAAAGATCGAGGGGTGGAGAACCGAAGCTTTGTCGGAAATTTCACGAGGAATGGAAATAAAACACCAAATGGTAATTTATCCCAGCACTGACGTTACGAGAGACATTAAAATTCTTCAATTCTTTACCGTCCTGGTATAATTTTCATCGTTCCGATAAAATTTTTCCGGACTCGCGACCAAGGTCGATCCCTCAAGAAAAGATTGAAACGAACGCGAGTAATCCTCTGCTTGAAACGAGAAAATGAAAAAAGGAATATCATGCGTAATCCTTTTACTTCGGATAAGGAAATGTCTCCTGCGTGAGTAAGAATATTTGCAAACGGAAAGTAAAAACAACACGAAAGAAAAATTAGGGAAAAAAACTGTCAGTTGGCAAAAACAGTCTTGAAAGATTTCGAAAATTGGGAGGTCAATCACATTCCCAGTTGCCTCTCGCATTTTTCCAGCCGCCTGATAAAGTTGTCTAGCCACTTTTTGTCTCTCGTTTTTCGTGGTCGCCACTGTCTCGGAGAACTTCGCCTTAGCCAAAGACTATCGTAAAATTCGGACCGGAAATGACGAAACGTCTCTCTACGCGTTGTAATAAATTCTTGAGGGCGACGTTGTCCTTCCTCGGTGAAATATTACGTCTTACTCCTTATTTCCTAAACAATGATGTATACGTGAAGAAACGTTTCCTCCAAGAGAGATAGTTCGGAGGAATTTGCTAGAAAACAAAGAATCTTTTTACTGAAACATGGAAATTTGCGTTGAATGTCAAAAGGGTGGAGAGCCAGAGCTCTGGTAGCAGCTGCTTGGGGACTCTCGGTATTCTTCAGCATTCCAATAATTTTTCTTTACGAGGAAAAATTGATACAGGTAAAAAAACGAATGTTTTTATCACGATTGTAATTTTCAAACTCGAATTTCAAACTTGAGAATACAGAGATAATTGGAAAAACGTACAATTTCAAGAACTATTGATCAATGTCGTCGATGATAAAAAAAAATGTATGAAACTATCATTAACAACGACATTGATAAAGTTAGATTGGAAAATAATGACCAGTGTTTTTCTTTTCAGGGTAAAGTGCAATGTTGGATCGAGCTTGGCTCGCCCGTTCTATGGAGAATTTACGTGAGCCTCGTGAGCTTCATACTTTTCATAGCACCGACGTTAATAATCGGTGGTTGCTACATGGTCATAGTCGCGACCATATGGGCCCAGGGTGGTGCATTACGTCAGGGTCCAACGAGGGACATGAGGAGAGCTTCCTCGAGAGGTCTCATACCGCGAGCAAAAATCAAGACGGTTAAAATGACGTTCGTCATAGTTTTTGGTGAGTAATTGCAATGTTTAATGAAAAAAAAGTGTCACGACGAAAAATAGAAAAATAAATTAACGAAGAAAATAAGATTTCAGGAGTAATCGGGTGAAAGTCTAGACCGGTCTTTGCGACCTCGACGAAAACGCAATTAGAATTGGAAAATCGAATGTTCGCGATACGCGAAAGCAAAAAAAAATGGGAAAAAAACTTGAATCGAAATCCAAATCGATCGTCCGGTGCGTCTGGAACACGAGTGAGTGGATGAAAATGGCGAAGGACAGAGTCTACGAGAGCGAGCGACAAGCAAAGACGAAATGTTATCGGTACTTGGTTCGATGTTGGCTACGAATTCCCAAGACCCTTTTCGGGCATTTGTCCCGAGGGTGCAATCTCATACGCGTACAAGCCTCGGTCGTGAGAGTATTCGCACCGTTTCACGGGTTAGCCGCGAGCACGATGTCTTTCCCAACCCGATAGTCTCGACTTTTCTTTTTTTTCTTTTGATTTTTTTTTCGCTGACGCAGCTTCTTGTTCACACCGACGAACTTTCGAGGATAATGCTATGCAAGCTTGTCCTTCGGCGAGAGTAATGAGAGTAAGAGAGAGAAAGCTATCGAATCAATACAAAAAATAAATAATCTTCAGCAATGAAATAAAAATAAAAAATAAAATATAAGAAAAAAATAATGAATAATAATAATAAATCACATTCTACGATACGTAGACAAAATCATTAAGAATGATCGAGGGAAATCGACGTGCATCGAGAAATATTCTCTATACGATTTTAATGACGAACGCACTCGAGATTCAAATCTGCGAGAATTCATTAATTCGCTAACGCAAATGACTCTGGATTTGTCGTTGGAATTATTGCGATCCTGAAGTATTGTCAGAATCATCTTCGAGACGATGGCATTCTGAAGATTGCATGAAGAACGAACATGAGAAAACTGAAAAAAAAAAAATGATGTCACCAGAACGTATAAGAAAATTTGTACAATCATAATTTCTTCACGACAATGAGTCACCAAAGTACAACGACTCTTACCTTTTGACGAGAATAGGAACAAGAGAAGTTCTCGAACATTCTGTAATAATCCAGGAAGAGGAGTCACAAACGAAGAATAAAATCTCGATATAACAAACGACTTCGGATTTGTCGTTGGAATTATTACGATCTTGAAGTATTGTCAGAATTGTCTTCAAGAGGATCGCATTCTGGAGAGTGCATGAAGAGCGAATATGAGAAAACTGAAAATACACGATGTTATCAAAATGTATAAGCACATTCGTACAATCATAATTTCTTCAGGACAATGAGTCGGCAAAGTACAGAGACATTTACTTACCTTTTGACGAGAATGGAAACGAGTAAAAGAAGTTCTCGAACATCCTACAATAATCCACGACGACGAGACACAAGCGAAAGAATAAAATCTCTCTAAAGTCTCGATCAATTATCCGAATGTCTCATTTGGTGTCTCACTTGGTGAACATTTTCATCGAATCCGTACGAGTGTTCGCTTCTTCACGGTGGACGAACATAAGAAAGCTCTTCAACTTTTTCATCGCGACAATCTTTTCAAGGAATATTAGATTTTTTTTACGAACGAAAGTTTGTCTCGCCAGGAAACTTCACTCCGGTTGAACGTGCTCTCGGCCTGTTTCTTTCCTTTCGCACTCTTCAACTTGTAATTCGTCGTTTCGCAAAAACTTAACTTTTCAGTAGAAAAAAATTATAAACGCGCGTCGAAGCTATTTTCTTACAAGTTAGCGAGCTAAAGTTACTACGTATACTGAAGGGTGTTTCAACCCCTGAAGATCAAACAGTTTGGCAAATAAAACGGAAAGGGATGATCGATAATACAATGATCGATAAATATACATTTATATAAATTCCTGTTGTCGCAAAAGGATACAAACATACTCGAAGGTGGAATCCGGTCGAGGCTTTGGGATACGCGACTACAATCTTGTTTTGCCTCTCCTACGTGACCGAGATATAAAATGAGAGACGTTCTTACCACGAGACAGAAAAATTTCTCAATCTACCAGAAATCCTGGCTCGTGTCTATCGAGGATTTTTAATAATTCGCTTAAAGATAAAACAACGATAATAAAATAGAAACAAAGAGACAAATACAAATATCAATTCGAGAAGATTTAGTTTTAAAGAAACGTTACAACAGCGACGAGTGACAAAAAAAATAAACAAGATGTTTCTGAAATCTTATCGCCCAAATTGATCCGAGCAAAAGTGGCAATAAATCCTGGGTATAAACTCTTACGAATGGAGTATTTTATAGAACACACATCTATATGCTATCTGCTTTAACTCGATCGCGTTTAACCGGGCGTTTTACGGTGCTGTTTGTTTCGGTTTTTATCGTCGCTCTATCTCGTCATCCTCTTTTCTTCCTTCCTTCACCCTCGAAGCTTTTTACCGTCCCGTTAAAAAGACGGAAGTATATCCTTCTCGAGAGTAACGTTAATTCTATACTCATAGAATTCGCTCTATTCTCGTGAGTTTAGGGGCGATACGCGAATTTCCAGCAACGCGTAAAAACTCAAGAAGCTTTTTTTCTTCGATTTTCCGATTAAAAACGTTTCTTCTTCATCCATTGCTCTTTTTTACTTGCAGTTTTCGTCCTCTGTTGGAGTCCCTACATTGTATTCTCCCTTCTTCAAGTCTACGGTCACGTTCCAGAAACCCAGACGAACACAGCAGTTGCCAGTTTCATTCAGAGTCTCACACCTCTCAATTCAGCAGCTAATCCAATTATCTACTGTCTCTTCAGCACCCAATTCTGCAAAAACGTACGGTGAGTGATCATCCATAATTCTTCATTATTCTCATTCCACCTGTTCCACTCCATTCTTTTTTTCCGATCAAATATCCATAATTGTTAAAGCTAATTCCGCGATCGTATTCAGGAATTTATCCGAGTGCGATGGCCAAAAGCTCCAATGAAATCCGATCAAAACGAACATGGTCGAGAGGATGTTTGGATAAAAATAAACTAATTAAACTCGTGCGAAAAGCATGCAGGACGCTCGTTGTATTTGTGAATTAGTTTCGTGCATCAATGCTCCCGGAAAATTCGCTGGCTTTCCCTGTTTAAGCTCTCAAAGTTATATCCGATCCGCGAATACGCAGAAGCCTGAAGCTGTTTCCAAACACTCCCATTGTTGTGCGGCCTATCGTTTCGCGAACTCGTATCTGTCGGTTTTTCCTATGTCGCGAGCGAATCGGAAAGACAATAATCGCGGGAGAAAAACGAAAAAACAGGCGGATTAAACGTACGAGCGAAAAAAGAACGATGGTAGAGAGGTAATAAATCCGGTAGCACCGTGTGTGAGAGAGAGAGAGAGCACTCCGCATTTTATTAATTTTTTAGCCCGTTGTTACGAGGAATTTTATTACGTTTATTCTCAAACGCGTTTTATTCTCCACCTGCGTACATATGTCCGTCACGAAATGATACGAAGCTCTCATCTCCTCGTCCATTTACCCGAACCTCTGGAACGTGTTTTTCTCTCTTTTGTACGAGAAACAAGAAATGGACGTTGAGAGAAATAATTAATTCGTCCGTGGATACAATTTTTCTTTTAACTCGCATTTTCATTCTACACCCCATTGCTGCCACAACCGTGACTTTTTCGGTACGCAAAAATAACTCAAAGTTACGTTTTAACCGCGATTGACGCAAAAAACGGACGAAAATACGTGTGTGTAAAATAAGAATCAAACTCGTCAACGTAACTTTTGAGAATGATTGTATTCCGCTTCGTTTTTTTTTTCTTCTTTCTTTTTACTCGCAGACTTCTCAACGCGAAGCTCTTGAATTCGTGACGAGAAACCACAAAACGTATATTTTCTGGTGGGAGATGCGACGATAAAAAAAAGGAAAGAAAAACGGAGCGAGTAAGAAGACATCCGCAAAGTAGTAAAGAAAGAGCCCGGCCAGATGCCAATCTCGACGCGCATCTGCCCTCGATAATCCGCGGTTCCTTCAAAGCAGGATACTTCCCTTTTTCTCGCTCCTTTTTTTCCGAAGCAGGTTACTCTCCCTCTTTCTTTTTCTTGCTGGTTCTTTTTTTTTCTTTACTCTTCCCGTCGCTTCTTCATTCTGACGTCTTTCCTTTATGTTATTGCGATAGACCCGGCGACGAGAGATCTACGCAAAACTTCCGTTTTCATTTCATTAATATACTCGACGAACTTCCTTCGATGTTTGTGGTATTCATCGTTGCCTCTGTAACAATATTATTGAGAGATAGAATATTGATCTTTGTTTGCTTTGTTGAATTGGGTAAACCAATTCTCTGGGATATTTCTGAATTATAATTTACATAATGTTTCTACAGATTTCTCAAATTCATCGACCGAATCAAATTCTTTTAGATTTTTTACTTAATAAAAACCATTTTTTGAAGATAATTCTTGTCTCAATTTATTGAACGTTATGGCGTTTTATTTTTATTTCATTCGGTCGATGGATTTAAAACTGATTACCAATTCTCCGATCAATTTTTCTTCTCTATCCACAAATTGTATCGAGGAAAATTGATCGGGGAATAGCTGAAGTGCAATTCAGTTATGAAAATTGAAAATCATGCATCGCTAAAACGTCGATGTTTCTTGGATTTTTTTGTTAACCGATCGGTAGGAACATGCAGGCGGTTTCATGGTTTTCGGCATGGTGCCATTCGAATCCACATCACTGCTTCGGCACCGGTGGTACTAACAACAGCACGAGGACGACACTGACGACATCAATGACGGGACAATCTTCCAGGAAGCGCGTCATGGTTTCTCACGTCTAAAATCAAAGAAGAAGAAGATTAAGGACGTGGTACGAGGGACGATAAAGGATACTTCATCGAAGTCGTCTCACCTCGTGGAGTTCATTGGTAACGATAAACTACCGAAACAACTTTCCACTCTCCAGGAGAGAAAAGAGAACCAAGCGAAAGAGTGAAAAGTCGAGAACGAAACGTATAATCGAGAAACTTTTGAGACACTCTCAAAAATCTGTCGGTGTTTCATCGCAGCTTATTTCTCGTTCGCTCTCGACTATCTCGTCGCGTGGAAAATAAAACCGAGCTGCTGTCGGTGCTGCCCTCTGGGCGCTGTAATAAAGCGGAGGCGCGCTGTACCTCCGGCGTTTAAACTTCGGAGGGTTCGAGAGGAGAAAGAAGAAAACGAAGAAGAGGAGGAAGGAATGTGACAGAGGTCCGAGACGAAGGAGAGACTACTTACAGTTGAGAGTTTGCAAAAAGTGTCGAGAAAGAGGGGTAAAAGAAGAAAAAGAAAAGTTAAAAGGGAGTTCTGTGTGACGCAACAGCGACGATGATTTTTCCTTCCGGTTGGCAAGGACGAACGAGAAAGAATTTAAACGAGCCAAAAGCTTCCTTCCTTTTCTCGTTCGGCTCTGAAATAAAACAAAAAAAAGGAACATAAAGCAGGAGAAAAACTGTATATACGTTTCGTACGGATTCGAATTCAGTGTTGTTGTCGTATACAAAAGAATAAGCCTTGGGAATTCGGATAGAAGTTGCATGTCAAGCGTGAGAAGAGAAAAATCGGATAGAGGGGTTGTTGTTCGACGCGACAGAACAAATGATCCGTGCTGGAACGACCGACCCTCTTTTACCGCGTCGTGATACGCTCTCTATTCCCGTTTTACCCGAGGTAAGCAACGGGAGACAGGAGTAAAAAATAAACGAAAAAAGAAATAACCAAAAAACGCGTCGAGCCGAAGCCGAGAGGATCGGGGCGAAAATTAGTGACATTCCAGCGAGAGATCTCCCACCCATTCGTGTGTAATGATCCCCGAAGAAACAGTAACACAGTGAGACGAACGTAGAAAAGTTTCCTTTTTCGCGAGACTTTCCACTCGATATTAAATTTTTTCATAAAAATGTTTAAATTTCCTTAACTTTTTTGTTTCTTCTTTTTAATTACTTTTTTTCCTCTTTGTTTCGGTTTTGTATGTCGTAACTGTAAAATCTCTCTCGACGTAATTTAACTGTTAATGTCAAATTGTAATCAGTATTCTGAGGCTCGACGATCACCGGAGAGAATTTTACTACGGTTAACGATCGAGCGTGTCTGTTAAGAACTAGAGAACAAAAAAGAAACAAACAAATGTTACGTGTGATTGTAACGGTGATCGTAGTAGCGTAAGTGGAAAAATAATACGCTCAAAGTATACGTGTAAATATTATAAATAATTTAAGAAAAATTATAGAGTTTATAATATATGAGACAAGAAATATATATACACATTAATATAAAGTTATATAATATATATATTTATTTATGATATTTAACTGCCAGAGGTGAGAAACGATTCGTTTCTTCCCACCATCGACGTGGCACGAAACTGACTAATTTTATATTTTTCATTCTCGTCAATCCGATCCAATCGTTCTTGTACTTAATTCAACTATCTTCGTTTTGTCTCTTCAACGTTGAAACATCACGAGCTTTCGCCTATTTTTCGAACATAAGATGAGTGTGCGATAATAATGTTGTATACAAAGAAATATCAGAAAATACGTCTGTATGGTAATTTACGTTTATCGATGGCTAAACGAAGAGCGCGAGAGATTGTGAGATAGTCCCGCGAATGAGATAGGCGATAAGAAAATAAAGAGCGTGTATATATTATACAATAATCATTACAAAAGCTGACAAAGCTTTGACGTCGTTCGAAAGACTTTGTAAATATTTATCAATAAAAATTCAACAGATTACAGGTCGAGGATAATTATCTCTTCTCCGGAGATTTTGTTTATTTTTTCTTTGTTTCTGAACGAGATGAGACGACATAGAGGGAGTTGAAATTTCATCGTCGAGTTCAAAAGGACTGGATGCTCTCGATCTTGAAAGTACCATTTACGCTCGCTTAGCCACTTCGAACTCGTCTCATAAATTATTTACGCGTGTTCCTCTTCCTACGTATTGGAACTGGCGTATAAGCCTCGATCGATCGTGGATGTTCGCGTCGTCTTCGAAATGCACGAAGACGCGTCTTTCTCTCCTCCGGGAGAGTCCTCGCGAGGCAATAAAAGAATATTCCCTCGCTTTCCACGAGGTTCTCGCAGCTTTTTTCATCGACGCAAGAAGAGGCAGTCACAGAGTCCGCGCGAGGAAATAAATCGATCGGACGACAACTTTTCCTCGACCATTTCCACGATCGTTCGTGCTCGATCGCTGAAAAACAAAGTAACGAGTAGAAAAAAACAATTGCGGACGATACACGTCGATGAAAAGCTGCGATGGAGAGAGAGAGAGAGAGAGAGAGAGAGAGAGAGAGAGAGCGATGAATCTGCGGAGGGACAAACGAGCGACGATTGAAAAAGCTCGGTTAACCGTGAAAAATTCAAACGTGTCACGAGAGCCCTCGAGCTTTATTGAATATTCGCATTGATCTCGAAATAAAATTTCTATCTTTGCATTATTGCTCGATTTGTTTTTTATATTCATTCTACCTCAACGAACCGAGAAACTATATAATCGACGGATTTTCAAACTCCCCATTTACCCCTTCCCCTTATCTACCTCGCATTTTTTATTCTATAAAATAATAATAATAAAAGCCTCGTTTTCCTCGCTACCATGAAAATTGTATAATGCGAATATTTCTTTTTTACCTTCCCAACTGTACCGTGTATAATTTACAAGTGGAATTTACAAAACGAGGATGGACCCGGTCAACCAGAAGAATGAACATCCAACTTGGATAAAATCTCCGTCGAGAAATTCTACGAGCAACGCTCAGCTCGATGAATTATTGTCCGGTGAGTTTTAACTATTCTCGGGAACGAGGACGGAAGACCGGGAAAGAAAACATTTAATCTTTTGCCAAGGGAGATAGGGAAGAAAAAAGAAAGCCCGTATATCTTCTTTCTCTTATCGGGAACGACAACTGGACGAATAACGATTGTGGGTGTGTGAAAGCTTCTTGATATAAGCGACGCGTCTCGTTAGGGATAAGGGACGGACAAATGTACTTTGAGGCTTGTGGAAACTCTGGTGACGACGGAAAGGAAAATATATGCGACGAACTCGACCACGACAACGAGACACTTCTCAAACTTCCATCTAACACCACTTTGCTTTGAGCTAAACGGATGAAATTCTCTATCTCGGAGCTTCCCCTCACCTTCGCTTTGACCAGAGGCTTCCTACAAATAAACTTTATTAATCTCATTAATTCGATTAAAAATGTCATCCATATTGTTGAAAAAATTTTGTATACGTTTTGTAGATCGTGATGACACGATTTTGTCGGAGCCGGAAATGCAACTGGGGATGATACTCAGAAGGAAAGGTTGCGAGGCGTCGAGGAAAGTCTCGGGCGATTCCAAGTCCCAAGTTATGATTGATCAATCGAAGTTGATCTTGTACGAGGATAGTTTGACCGTTATGCAAAAACGAAACGTTGCTCTAATCGCAGAGAACGAATCTTTGTCTAATCAGTGAGTTGAAACTGAAAAAACAGAGAAATTAATGAAAAAGGTAAAAAGTTGATGAACTCTTCTTAATCGATGGATCAACGTTAAGGTTGAAAAAAATAGCGGAGAGAGTTCGTGAGCTTCAGAATAGGAATTCTAGCTTGGAGAGAAGACTCGAGGTGCGAGAAACAAAATGTAGTGACGTGTATGAAAAATATTTTGCTCCCGACATTCAATTTCCTTGTTGTCAACAACAAAAACATCCTCTTCGGCAAACCGGATATTTAGGAGGGTGACGTCCAGAATAGGAGGAAGATCGTTGAGAATCGTGGGACATCAACAATAGATTTCCTCGAAAGAACGGAACGAGGTGTTCAAGCGTGGGCGGTTTGTCGTTCGTGCGAACGGAAATTTGAGGATCAGAAGAGCGAGGCGACCGCGATCATCACCAAGTGAGCGACACGTGTATTTGTCTCGCCAAGAGCACATTTTCCTGCTACCAGTCCAGCGAAACTGGAATAAATGCTTTCGGGCAGATTGAACACTCGATCATCCTCGACTCACGCTCGCGTTTCACGATCGGAAATCGTTCCAAGATTCATTCAATTTCGCAATTGCAGATCGGAGTTGGACAGACTCGAGAAAGATATGCAGAGACTACGCGACGCTGTCGCAAATCGCGAATCTGACTGGGATCGAGCGATCGAGAGGGAACATTGCTATCGAGAGCAATTGAAATGTTTGGCCACGGAATCGATTACGAGTCGTCAACTCTCGGACTCGCGACACGCCGAGATCGAGCGATTGACTCAAATACTCGCGGTAAAATCTTCTCCCAGAAGCCATACATTTAGTTTACAAAACGGAGAGTCGAACGAGAGCTTTATTGGCAAGCTGGCTGCTCATTTTTCGGAACTTTTGAAATACAAGTTTCATTCCATTCTTCTACTTTAATTCAATGTCCTGCAAGTTTTCTCAAGCTTGTTACTTTCAAACTTATCCAGCCCGGAAATATTGGGTGCGAGGAAAAAAAAAAGAGTTAACTTTTTGTTCCAAGGGCGAGAGTTTCTTTCCCCTCTTCCTGTAAATAGGAAAAACGAATCAATATCGTGTTTTCCACGAGCGGGAAAAGCATCGTCGAGTTAATGGACTCGGGTTCGGTCACCAATCGATCATGAGAAGAGAGAGCCGCTGCGATGAACTTACCGCGAGAGGACACGGTATCGATTCGCCTTCGTTTTTGCCAATCTCAACACATAAATCTCTGCTATCTTCAAGCAGGATACAGAGAGGGATCTTAGATCAGCGCAGAAGGAGATATCAGGCTTGAAGAGAATGATTGCCAAACAGGAAAAGAGGCAAAGGTTTGATTTAGTATGTGACTACAGTTTATGTGTAGTGTCATATGTGAGAGACTGTAGGTTCCTGGTAAAAGAGAATTTTCATTATATTAGAGCAAACGTCGCGATAAGGTAAAGTGGCCTTGTACAATGGCAATAAACCTTCCCTCGAGATCCTTGACAAACATGCTCGTGCTCAAATTATATTATACGACGCAGAACTGAGCACGAAAATACATACGCTCGCGCTTTTGTACAGAATCCGTAGCATGTTGCAACGATGGTTGTAAAGCTAGAAAGTTAAATAACGTTTCTGAAAGTGTTCCTTTATTTCACGATTTTCATGAAAATTTACTTTTAATATCCCATCGCGCCAGTTGCACTCGCCGAATTTTAGTTGCTTCATTAGTTTTGCCTCCGGTTATCTTGCCAAAGATATATATATACGTCGAGTAATTGAATTTGGCTCGTGCGATTGGCCCTCTCTCGTTGTCAGATATGAAAGCTCTTCATAAAGTTTACGACTTCCGTTTTCCCTTCTCTCTGTCTCTCTCTCTCTCGCTCTCGCAGGGAACTCGAGGCAAACTCGTCCGATAACGTAAATGGTTCACAAACGAGCCCGGATATAAATGAAAAGGAGCTCAAATGGATCGACGATATCGCGAGACAATTGTCGAGCGCGAAGAACAAACAGAAATCGAGACTCATCAAGGATAAGGCGATTTATACTTCAGGGACAAACTCCAAAACCAATCAGTCCAGTCCTCGAGCTCGATCCACCGGCGAAAGCATCGAAGAACCTTCGACCATTGTCGAAATCTTGTCCAAGTCGTGAATAAGAATTCTTTCCTCTATTAAAAAAAAAAAACTTCACGCCTTTTGAAATATTGGTCCGAATTCCGCATACGAATATTTATGTTACCTGAAAATAAATTGAATTCATTTGAATATTTAATTTTGGCTAGTTCAAAGCTAATCGAGTCAGTTACTTCAGAAAGATTCTAATGGACTTTCAACGAGCGACGCGTGAACGCGAAACCATCAGTGTTCCGACAAAATGAATTCGGTTTCAAGTGAAGATGGGAGAGAAAAGTTTTCTACGATACAGAGATCTCAATAATGGTGAGAAGTTCCAAGAAGCCCCTCGACGTTATACATGTATCTTACTCGTGTCGCAGAGTGGCATACTCATCTTCTCCCATTTTCTGCCCTTGGCACTTTCACTCAACGGCAGGTTCTCTGACTTATTCTGCTATACATAGATTCTTCTTCGCACACTTCAAGAAGCAAATTGTCAGAGCAACTGTGTGAGAGTACGCTGATGAAAGAAAAATGTACAAACACACTTTAGCTCATAAAAGGAAGATGTTATTATTTTTTCTCCTATGCGGTCCGTCTTTCCAGAAATTATTCAATAAAATTCTCAGCTCAATGATGTTTGAGAAAATAAGAATGCCGATACATTGTTCCTTATGGCGAATTATCTGAAAAAAATAAAAATAATATAATAAAACGTCGTATTTATTTCCGTGCGGCCATTTATTCACGAGGCACAAAAAAGCGAGAGTGGCTTGCATGTGGCTTTTTTGATTTATGTATATTTCGTTGAAAGGACCTCGGCGAGTCCTTTTTTTGTACCGCGAGTAAGCCAAAAGCTTTTCTCCTGTGACTCGTGATAAATGGACACCGCCGTCATTTTCTTCGAGAGGGCGACGGGAGTGAAAAGTGTGCGATTACGGAAGTAAGCGGTATATATCATATTTTAGGGACAACCGAGCAGTGGGGTCGAATCAACGATACAAAGCAAGAATTTCGAGCGGATTTGCATGATTTTGAGGTTACTAGTTTGGCCCATTTATGAAGAAAGAATATTCGAGATATCCTCGTATATCATTGCGAGTAATAATTCGTTCGAAATTATAACAGACTTGTTTGTCAGATTGATTTTTTATATATCCACTTATCACAAATTTTATTGACACTTGTATTTGCATGCTCGGCATTTTGTCTTACGAGACGAGACGCATCGTGTGGCAAATAGAAACTGACGTTCGGCACAGTGATACTGTAACGTTGAGCAAAGAGGCGTGAACGCGAGAGCAAGCCTGTCACATACTTGCTACGTGAACGAACGTATATTCGTCTCGGACGTATGCAAATGACAATGTGTGAGAGCCCTCTACACTGGCACGGATGGATAAAAACGCACGAATAGGTGCCCCCAGTTTGCTTCGGTACGTGAGAGATTGAGCAATCATCCAAGAAATCCAGATGAGAAAATCGAAAAAAGGAGATTGAAAGGGAACTATCCACCTCGAATTTTATTCGTGACGTCCAGATGCTTCGAATGGATCGATTTGTAGACTTTTGGGTTTCACTCTAGTTTCTAATCGAAAAAAAAAACTGTATAGAGGTTATAGATAGCGGTTGAAGCTCTCTATTGGCAGATCGGTTGTGGGTGTTTGCGATATTGCACGATCCCGACATTACGATGACCGTCAACTTATTTTTTTTCTACAATATGATTTATGACTCGTGACAGGAACAGCATTCATCTCAACGAGGCGAAACGAAAATAGATGTTGCTAGGCGAACTAGAGATTTTCTTATACTCGTGGTTCATTATCGTTGCACTTTCAGTTCATCGGTGTAACTTTGTGTATTTGCATCTATGAAAGAATACACGTGCATGAGAATATAAAACTCTATTGCTGACATTATTCTCCAAAATTGATTGTATTGTACAAAGGGCTATGGTGGCGCCACCATTCCCGCATGGCCATATCGGGAAGCTGGTGACATTTTCGATTGGCAAATTCATGGCCGACTTTGCCGGCGGATGAACTTGCAGGTGCCGTGTTATTCGCTAGCAACGTTATCAACTCGAAAATCGACGTGATGACAAAAAAAGATTTTCAGATCTATGAGAAAAGACTGGAAATGAAAGATTTATAGAAAATTTATAGACGTTTTTGTATACGTCCGTACTCTAGTCCGTCATGATCCACAGGCAAAAAAATAAAATTGCTGAACGAGCAAACCGCCTCCGTGACAAGCAAATATCTGAAAAAAGACCATAAAAAAAATAATCTCTCAATAAGCTCACGCCTTCCTCTGACCTCTCGTAAGAGTGATATTGTTGATGCAAAATTGCATTAATGCATACTATACACACTTATGTCTGCAAACACATATAACCTACGCTACCCCTTCCCGATCCTCTTCTCTTGTCGTTCTTTGGAAAGATTAACAAATCGTGCAACGTTAAACTGCCGAACCAATAAATCGACTTATATATATATATATATATATATAGAAACGGTTGGAGAATATAGTAATAAGAGAAACAGAATGTTGGCATAAAAGCGTTTGTAACAGGGATGATTCTCGCAGCAACGTAGACGACGTTAGACTCGTTCGTTCCGCGGAGAGATTTCTCTCTCGTACATATCAAACATAAACGAGTAAGATTGAATCGTCGCGTACGGCAATCGGTAGATGAGAATATTCAAGCATCCCGGGTGACTTGCGCACTGACAAAATCAATGCACCGTACCATGGATTGTGTCAGTGCGGCTCCGCTGGGCAAGGACGAGACGGCGATCCTCCCTTCGTTCCGTAAATTTTCTCGTTTCGCAACGTTATTGCGTATCGTTCGTAATTCGCGACATGTGAATTCACCGGACAAAATGCCGGCTCGCGAAGACATGGATCTCTGCACGGACAAGGTACTATCCAAGGGCAGGATCCTTCAGGAACTGACGAAAGCTGTCAAACTGGTGAGTAATCTTACCAATACCGCTGCTCCTCGGTCGCCAAGGCCATCTCGCGACACACACACACACACGTACGAATACACAGACACACCATCGCGTTAAGCACACGTCGATACAAACACACAACACACACACACACATTCATACGTCAAATGGTTTCCCCTTTACTCTTGTATTCACTGTCGTCGACATACAATACAGATGCACATCACCTAATGTAGCAGGTAGGTCTGCTGCAACGAACTACAGTGGGTGAGCGAGGCGCAGTTAACAGATAACATAGAAAAAAAAAAAAGAACGAGGAAAGCTCTTCGATTGCGCCGCGTTTCTCCGCAACGTCATTGTACCTTGTCAAAGTTCGACCTTTCCCACGATCGATTCCGCCTTTCAACACACCGAGCCCGTGTTTCTCCTTAATCCTCTAATTTCACTCGGTGCTATTCCAACGTCTTATCTCCGTCCGATTATCCGGATGTCTCGTTATACTTAAAATAACATTTTCGTGGAGTGGGGCGGTCGAACGGAGAAAAGAAGCGAGAGTGTCGACCACAGCTGGTGTCTGACAGCTTCCAGAGATGGTTGTGACTTCTTAGTGACGATCTTTCATTTGCTCGTTTGTCTTTCTCAACGACAGCACACGTTTTGCGTGCCTTGTCATTGTTTCACTTCATTCTTTCTTTATTGTTTTCTCAATTCCTTTCTTTATGAAATATCACACTCTTTGAACGCGACGTAATTACTGTACGAATCGTGAACAAGGCTCTTAAGATTCTGAAAAGTCCTTTGAAACACGAGCAGGGAAAAATATATCGTGTGTCTGTCATCCAACAATGCAGGAACGTTCAAATAACCTATTTTTATTCAGGACTTTGACACTTTCACCATTGATTGAATTCTTCCTTTGAACAGGTATACATGTACATTATTTCTCTTTGAAATACTCACCGTTATTGATAACTCGTCTTTGTTCTATTATATAATTACTATTCATGCGATATTGATGAAAAAAGACAGGTGTAAAAGAAATGAAAGTCAACTGATTGAAAATAAAGTATAACAACAGTAATTATTGTTATTATTATTACGTTTTTTGCTCATTGAGCATTCCACGATTGATGTTACTTATGCTTGTGTTCCACAGGTCTATGCGCAAAGCTTACATGGAACTGTGGTCCTCGATGGTGACTCTTGGCTCGTCTATTGGCTGGATCGGGCTCTACGTCATGGACTGAGAGTCGAGAGACACGGTTACTGGGGTATCGCGCGAGATCTCAGTCATCAAGATACTGTGGTTGTCATACACGCTTTACAGAGCGTTTTGACTTCCATTGGCAAAGGTATAATGGCTACCTCGGTAGAGTTTCGGTACAACTCTTGCTATATCCAAACACACATCGTTACATTTCATTGATAATTGATCTCATATTTAATGGACGAATATTTTTCTTTACAGGTCGAGCCTGGCTCTACCATACACTAAGCGAGGGCAGCTTTGAAAGTTATTTAGCTTGCTTACATCGAGATTCGGCTACTCTCAAGAAACAATACTTTCCACACGCTCTCGTTCGCGACGTCGACAAAACTCATCAACTGATAAATCTCCTAGCCGGCCTAGAAAATGTCTCTTTCACCCTGCAATTGGTACGACCATATTTTATTTACATGTATCTGCAAAAAAAGAATGGAAAAAATGAAACGGACCAAGCCCATGATTCTCGTAGTCACGTGATAAGAGCGTATCTGTAATTGGCACTGGCGCTTTTTTATCGGGATCGGTTCTTATTTAATTTCAGTAAACATGTACTTCATATTCTCTGCATACTTTTATCCACGTTCTTTCATTATATTTTTACATAGTGGAGTAGATGCAGGCGGGCTTGCCCCAAGAATGGAGTAAACAGTTTCACGATTGTAGCTATCAACAGCCAACATTCATTGTTTTGATTGGTTTATTTCCGTCCTTTCGTACATTGTCGATGAAAGTATTGAATCCTATCGTCTTTGCTGACTGTTTGCTCCCTTATCAACAATTTTGTCTGCAAAAAGAATTGAAAAAATTGGTCGGAGCGATGAACATCCAGAAGGACGTATAATCAATCTGACCAAGTCTTTAATTCGCGTATCCCCTGCCTTTCTCGATCGAATGCCAATATCACCCCCTGGTTACAATTATCACTCTAATAAATAAACTTCTGTCCATGCTCGACAAGCACGGGTAAAGATAAATATGTTTTTATAAGTCTGTTGTGCCAAAGGTTATCAACTTTACGCACCTCATTTTTCTCTCTCCCTCTCAAAGAACCGAACATACATAATTGTACGGAAAATCTCGATGAGAATTCACTATTCTTTGGAATTAATCCGTGAAAAAATATACATTTTGTCCCCAGGATGTCACATATCTGGATATCTGTAATTACATGCCCCAAAAACCTATGAGCGGCTCACCTTCTGGCACAGCTCTCTCGTTACACCTTAGATCTTCGAGTGTATCGTCAAGTCTCGCCTCACCCGGAGATAGCGGTGTAGCTCTCGACAGTGATATGGAAGGTGCAAATGAAACGGACGCAAGCAGCTATAAAGAGGTATGCGAAGTACTGTTGTTCAAGAAAATTATCATTATCGTAGCTCTTACATTATAGAGATATCGATCGCACATTTCCTCATCCTGACCCTACCCTGGCATTCTTCCAGGAGGACTCGTCTATGGACGATGTACCAAAGTATCGCAACAACAAGTACAAACCGATACTCAACAACTGCATACAGGACAATAAGAATCTCGATCGTTCATTCTCATCAAGTGACTCTAGCGAGGATGGAAAAACACCAGTTCATTCACCCGCGATGATGCCGAAATTTCAAAAATCTTCGATCATCAAGAGCGATATCGTGAATCAAAATTTAACGAGCAAACTCGACGACAAAGAGCTCAATTGCTCGAGCCTCGATACGCTCAAGGATTACAACGTATACAGCAAGAGCCTCGATGAATCGAGACTCGACAAAATCAACAAAGATCACGAAGGAAACGCTAAAGATTATAACAAGCGAAGTAGCTATTATGCAGACGGAAGCTACAGCTTTAAGAAAAATGTTGATTCCCGAAATTCGTACGTAATTAACAACGACACAAATCTCCTCGAGCTGAGCATGACCATATCCGACTGCGATTGTTGCACCGAGACACCTTATAGCATTCTCAATACAATCAATATGACTGACAGCAGTATTCTCTCGTCGTCGGGCTCTGAGGCTGTCGTACAACGCCGGCAGCGTAAGAAAAAACGTAGCGAGACAAAGAAACGCGTTAGTTTTCACGAGGATATCTTCAAAACAATGAAACTTGAGGACGACGAAAATTACACTGATTTCTCCAGAAGCTTCCTGCAACCAAATTCGGTTCAGAGGAAAGATGTCCAGAAGGGTCGTTACAGTTGGTGCGCCCACGGTGACTCACCGTACATGCAAAAAAGTGCACCGACGCGAAATGCACATTCGGATTATTACTCCTCATCGTCGTCCGCCAGTTTCTTCGAAAGTGATTGTGGAGCCTCGCTGGTGGAGAAAATGTGCGAACAGGAGATTTGTAAGAAGAGTTCCAAATGCATTTGCAAACCGGCCTTATCCGAACGCGGCGTGCCCGAAGGACAAGAAGATCCTGCCAAGAGTTTCATGCCGAAAATGGAGATCGAGCTCGAGGAGAACGAGGCTCAAGAGGCGTACATAGTGGAGAAAGAATATGGTTATATCATCGAGGATCCACCGATGAAACTCGAGATGCCCGCTAACCCAAACCCTAAGAAATACTCAAGCTCTAGCGACTGGTCCGATGTCGACAGCATGACGACTTCTACAGATATGGAAGAACGACGTAATTCGCGTCATCTCGCATCACCCCTAAAAAAACGAAACATGACGTCCATTTTGTCCTCCGATAGTAGCAGATTGATGATGGCACCGCTGCGTCAAGCTCCCTCGAAATCTTCACTACTTAGCAGATTTCTCCGCTCTATCACCGAGCGAAAGTTCGACGTCAAAAAGAACAAAAAATCGCCCAAGCCAAGTCCACTTTACATTAAAGGTGCCAAGGCGGACTATGACACTTTCAAAGATTTCAATGATAACCTCGAGAAGGAAATACAAGAGAATATCGTCGCTGAAAGACAAGAATTCAGCGGTGAAAAGATAAGCCTTAAGCTTCGTGAAATGTTCAAGCGTCACATCTACAGAGACAAGGGCGAGGAATTATACAAAGTCTACAAAGTACGAAGTTCTTATATGAACAACGGGGATAGCAGGCCTATGCTCGCATTGTTGACCGACAAGACTCTGTATCTCACTGGCTCCAAGTCAGACAATTCTTACAGTAATCAATTTGTCATTCCCTACAACGAGTTGGACGTTATAATGGTGAGTCTCGATAGGGAAACTAAAGATCCATCGACTGGTAATTTCGGTAAAGCACATATATCATAATAAAATATATTTACAGATTGGACCGAATGCACAAACAATACTGATATCTAATGCCGATTACGAGATGCAGTATTTGTTCTCGACCGGAAGTTCACAAACGACCTCCGAACTCATAGCGCATTTGGAAATGGCAATGAGACGGTCACCGTCGAAGCCAAAGTTACCTGCAGTCAAGGAGTTGAGCTACGACGATATGCATACATTGAAACATTCCATACTCTCCGAAACTGCGGTTCATCCCGTAAGTCAACTTATTCACGATCACTTTGATTCACTGGAATACACAAGTTGATGTAAATAACACATGCATGGTTTTTATCAACCACAGGATGAAAAAATCGAGCACTACAGTCTCATCTACATGGAGGACGACCATATTTCACCTCCGAGTACTCCCTGTGGACCTACGAAAGAGGGCGATCTGATGTTTCGACCTCATACTTATCAACAGACACATCCAAATGCACCGACGAATGCCTGGGAAGCCGGCTATTTCGTGCTAAAAGGAGGTGTCGTATACATGTTCACCGACTCGAATCAGAGGCTCCCGAAGCGAGCCATACCGCTCAAAGGGGGCCTCTGTCAGGGCTGTCGAAGAATTCCAAACGCTCACAGACCTCACACATTCGAGATACTTCTAAAACCGAACAAGGCATTCCAATTTGCAGCCCCGGACGAATATGTGGCGTCCGAGTGGCTTCAGAGTTTCGTACAAAGCGCATCAGGTCTCTTCGATTGTTCGGAAACAAAAAATCCATTGCCATGCAGTCTTGTTGCTACTACAGGTCACCTGGTCACGGTGAAGGAAGTCTTTCCTGGCACTCAGAGAGGTCAGACACTCTCGTGCGCCTCGGTCGAGGATCTCACGGCTTTTCGAGTACCGCTTGCACAGCAATCTTGGTGTATTCTCGTGAGTTTTAATTCTCCCTTGATACTTATAATCGAATATTTGTAATCAGATTTAATACTCAATTATGTCTTTCATCAGGAATTCGCCTGTCGGGAGGTTCATGAAAGCAGCGGCGATTGGGTCATATACTTTACTAATTACACAGAATTATGCGCTTTTCGTGAAATATTGGAGACTCTATGGGCCGATGCAAACTTGGTAAGTGAATCACGTTTGCATAATTTATAAACGATTGCCGGACGACTTTGCGATTTCTACATCAATGGAATTGAATTATTTCATCACAGGGTGAATTTCCAATGGTCACATTACCACCTGAAGATAAACTACATAGGCGATGCGCCGATGCCAGCAAAGATCTTGAACACGCCTGGAAATACTTATTGCCAATTGCATCAGAGTAGTAAGTCAAGGTTAAATCGTACGACCACAGAAATCGCGCGAGACTCTCGATGAGTCTTATATCCTATAACCGAGTTTAGAGAGTCCGGAAACTTGCAGTACGATCGAACTGCAAACTCACGAGGATTGCTACTATTCGTGCATTTTTTTCAATTACATTATTAGCAAAGCACGAGTTGCGGTTCTACTCAGCATTCGATACTCGCAAAATCGATCGTTACGTGCATAAACCCGGTGACGTAAACCCATTACCATTATTAGGGGGAAAAAATCTGAAAACGAATCGATACTACGAGTTTCCGGTTTTCGATCGAATAGTCATGCCGTAGAATAAAGCAAGAATACATATTTCTATATTATCTTCGAGTCGTGGTGCATGAAGTAATATTCGCACACATATAATACATACCACGAAAGCCTCGAATATAATCCAACATCGCAGTGATCGAGGCGTTTGGCAGTGCAATATACAATACTATATTATATAATATAGATATACTATATATATATACATATATATATATTATTTACCCTAAAATTCTTATGACCGATAATTTTACCATTAATTTATGATGATGGAAAGACTGTTATGTAATGGCCATTGTAAACGATTATATGGTAATGAATGTCTACGATACTCTCCAGCTCGGTGAGTATTCTGGATGAATATCGATTGAGATTGGTAACCTTACCGAATAATTATCGCGCAAGCGGTATAGTAGCTATGCTTAGGGAAACGTAAAATACTCTATAAACGATTGTGAGAGAGAGAGAGAGAGAGAGAGTGAGGAAGGGTGCGAGAGAGTGAAAGAAAAATAAACGCGTAATTGGCTAGTTTATTCAGCTCTCCCGGTTGAGAATGAACGCATCGCGGCTTTCTGTGAAATCCTACAAGTGCTTTAGCTTCAATCGCAATATATTTTAATTTATATAGTATATCGAGCAAAGAATCGTTTCATTTTTAATGTACAGATCCACGCATAATGTTGAAAGAAAATTGTATTATACGAATCGAGGTGCTTCAGTCTTTGTGTTGGTTTGCAATAATATTTACGTTAAGTGTGCATTGTTAGGTACCGCTCAGAATTGGGAGAATTGGGGAGCTTGGGTAACAGCGAGATCGAGAGAATGAAAAGTTGCAACAACGGACTAAAAGAAAAAACGTCCATCTGATATTAAGACTTGTCACGAACCCCATAATTTACATAATTGAATTCATAATCGGAAGGCAGCAGTATTCTCATATTAAATTGCAATTTTTGTTCTTAATCAATTCCAACTATTGACCTTTCTTAATCTCGCTGTTTTCCTTCGTGCTTCCTCCAAAGTGTTGCGAGATCTGTGAAAGAGTCTAATTTCCGTTTGAAAATATTTTCAAACCTTTGGCAAGCAATTTTGTATAATTTTCATAAGGCGTGGAATAAGCCATGACCGAAAGGGTGGCCGTGAAACGATAAATCTCGTATTAACTTGTGAATAGTAAGTATATGAATGTGCACGAGATTTATCTAATCACGAATTGATCGTGAAATTGTGATAGGAGCATTAGAGGATAGAACAACTTGTACACAAATATTAACAACAAAAACAATGTTAATTTATGATATTATAACGTCTGCAATTGTGATTTTTATGGATTATATAATGTATACGTAAGTGTCGATCGTTTTTTTTTTCGTATACTTTTCAGTGATGAACGTGGGTCAGTATGGGAATCGTTTGTACTCGTGACAGCCAGCGAGACATCGATTCTCTGAGACTCCGCACACTGTCATCATGAATTTCTCTACAGCAACAACCGATTTTCAGCAAGTATCATGGTACAGAGTAGAAAACCAATGAATTGTACGAGCTAGTCAGGTGAATAAAATCGCAATTTTATCTCTCTGTGGACAACTTAATTAAAAAAAAAACCCTATGATATAGCATTATTAATACACATATTTTATTCAGTATGTTATTTGAATAATCTTAAAAAATTTCTGAACAAAGAAGTAATTTGTTTAGAAAAAGATTACAAGATAGGTTTCACCAATACCTAACATGGGAGTTACTGCGGAATATAGTGACCACGTGCATTTTTATTCCTCTTTGCTTTCTCTATATCCACATTCGGGAATTGTTCTTTGATAGCTTCCCAATCCAGATTCGGGAACTTTCTCATAAGAGATTTAACACGATTTCTCTGGCGACTGTAATCCAACGAATGACATACATTAGAATCTATTAATCTCAGAACAATTATTGAATGCATTAGGGTATCTTCTGAAAAATTAATAATACGCACTTCCAACCCTTGCGCTTCTCGTTCCATTTTTTCTCATAATAGAGCCTAAGGAATTTTTTTACTGCAATGCTGTTGAATCCAAATTTGTGATTTTTATGCCACTTATTATTCGCGAATTTTGGGATTTGGTATTGGCGCATTCTGTAGTTGAATTTCATGCCTGAAAAAGAGTAAAAGTTACATAAGAATTACTTTCTGCTTCGGACAATCAACTAAAAGAAATAAATTATTAAACTTACTATCAATAGCTAAGGGAGTAAAACTTACCAATCTGACTATATACTATTTTCTGAGGGCGTTCACCATTTTCACCCGTTTCTAACATGTGATAGGCCTTATTTCTTTCTCTGACAACTGTCTCTAAATTCTCCATACTAATGGCAACTTTGTCTATTCTCTCAGGATTTGGAAATACTTCAAACTCCCGTTTGTAAACTTCTTCCATTGTCAATAACATATTTCGTTCTTTTAGTAAGACAAACCATAACTTGTGGAGGTCTTCATTGCTCTTAATTCTCAGTTCATCCGTATTCCAAGAGCGACCTACTCTTATTTCTTGCGCATCCCAATTTTTTTGTATGTCAAAGAATTCCATTATATCAGAGCATTTTGAAGTTGTGTGTAAAGAAGCCATCGGATATGTTGCGATCCTGTATAAAATTCAAACGTGTAGTATACTTGTTTATAAATGCCGATTTACAGAATTCGTTGAAAATATCATTTTTCCTTTATACACACAGTCCATTTACAAACGCTTAACCTCACTGAAATTTTCAATTACATTAATTGCACAAAATTACAATTAGTAACGAATAGAATTTCATATAACCTTGGGGCTTTACATAATGATGATGGATTAGCCTTATTGTGTGATGACAACGAGAGATTTGTTACTAGTTTTGAAATGCTATTTATCGTTTTCGAAACTCGCATCACCTTTACGAGAGCCGCCATTTTTCGGTCTAACCTCTCGCCTAGTCGTGAGTCGTGACGAGCTAAACAGTGTGAAGCAGCTACTTTCATACAGCGACATGAACTTAGCTGAACTGAAGCTACAATTTTTAAGGAAAAATAATATTTTATCTACCTTTTTTTACATGTTCGTCTGCGCTAAACTACCCTTTCCATGATGTTCTCTTGTGTTGTACCTACTTATCTTTTTCACTATTTAAAGTTTTTAGTCATAGTTTTTTCTACCTTGTTCTATGATATAAAGTTAGGGTATGGTTTTGACCGTTTTGACTATCATGTGTAGTTCAAATGTTTAATCTTTCGATTGTTCCTAGTGGCGCCAGTATTGTTTTTCATTTTTAAATGTCAGTTTGACGAAATGAACGATCATAAAACTTCAAGATGTTCAAAATCAACGAAACTCGCGCCTCTCGACAGATTTACAGAGAAGCATCTCATAAAAAGACCTTCCGATTACACGATCGACAAATTGCACGAATTAATAACCGATCCTCTTACGAGTTCAAGTAAGCCCTGGATCAATCGTTTACTTGGCGACTTTCTCCGCGACGTTGGGAACGATGGATTTGTATGCTTGAATCCAAAGAGTGAATATCTAAATATTCATTGAACTTTTCGTTGTCATACAAAATGTTTGATCCTCTGATAGCACAGAAGCTTCAGCATTTGCCAGCAGTGATGCAGATACTGAAATTTCTAGCGTGGAGAGCAAGGGACTGTTACGAATATCAGATCCATTTGGACAAAATGTTAGAACTGTGCAAGTTGCCACCGTTACTCCAGAAATCTTCGGATTCTCTAAGATGTGCAAATGTGCTCGAGCAATACTTTTCCCTATTGGGTTATCTCATGGTGGTATTGCCAAACGACGAAGATATATTGAAAGTTGTTGAGGCAATTTGCAACTTACTCATCAGATCCAAGCCAGCTTACATATCTGCAGTAAAACTTCAACTTTGTCACAATTCCATGGAAAATTCGAGGCTTCCCACAATCATAACAAAATTGACGGAGATCTGCTCTCAACAAATATACCTTCAAATTTTGGAACTGGCGTTTCTCATTACAACTGTTTCGCACACTTGTTGTGAGTTGGATAGATTTACCAAAATTTTGAATTCTTGAACATCGCTATCTTTCCAAAAGGTCACAGAATGCTGGAAAATGGAATTTTGGATTATCTTTTGATGAGATTGACTGAGAAGGAACAGCCAGAAGAGTTTGAAGATTCTTCTGCAAGTTTTAATACCAAGTTCTGCCGAGAACGTATGGCCCTTACAACCAATATCATGTGGTCTCTGATACAATCAATATTTCCTCCCAAAAAACGTCCGCCTTGCTTAGAAAAACTACTTGGGCCTTCCCTGGATGCCATGCGGTACAATGGAATCCTTTCATCCATTTTTCCACTTTTTGATTTTTGAAACAAAATTCTTAGGAGTTTGCAGAATGTGTTCCGGAGTCAAGTTCTTCTTAGTCATACGAGCATCGAAAGTATGATATTACGCAATGATCTTGCTGTCCTCATACTCGCCGGCTTAGTGGCGCTTCCTGCCTGGCATCTAGTCAAACATGGCTTGGCCGAAGATTTCATAATGTTGTCGATTGTCAAGGAATCAGGAATTAAAGATACTTGGACAGAGGACATTATGTTAGATACGAGCAACGAGAACGTATTTTTCAAGAAGATCATGTTAACAACTCTCTGCTACTTGTCTAATCGCAACGCTGCTATCGCCGTAAATTATTAATAGTACGGGAAGAATATTTTTTTTCATCCACCGTGCAACTTGATCTTATTTGTGCAATACATAGATCATGGTCAAGAGGAAAGTTATGCCTGCAATTCTGGAACTCGTAAAACCTGGCTCCGCCGACCCTAGAAATTTCTGGAGTCCTGCACAATTTTGGTATCTATCGCAAATTGCCATGCGAACCCTTGCTCGGTTGGCACCGAGGATGCCGAAAGAATTTACGCATTATAAGGGAACAACAAGGTAGACAGAATGCCTTTGAATTACAAGTCACAAATAATAACTGATATTGCAAAAAATTCTTTGCAGTCTTCTGAACCTCGTTCGATGGAGTCTCACGGTAGATTTTAACACAGACATGGTGATGGAGTATACAAGAGTCATTTGTAGTATAGTCTGTGGGAAATGTCCCCTCGTTTTGAGTGATTTCCATGAAAAAGGACTACTAAGTACGATCATCGGTAAGTCTCGTCATTTTCATAAAAAATAATTCACTCGATTATTTATCAGCGACAAATTTACTGGCTTTAGAGCTTGTTAATCGAATTTTGATCATCGGTTGTCTCACGATGCGACATCAGAGAATATTGACTCTTCTGGTAATCATAATCGAGGAGATATCGAAGATAGAGGAAAATCCTTGCAAATGCGACGATGAGAGTTTGACAATAATCACGAGATTATTGCAACGATGTTTTTGCCAAAGAAAAGAGGATTTTCCATTGGATCATAGGTAAGTCAATAAAGTTGTAAATAGAAGTACATACCTAATAAACAGGATGACTATTTTTTCGGAAGGCTACTGATAGCCATTGGCTCTTACATCTGGCAGTGCATAGTACCTTGTCACGAGATGATACAAAAATTCGTCGATAACGGTGGAACATACACGATTTTCGACGTAATCGAGAACGCTTGTTTCCCTGTACGTTGCATCTACCTAGGAATTCTCACTGATATGTGCTCCAAACAATACGGTGTCCTACATTTTTTAACTTGGCGTGGAGCTGACAAGACCAAAGGTTTCATGTCGTTGTTGGCAAGATCGTGGCGAGAAGAAGAAATAAGAACAGGGGTGAAGCGAACTGCTGAGGGTTGTATAGAAGACGTCGAGCTTCCCATGATGGGAACGGAACAGTGGATACATGCTTTCCACGCTAAAGCCACTCACGACTTTAGTCCAGCTTTGGCTTCCATGTTCGGCTCGCTACGACCAAAAATTCATGCCATAAGAAAGTTACTGGCAAGCGACGCTGATCGATACCAAAAATCAAAGGAGCACTACAAGATTTTAGCGAATGAACTTCCTATTGAAGATCGTGTAAGTTTTTAGCATTTCACGTTCAAACAATTACAAGATGAAAATAATTCTATCGCCTTCTTGTTTCATCCACCCAGATTACGATGTACATAGCCGATCACTTCTATAGATTCGCTCAGGGTCAAGTGTGGTCAGAGATTTCACGTTACTTGGAGCAGGTTGGCGTTAATCTATTGGGAATGGATGGTGAAATAATTTTTCTCATGAACCAACGACATCGTGACTGGGGACTGTACGTGCGTGGACTTCAGGATAAGCTTATCAGAGCCGAGTACAAAAAAGAAGCAGAACTTGAAAAAAAGGAATTCATTAGAATTCGAGACTCGAAACTTGGAATGGCCCTGAAAGCGCTCGGTGAGATCGATTACATTCGTAGAACGACTGAGCACGATTACATGGTCGCGAGGAAAAATTCCCAGCAGGACCAAGTTAACAGAGCTTTACGATTTCCGGATCGTGCCGATGATGAATATTGTCACAGAACATTCAATAACGGATGGAACGTGACAGTAAGTAGATATTTACCTAATGAAAATAGAATAAATATTTTGCTTGCATTTTATTGATTTGTTCGTTTTAGACAATTTTGAACCAGAATCATACAGTACCAAGTATACTCGCAAATTCCTTCTCAATAACGGAGATACCTCCGGTATCTCCTGAAGGCTGTCACTGGGAATTAACTCAATCGGCCTCGAATTCGGTGAGGCAAGTCGAAGATTCTGAATCGCGTTTTGTGGATCTAAATCTTCGCGGAAGCACTCACTTGCCTCGCATCTTCGAGGAAATTAACGAATAGGCATTAAGATTATGAATGTGACAAATCATGTTAACTGATTAATTCTAAATAAATATAATTGACATTTGACAAAGACAAAGATACTTCACACGCGATATGTTTCAATTACAATGGTATATAATAATTCTTATTTAATTCTAAAAGACTATCAGCTCCATATCAGTACTCTGCCGTCGCCATAGTTTTCCACTTGAATTCCAATAATGAAGTATCCTACCTGTAATATATAACAAACAAAAAATTAAAATTGGCGTATGTAAGTACTTTTCCAAAAATCATTCTCTCATGAACTACGTTGTCTTAACGATTCAGACTTTAAATCTTTGTTCACAAATTATAAACACGTTTCTTTAAAATTACAACTTTCTATCAGGCTGACGTCATGATTCACTCAACTCCTATCTGATCGACTTGAAATTGTGACAGATGAGAATGTTTCCCTGAGGTTATGTACGTGAAATGTCAGGCTAACTTTTATATCTGGCTCATGGGTGGAATTACTACAAAAAACCCCACTAAATGTTCAACGACGATTTTTCGATCGATCTCGTCTCGAATAAAATCTGTTAGGATAATCATTAATTGGATCGTTGTGAACGAGAATGTCTCGTTTCGTATCAAAGGGTTCGCACGTGAGGATTCGGTTAAGTCAACCCGAGTCTCGCCATTGATATGATAAAAAAACTCAAAACCTTCCTCATCGTTCTCTTATATTGCATAATTTTTAAAAGTGTAATACCAATATTTGCAAACATATTTTTTCATAACAATAAATAAAATGTTTGTATTCTACTAATATATTTCACAGTAGCAATGCAGTATAATTGTTGCAGCTAACCAGCGCCGAAGATGACGACGACATCGCACTCGCCAAAATTAATAAAATACTCGCGCGATCTCCCCGCATGGCTTCGATCAAAAATGAATCGGCGACGTGGAAAGATTCGAATAAAAAAAGAGAACTCGAGTCCAAGCTGAACGAGCTTTTAGAATATCGAGATAAAGATTCGACGAAGCATCTAGTAGCCAGAGATTTTGAGGAAAATGAAAGTACAGAAGTAACGGTTTCTGAAAATTTGCCCTTTGAACGGTAAGATAAAATTGTCCTACCCATTTGTAGACTGGAATTGATCTGATTGAATCGAAAAAGAAAACTTTGACTACATCATGCCTCGTTGTTGCAGTTTCGATCCTGAAAACAAGCGTGACAGTGAGGAAGGGAAGGATGAATCATCCGAAGATGACAGTGAAAATAATGAAAAGAAAAAAACCACGAAACATCCAACGAGACATAAGAATAAGGGCGCAAAATTCATCGACAAGATCCGACAAAAAATAACCGACAGTAACTGTGAATTTTTGCTATTGAAAATTCTTATAATTATTCGAGGGAATAAAAAATTTATTGTCCCTTTCAGAGAAAACAGTATTCACGGTGTCTCTTCCCATGGCTATTGTGATAGTTGGCAGCATTGTTCTCGTCACTTGCTGCTGCGCTCTTTATGTTCGCAACCGTTTGGTCGCCTGTATCAACATTGTTACCGGACGAAAGAAACGAAACAGGTGGATGTTAATCGGCATAAAAGATTCGCAGAAATTTCTCTAAATTCATTACTGTCATATTTCGACCAGAAAAATGATGATCGTCGAGACGGAACGCGAAAGAACTACTCCGAGAAGTAAAAAAAAATCCATTTCCTCGGGTAAGAAAAGAGCGAGATCTTTGTCGCAAGATGTGACTACAGTAGCGACACAGAAAAGTGACACGATGGATATGACTTACGACGAACCATCGACAACAGGATGTTATCATTGTTGCAAAAAAAAGAAAAAATCGGAAAAGAGGAGTAAAAGATAATGTTTAACAAGATATTTTTATTCGACTCGACAACTCGACTCTTATCGTAAAATAAAATTTAATCGCACTACTGATATTTCAAATGGTTTAGACTAAATCTATGGGAATGTCGTACAGACAAGTCGATAAGAAAGTGAGTTGTCGGTAACGCGGTCGATAATAAAGAAAATTTCAATATCCTCAGAGGCTGAACTCGTTGTTATCGACTGACGCTAATCACTCTAGATAAAAGAGATAATTCGTGCGAGCTCACCACCGACTATATCTAGATATCGAGATGAGAGTACGCAACAGGGGTTGCGTGCTCCCTTCGAGACTCGAGCGTCGAGACAGGCGTACCAGTGAGGTTCGACATGCCGTTCTCGTCGTAACACAGAACGGAGTTCGCACGCAGTACCGGTTTGAGGCCTCGGCCGAACAGAACTAACTGGCGCCTCTCGAATTCGTATAATATTCCTCCGTGTCCCCGTCGCGTGTTTCTCCTGCCTGTTGCTCCGAAGCGAGTATAAAAACGCGTCAAACAATCGTTTCGATTATTCGAAACGAGCGACGAAACGAGAAAAGAAAAAAACATCGGTCACGAAGTTGAACGGTGATAAAGAAATCCGTCGGGTGGCATCGGGATCGAGGCATCTCTCCGGCGGCAAGCGCGCAGTTCCTCTCTGGGAGAGGCTGAGAGCGAGGGAAGTGGTGTTTGCATCTCTCGCGTAGTTACACGAATATTTTTCTCTTTTCCTTTCGAAACGCTCTCTTACTAACGCGCACGCGCGTTTCCGAGGTGGAATAAAAACGTACAAAGAACGAAAGGAAACATTAAAATTTTTCAAGACTCCGTAGCGTCTGGAATAAAATTCGAAACGGAGAAAGAACGGGACGTGACAAGGACGTCGGAGTAAACGGTGGAAATAAGCACACGGTGGTTTATCGCGAGTACAATAATCCCCGGGCTTTTGAAATATGGCGTGTGATGGGTGTGCGTTTCGTGCTATGCTCGCCAGTAAATTTAAGGTGTTTCGTATGTTGATCGTCCTCCAGTTGGCCTTCGGTTTACTCGGATCTTCGCTCGTCGTTGCGGAACCAGGTGAGTGTCTAATATACATATATACACCTTACACAAAGAAGTGAAAACGTGTTCAGATATGCAGCGAGGTTGATTCTCGACCAAAGATCATTTTCGTGAAATTAATGACGGTGTTAGACAAAGCGAGTAGTGAGAAAGCCCGGAGATCGAAATATTGAAGGAATTTCTCCAAGAACGTTGGACAAGAAATAAAGAAACATGGTGCCCTCTGTGTATGTGTGTGTGTGTGTGTGTGTGTGTGTAGAAGAAAATCCCAGTTCGTCCGTAATGACGAAAATAAAAAGCGAGACAGAATTTATTTACGCCCTAACCTTCTGACCGCCCTTGCACCAGGACATCAAAACTTTCACGGAGAAATATAGAAAAAAGTACTTCGAGTAGCGAGGAGGTTAAGAGCTAGAGAGAGAGAGGGGGGGACAGAGAGAGCCGTGGGTTTTTCAACCACACCCGGGTTCGCGACCTCTCCTCGAGTCCTCGCCCAAAGACGCGGGTAATTCTCGCGTGTGCTTTGGCGCATGAATGTATTAAGTCGACACGTAAATACGTGTAAACACACGCGTGTAATCTTCGCGACGAATCGAACCTCGACTCGCGCTCGTGATTAATTCACGTTGTTTTTAACGCACGCGATAGAGAATTTTTTTTTGTTTTTATTGAATGAAAAAAAAATGGCAATAAAACATTGTTGTCGCGAGCGACGTAGAGGTCGCTCGAGTCGCCACAGGTTTTATGGAATAATCCGGGGAATAAGGTTAGCCTGGCACCGCCGTCGCGGAAATTGGAACGATAGCTCGATATATTTTTTTTTCGAAGGCCGTGTCCGTGAGAACGATAGAACGTAATTAACAAAGGAATCGAAGTGACGCGCGAGGCAAAACACTAACGGTGACGTCGTTATGGTTGATCGCACACGGGCGTTCGACGTTACCGCGCGACGGACTCGACTAATGTTTTTATTTGTTTGTTTTTTTTCCATTTCTGGACAATGTGGTAATCTCCGGCCAATCGACGATTCTAACGAGAAAAAAAGAAACTTTTTTCCTCGATTCGATTTTCGTCATTCGATATTTTAAAACCGGTGACGAAGCTACGAATGCTGGCTTTCCCCTAACGGTGTTCGCGAAGATTCTCTCGTCTCGGCGTCCGGAGACATGTGTCGCGACCACCGCGAAGTCTTGGTTTATATGCGCATGCGCGTATATATATAGATATATTTACAGGGCAAACGAGGAGAAACTCCAAAGACCCTTTTTCTACGCGTCGCTTATCTTCGAGTGTCGTTTCAAACGAGACGCGCCATTTGTCTTCGACTCGAATCTGCCGAGAGGTTAGATTTAAATAAGAATTCGGGAAAATAATTAAATAGAAAATTGTGAGTTTAAAAAATTTAATAAATATTAAATATTGATTATAATATTATATTTAATATTGATGAAAGGTACAATATAAATGTAATAATAAAAAATTGAAAATAATTTAATATCGACGAGAATATAAAAATTTTAATATTTGAAAGTAAAGTAAACAAGTCGTAAGTTCGTAAAAATAAGAGAGAACGTGTGATGTACGATAGCCAAGTTGAAACTCCATGGTCTATCGATCGTTACCAACCAAACCCTTGCTTCGACAATGCGTAGTACCCGAGACGGTATTAACAGCACGCCAAGCAATGACTCATCCCTTCGTATTTATGCTCGGCACCACTTACGTCCATGTTAATTCCACTATTAAATATACAGGGTGAATTTTATAAAGTGTCTCAAACTTTATTTTAAGGTAGATGGGATCATTACAAACAAAAGTTGCAAATATACATTAGGGATATTTTGAATAGTTTGCGAGATATCAATTTTTAACGTTGGTCCAATCAGAGCGTGCCGAGAAACGGTGGAACCGCCCCCTCCCTGCCCTAGCAGACAATGCCCGAGAAATAAAAATGACTGCTCTGAATTTTGCAATCCTAAATGTAACGCCATGCACTATGCTATCTCTACGGGTAGGGCGGTAGTGGGCGGCTCCTTCTCCTGATTGGAGCAATTTAAAAAGTTTATATCTCGTAAACTATTAAAAATATCGCTAATGTATATTTGCAACTTTTGTTTGTAATGATCTCATCTATCTTATAATAAAGTCTGTGATACTTTATGAAATTCACCCTGTATATGTGTATATATATAATTCCGACTAGAATGATTGAACACGCACGGCTGTATAGGTGCGTGTTCAATCGTACGAAAGAAACAAAGGCACGCAATCGCTCAAATGCTCCGTCGAGTGACAATAATGTCTTCGGATCGAGACGTGAAAAAAATAAGAGGCAAAAAAGAGTGTGAAGAAAAAATCGCAAAACGAGAAAATAATAATAAACGAGACGCTAAGTAAAAAAATGAAATTAAATATTCACAATGAAAATAAAATGTAAAATAATAATAATACTAATAAAAATAAATAAATGGAAAGAAACATAAATAATAGAGATAAAAATCGTAAAGCCAGAAAATAATAATAAATCAGACAAAAGACGTAAACAAAATTTAAAAAAATAAATGCAACGAAAATAAAATAATAAATAAAAATAAAACAATAATAAAAAAATAATAATAAATTGGAAAATAAGTAAGAAAATCAAATTAAATATTCATAATTCAAATAGAATGAAAGTATTAATGAAAAAATAAATAAATAAAAGCAAAAACAAATAAATAATAGGAAAAAAAATAATAAAAAATAAACACAATGAAATATAAAACGTGTTTTTCCTCTCGCGTTCATCTCACAAAATTTGAATTAGCTTCTTTATCTCTATAATATTTAAGCTTGGATACGAGATAAACGATAATCTCACGGTGAGTCGTCTCTTCGCTAAGGATCTCCGATGGAATTCATTCACGTAACAACGACAGACCCTGACACTGTTAGTGTCTCTCGCTCGAACAGACGACCAGCTCGATCGTGTATGGACATTGGCCTTCCCAATAAACGGATTTGGAATGTTTTTCTTTTTTTATATTTTTCTCTCTCTTTTCCTTCTCGACAAAGCCAAAGTAGACTCGCGATTGGAACGATCCAGATCGTGATCACTTTCGAGCGTCTCGAATCGCTGGTAACGAGACGAGTCGTGAGAATTCGTTTGACGATTACACCGAAGAGACGCGCGTGTAAGACTCTCGGCGTATGTCGCGAGAGAAACGAAGGTCAAACGAACACAACAGCGGCCATTTTACGTATTTTATCATCGAGAAACTCGGAGATGCGACAAAGAAGAAAGAGAGAGAGAGAGAGACTCTCGCGACGAAATAAAAGCGGGTCTTCGCGTCGAAGATTCCCGGAATCGCTAATATATAAACGAATTCCAGTTAATTCTTTTCTCGACACAGCAATTCTTAATTTTATTTTCGATTTTTTTTTGCGCGACGGAGATTTATTCGAGGATAAAAATGAGTTGAGGTAGCGATGACTAAATGCACGAGAATAATAAAGCTGCTCGAAAATCTGTGTGCTTTTGTGTGAGTGAGAAGGGGGGGGGGTGCATGTTTCAGCCTTGTTTTACGGCCAGGAATCATATTTCTCGACATCCCGTATTTATCTCGACGAATGCGCAATTACAATGACTGTAGCAAGGATTTGTCATAAAGGTTATTGCGATTATCCGATCAATCAACGGATTTTCTCACTTTGTGTCTGGTACGTGATACGAAATGAAAATATATTTTCGTATCAGAGATTTTGAAAGTAATCAAAATCAATCGTTCAGCAAATTGAAAAACAGGGAATTTAAAGGATTCAGAATTTTTTTATGAATTTTTCATTCACTCGTTAACTTTGAAAAAAAATTATTAAATTAGAAGAAGATAAATTAGAATTATCTTCCTCTGTATTGTTTTTTTCTTAATAAAAACATAAAATGATTAAATTAGAAGAAGATAAATTAGAATTATCTTCTATGTTGTTTTTTTTTTATAAAAACGTAAAATAATTTTATTAAAAAAATCAAATCATTAAATTAGAAAAATATAAATTAGAATTATCTTCAGATAAGACGGAAATAAGACTTCGGAATTTTGTTTCAATTTTTATTCACTCGTTAACTTTGAATAAAAAAAAATTATTAAATTAGTAGAAAATAAATTAGAATTATCTTCTATAATATTATTTTTTTTTTTTATAAAAACGTAAAATAATTTTATAAAAAAAATAAAATCATTAAATTGGAAAAATATAAATTAGAATTATCTTCTATATTGTTTTTTCGAGAACTAATATAGGATTCGAAGAATTCGAGGAACAAGCGTGTTCCTAAGATTATTATAGTTTCTAGAAATGATTAAAAAAAAAATAAGAGAAATATTGTTATGGAGGCAAAAATACAAAAAATCGACCTTAACATTTTTGTAAGTAATATGAAATATACGAACCGCTTGAATTTCAAGAAAGGTCGCAATGCACGCGCGCGACAGAGGTTCTTCGAGACGAAGCAGCGATATAACGTTACGTTAACGCGAGTAATGATCCTTTCTCGCTTTCGCCGAAGCATATTTTCCCGTCTCGTCGCGTTTTTCGCGGCTCTCAGCGGACTTTCAGGAGACTCACGCGTGTGAATTAATTCGTAGCTTCTGTTATCCCTCTCTTCCGTGAATTTCTTTGTAAAATCCTTACGCCGTGCATGCCAGCACGAAGAGTATGTTGTACGTTGGGAATAGCAGGGAAAAAACGGCGAGGCGCCACTGATAAATAGAGAAAGAGAGAGAGAGAGAGAAAAGAGAAAGAGAGAGTTGAGGAACGAGAGAGAGAAAGAGAGAGAGAGAGATAAGAGGCCTGGCTATAGTCCAGAGACCGGAAGAACGTCTGTCCGTGAGACAGACCAAGCTAGCGAGTTCTCTTTCGCTTTATCTCGCTCCCTCGGCCGTTTTCTATATCGTCTCACGCGCCGATACGACCGGACCCCGGGGTCACGTCGATCGATGCCGGCGATCGAAGAGAAGCTTCTTTTTATTTTCTCTCTCTCTCTCCTACCAAGTTTCTCGTCCGATGAATTTTTATTCTCTCGATTGGAAGCGAGGAGAAACGAAGGGTGCAGCAGCAGGCAGCTCGATGCTCTAACCATATATGTATATAAGCTTGTGTGTGTGTGTGTGTAAACGTATACGTAACGCGTGTATGTACGAACGCCCACGTGGCCCCCTTTTGTACGATCATTAGGTACGCCTTGTGCGGATGGTCCTCGTGATTACTTGATTGGTCGAACGAGTCGTTGCCAACGTCTGTCTTTTATAAAAGCGATTACACATGTGTATTTACAGGGCGTTAGGCTAATATCTGTACACAAAAAATAGCTAGGTAGTTGGCGTCGGGACGAGCATAATGGTCTTTTTTAAATTGTTCTGCGACGAAAATTGACCGAGATATTAATTTGCGAAGTTTAAAACGTTTAAATAATTCCAGCGAGTCATCTGCGGTTTAGTGATAATAAATAATTGTTTTCTCTTGTTGTATCGACTCGTTGTTCGTTTATTAATAATTATTTTGTCAAGAACTATAAAAAAAATAAATAATCTGTGAAAAAAAAGAATGCTCGGAGCGGGACTCGAACTCGCGACCCTGGTATTTATCGATAGCGGGATCGCGATCGCATTTGTTAGGTTATGTTTCAAAATTCCAAACTTTGACAATTAATATCTCGGCCATTTTTCATCGTACAACGATTTTAAAAAAACTGTTTTGTTCGTACCGATGTCAACTATCTAGTTATATTTTTTAATTACATAGTTACTTAACACCTAACGCAAGAGCTTTTATATAAAAACTGAATATATATATAGTCAAATGCGCGAATAATTGTACGAATACTGTAACGAAGAATGTGCTAATTATCGGAACGAAAAGTCGAAAGATTAATTGTTCAACCCACTAACACATTTGCGGCCTCGTAATCGCAAATTCGCAATAAAATCGTAATCAACCTCGCGTACGTTTTCGGTCGTTTAATATTCGCGACGGGCAATTAAACTTCGTTCGTTCCACTCGATAATTGCAGATATCATTGCTAATGATGAAAAAGAATCGCGATAATTGTTGCGAAAAAAAAGAAAAGAAATCAGGCTTATTGTCCGCGCTTATTTCGTTATCGCGTAGCTCTCGAAAAAAATAATAAATATGTAACGCGACGCCGAGAAACTGCATCGAGGCCACATATGTATACACGTGGCAAACATCTGTTTCTCATAAAAGATCTTCCTCGTAAATGCGCCAAATACGTTTTTAATCGAATTATTCGAATTGTATTGTATTTTTTTCTGATAAAACCAAACGTGCATATCGGTCGATCGAAATTTCAATAATATTTTGACCAAACGAATGCAACTTTTGTTTTCAATTTTTTTAAACAGACATTGGCCATATATGTACCCGAGGCAGCTGTTCCTCGTTGCGTTGCACGTCTTCTCCGAGCCACGTGATAAAGAAATATCGTCAAGCGCGGAACGACACTTTTTTTTCTGCGAATATCGCTATTTTTCTTCTGGTTTTTTTTTTGCAATAATTATCAAGAATTATTTCAACGAACGGATAAGGTGTAATTGCACGTCCCGATTATTCATCGATCGACAAGTAGGCGGAGTTACGAGCACTCGATCGGGTCGAATGATTAATCTTCCGCCTTTTTTTATTCGAATAATTATCGAATTCGACGAATAACGAAAAGGATCGTAATATTTTTTAATATATCGAGAAAACGAGCGAGATTTTTTTTTTAATAATTATTGAGAATAATTCTAATTAACAGTTCGCTCGGATAACGACCATTTGGGGGAGATATTGGGCGAAAAAAAATTTGTTGTCGATACACGTCGCGATGGAATTATTTAAAAGCTAATGGGCGGGTCCGAGAAAGTGCGGGGATTTAAATCGTCGTTGTTGTTTCGTAATTATATTCGTCTCAATTTTTATGTGAACACTCGCGAACGATAAAAGAAGAATTGGCGTTTGGTACGAAAGAAACAAAATTTTTCTTGCAAAATATGCAATTTTGATAGCGGATAATGTACAAAGCGTGCGAATATTATCACTTTCGCGTCGATAATGAATCGCTGGAATCTAACGAAAACCGGTTAAGTGGGGGGTAGTGAAGCGTAACGTGCGATAGTGGTAGTAAACAACCCTCTACTCGCCCCACTCCGTCTAGCCAAGCTATGTATATAGTTCTCTCCCACTATTGGCTAGTTCCCCCACTCCGTCCTCTAGTGGTCTCCACGATTCGTACCCTCCCCCCTTCTCTGCACCGTCGGTACTGTCTCCTGCCCCACTTTATGCTCCGTCTCTCTCCCTCACATGTGCGCGCGCGCACACGCTCTCTTTCTCTCGCGCACAGGCTCCCTTCTCTATCCCCCCTCTCTCTCTCTCTCTAACCCACGCCACTGTCTATATCCCTTTTTTGAGCCTCTAAAGCGGGTCGTACGTGACGCACGGAAAAGCGTACGATTGCGCGAAATTGCGAGTTCGTTGCACTCTCGGTGTGTGCCGAAGAGTGCTGTCCGGGTAGACGAGACTCGTCGACCGCCCTGATGTGCAACTTACTTTATACACGCTTTTATGCCCCTACATACATACACATATACATATTATATAGTCATATATTATAATATAATATAATATATTATAAAATAGTATAATATATTATAATATAATATATTGTAATATAATATAATATATTATAATATAATATAATATATTATAAAATAATATAATATAATATATTATAATATAAAATATTATATATTATAATATAATATAAAATATTATAATATAATAATAAGATAATATATTGTAATATAATGTAGTATAATAATAATATAATATATTATAATATAATAATAATATAATATATTGTAATATAATATAATATATTATAAAATAATATAATATAATAATATATTATAAAATATTAGAATATAATATAATAATATATTATAAAATATTAGAATATAATATAGTAAGTGTATTATATATAATATTATATATATATCCTGTGTGCTTGTACTTACATACTTCTGACATATCTTGTGCTTGTAAAAGGTGCATGTAGGTATAGCTGCAAAGAATATAAAACGATTATTTTTCAACGCACACCGTCGCCCGCATACGTACGTAAATATATATGCGTAGGTACTGATGATACATGCAGGCATTATCGATGAATGTGTAATCGTAGATGACGGTGCCTATATTACCGTAAAGAAAGGAGACACCTCCGAGTTCCACCGGTAGGTAGCAGACTCGTCTCCAACGTCACGATACAACAACGAAGAACTCCTCTTCCTCTTCTTCTGCCTCTGTCTCCGCCCTTCCCCCCACCCCACGTACTTCTTAGCATCAACAAAACCGGAAGTTCTTACGCTTCCGTGACTGAAAATCGATGCCCTCCCCCTTCCCCCTCCCCTTCCTACGACAACCGCGAACAGGAAATCCCATTGTTCCACGTTGTTCGGTGTCGAATTAAGGTGTCGCGTGAATCGAATGAATAAAGAATGAAAAATTAAAAAACAAAAAATAAAGGACAAAAAACAAAAAAAAAAAGAAAGAAATGCCGGTCGCGATATCATTGCGAGGAGAAAATTCGTCCCGTGGGCGTCGCTGGTGATTCTCGTGTCTGTCACGGCGAAGTCTTAAAAAGCTCGTGGAGGCGTTGCGAATCTAGGCTGAGAGCCGTTTGTACGTCGTTAGACGACTCAAATAATTCTCTCGCATTATTGGTGATAGAGAGAGATACAGAGAGAGAGAGATTGGTTGATTGATATATTTAATTATGCCTTAGCTAGCTATAGAAGCAAATATAGAGATCTCCTAAATTCTCAAACGTTGCAAATACATAAATTTGTAAATTTCCAATTCGTGTCAGTTTAACAAATATTTGCAACAGTTGAACAAGAGGGAGAGGGGGGGGGGGAGATTGATTGATTGATATATTTAATTATACCCTAGCTAGCTATGTGGTCAATACAGAGATCTCATAAATTCACAAACCTTACAAATATAGAAATTTGCAAATTTCCAATTTGTGCCAATTTAACAAATAGTTGTAACAGTTAAACAAAAGAGAGGGGGGGGGTAGAGAGAGAGGGAGAGAGAGAGATTGATTGATTGATTGATAGAGTTTTATTATACCGTAGCATTGCTATAGGGTAACATTACAGAATAAAGCACAATGTAAAAGTTAATACTAAGACTAAGAATAATACAAAAATAAAGATAGACCAAACTAAAGATAGAATGTTGATGTGAAACATAGCAATCATAAGTAAGACTAAACATAAGGGTAAAAATAGAAATAAAAGTAAAAATAAAAATGAAAATAACAGTGAAAACAAAAATGAAAATAAACTAAAAATAAACTAAAAATAGCATAAACAGAACCAAAGATGGAGAATTTCCATGGCGGTGCTTAGCGGCAGAAGCACAGATAAAAAATAAAACATAAACGAGAAACTAACATGAAGAAAAGTAGATAGCAAATAAATGAGAATCTATGACCTTAACTCGAGAAGAACGTAACAACCAAAGGACGAAAGCACAGAGTCTGAATAGGAAAACACCATTAATCAGATTAATGAGTATATTGCTCAGTTTATTGCTCGCTCTGCTCAGAGATCAGGAGGTACTCCATAAGGCTACTCTTGAACGTGTCTAGCGATGACAATTCCTTAATGTCAGACGGAAGTGACCGCCAGAGGTACGCAGCGCACAATCGAAATGAATGCTGGAGGGTGGTTGTCCTATGACATGGGATGTGAAAGACCGGTTGTTCGGCCAGTCTTTCCGACCTTCTGATGCCCTGCAGTGCCCTAGGCAGCAGCTCATCCAGGTACGGCGGGACGCGTAAGAACAACGCTTGGTAAATTGTGATCGCTAGAAAATAATTGCGGCGCCCTTTCACAGATAACCATTTTAATCTATGACGATATGGGGAGATTCTCACGTCACGTCGCAGGTCAAAGATGTACCTTATGCAACAATTTAGCAACCTCTCCAGCACACCGTTCAGTTCTGCCGTGATGTCATGATAGACAAGGCAGCAATAGTCAAAGTGAGGGAAAATCAGTGTGGTCACTAATTTAATTCTCACCTCGGTTGATAGCGACCCCTTATGGTACTTTAGTCTGTGCAGTGTAGCATGCACTTTTTGCGAGACGGCAGAAATATGCTTCCTCCACGAGAGGTCTGCCTGAAATATAACCCCCAAGTTCCTTGCCTCGGTGACATACGGCAGGTGCGCCCCATCTAGAGTGATGGGGGACAGCTCACCCAAGTTAAGTGCGTTTACATAGGCTCTACTCCCAATGACCATTGCCTTCGTCTTTGCGGAGTTTAGGACAAGACCATTCGAGCGCGCGAACTGTCCCACAGCCGTCACATCTTGGCCGATTTTCGCAAGGGCGCTGTCTATCTCAGATGGAAAAGATTGCAAATAGATTTGGATGTCGTCCGCGAAGATCATGCGATCGCAGTGATTCAGGCAGTCCCCTATATCATTGATATACAATGAAAATAGTAACGGTCCCAAAACTGAACCTTGTGGTACTCCTGCCGACGTGTGTGAAGATATGGAACAGCTACCACGCTCATCCACGACAATTTGTGACCTCGCAGTCAAATACGAGAAGCACCACTCGAGAACAGTATCGGCGAAGCCCAGCCGCTTGAGTTTTCTCAAAAGATTGAGGTGCGGAACGGTATCGAACGCCTTGCTGAAATCGAACAACACCACAATCGTTACTTTGCGTTCGTCGATGCCCCTCCTGATATCATCAGAGACTCTTACCAGAGCAGTCTGTGTGCTGAACGACACACGATAAGCAGATTGTCTGGGATCGATTTTATTATTGGTCTCCAGATGCCTGGTCATTTGATCAAATACAACTCTTTCAAGGAGTTTTGATAGTTCAGGTAGAGAAGCAATCGGCCGCGTGTCCACTGGCGAACGCGGAATTTTTACTTTCAGTAGAGGGCGGATGAATGCCGTTTTCCACAATTTAGGGAAGTGCCGTATGCGGATGCTAAGATTAATGATTTTCAGCATGATGCCGAGCAGCCATGGAAGGGCCTTGTCAATTAAGAATTTTGAGATGCCATCCGAACCGACACTAAGCGACGTCCAAGACGAGCGTCGCAAAATGCGTAGAACCAACTCTCTCGAGGTTTGTGAAAATGAGAACGAGTTCTCCTCGCTTGGAGTTTCAGCCAACATGAACTCAAACTCTTCACGTGTTAGCTCCGGGGCCGACGCCGTGATTGTTGCATAATGTGCGTTTAGTTCGTCAGGGGTGAAAAAGTAGAAGGGCGACGGCAGGCGCGGTTTGACTAAACCCAAGCTCCTCAGTTGCTTCCACATCTGCTTGGGGTCATCTATCGCACCGAGTGTAGCTAACAAGAAGTCGCGGAGAGAGAGAGAGAGAGAGAGAGAGAGAGAGAGAGAAGGCAGGGGGAGGGGGAGGAAACTGGTCCAGTCTTGAGATCGATCGTGATCTCTCTCTCTCTCTCTAGCTTTGTTCTTTCTTTCACGATGCTTCTAGGTGGCGCAGACCGTAGGGGTGACACGAGAAGGTCAGGGCCGTCGTGCAACGACCTCTCTCTCTCTTTTCTCGGCCTAACAGCCACGGGGGCGTTTCGCAGACTCGATATTCGACCCAACTTATAATATACGTGGCGCAATTTAAAATTATCAATTTTTTTTCAACGGGAACGAGACCGAGATGATTATTCTCATTCACTCGAATGAAATAAAAGTTATAATTCTTTTTTTTTCTTTCTCTCTTTTTTTTTTTGTTGTTTTCAAGAACATTATTTTCCGTGCGCGTTGACCATGTCGAATTCAGTGCTGTACCGATCGTTCCGGAGACTTGCGCTCGCTCCCGCGCAACGGCAACTCCACGTCCGGCCATTGTCCCCCCTCCCCCAACCCCCTCTCCCCTTGCCTCGTTGTACCTCTCTTTGTCGTAAATTCGAAAGTACAGATTTATAGCTTCGTGATCGCTCAATACCAAACTTGGACACGGATCAATTTATCAACCATGATATTTCATTCTCCTGAATCCCGAGTCGACCTAAATTTCTTACACGTGCGAAAAGCGGTAAACGTTCAAAAGTAACGAAATAGAACAATTTTTAATATGCATACTTAATGAAAAAAAAAAGAGAATTTCGCCTCGACGAAAATAAATTTGATTTTAGGGTGTCGATTATTTATAGCGAATTGTTGCGGATTTATAGAAGATTAAATATGGAATTAAGCGTCAGTGTCGAGGGGTTGGTTACTCCAGAAATTAGTGAATCATTTCATTCGAAATCAGGCTAGGTATCATTAAAAATCGCTCAAGTCGAATGATTATTCCTCATTTCCTCGTGATTTCTCCAAATGCATAGGAAATCTCATTAAGAATCGTAAAGAAATCGTGTGATTTCAGGAATCGCTGGACATCATTCATCCTCTCTCCAAGCGAGCAAGCATTTATCAAAGTTTTTTGATTAACAGTCCAGAAATCAGGAATTTACGGAATTCGGGAATCACCGGAAATCGTTGGAATTAGCAGAAATCACGTGAAATCGCAGGTTATCTTATTCATTCGAAAATCACGGGAATCCTAGTGGAAATTGCAAGAAATCGATTCTTTTTGAAAATCCTTGGACCACCGAATCCGCCACTGACCAACGCCTCAGGGAATTTATTATAAAATGTGAAAAGTAACGTGGATGTAATAGTCAATCTCCTTTAACTCTTTTCAATGTCGGTGATTATCGGTGTCCTCTTCTTTACTGTCGTATTGTCCTTTTAATTGCTTCTCGACTGTCGTCTTGGCAAATGTGTTTTATCGGCTCGATTGTCTATCTTCTCTTTTACTTCCTGCATATATATATATATATGTAGGAATGTGTTTGTATGAATAGGCGTATAAATAGGCAACGCCTTAAAAATAAAACATAGCCAATAAATTTTCCCAATGCGAATACGCCATGAGGGACTTGAACTTGTCGCGCGAACAATTTAATAGCCTTATCTCTCGTATCTTCGCGCGTGACGAGAACTCATTGTCAGAAATTAATTGGAGTCAATCTTATCGTTATAAATTTGAAAAAAGAAATTGTAACGCGGTTAACTTTGCACGAGTGCAAATAGATTTTAAGGATCGCGATCGTAAAGATTTTTCGTTATTGGTATACGTCGTCGAACGAGGAACAATGCATGAACGCTTTACGACTCTCTCGGGTCGCTATATTATTGCGCACTGGGTAGAAGAGTAACGGAGCGTACCAGACGCACGTGCAATTACTTTGCGTCCAAAGTTGAACTATACATATATATAATAATAATTTAATATAATAATAATATATTAAAATATTATAATATAATAATAATATATTAAAATATTATAATATAATATAATTATTATATTATATTAATATATTATATTATATATTATGGCCAACAATGGCTCAATGCACGAAGTCCGCCAACAAATAACAAATAACAAACATTATATTATATATTACATTAATATATTATATTATGTCAATATAGTATATTATATTAATATATTATATTATATTATATTATATTAATATATTACGTTACATTATATTATATTGTAATATATAATATTGTATTATAAGATATACTAGTGGGTCCTCGGTCTAGTGGATAGTGTCTAGTATAAGTAATTCGAAGGTCGAGTGTTCGAATCCCGGTGAGGATATTAAAAAAAACGAAAAATATTGAATTTTTAAATAACGATAAACGTATAATTGAAAAAAAATATAATATTTAATATAAGATATATTAATATATTTATATAAATATATATATACGGATGTGTGTGTGTATGTGTGAGATAGAAGGCCTATCATGAAAAACCTCGAGGGGTTAATATTTCTAATTGACCGATTAAGTTTACGAGTATCCTCGAGTGAATTTATATCGGCTCGTATGGACATACGTGTATACCCAATGCACACAGGAGCAGATGGAAACGTGTGTGTCTCTCTACGTACGAGCAGTGCTTGAAGCCCCCGGATGCGCGAATGCATTTACGACACTCGAGCTCGTACTTCGCTATACTAACGTACGCGAAACACAAGCTAGTATCGAGCATTCCCGCGTCAATAAGCCCCTCCCCCTCTTTTCCCCAAACTTCTCGCACGCCTCGCGTCCCTCCTCGTGTTCATCAATCTTGCTCAACTGTCGCTGTAAAATACTTCATCGTATAAAAAACAAAAAAAAATCTATCTTCTTTCGACTTTTAAAAATTTCTTTATTAGTTTTGAAAATTTTCATAATTAAAAACGATTCGCAACGAATTTAATATTAATAACAAAATTCATTAAACTAGTAGTTAAGAGAATTTTAACGATGAATATCTATCGAGCATAATTGAGAAACGATTAAATTTTACCCTGAAGTAAATGAAAAAAAAAATTTGATTATAAAAAATGAGCGATTATACATGGAACAGCCCGTATATACGTATACTTGTAATAGCGTGGATAGTGCGAATTCGTTTGAGCCCGAGCGCTAACAGTAACGGGGTAATGATATCCCAGGCAACGTTATAGACTGGACCGGAAGTCATATGCTGTCAATGGCCGAGAACATGTGGCACGCATTTGCCACATTATACCCGTGACAAGGACGGCGTATCGGTTTTTCTCACCGCACTTTACGGTCTTCTTCTGCCTCGTCTCGTTCTTTTTCTTGTTTTTTTTTATATATATACATGAAAAAAAAAGAAAATAAAATGGAAAAATGAAAAGAAACGAATAAAAGAAGAAAAAAAAGAACTTATTACGTGGAGCGTAAATTTTTCATTCCCCCGTACCGTACGCGGGGCGAACGCTTCACGGATCGCGCGACAGGGGGCGTTGCGCGCGTACTTTCACGCTGTCGAGCAGCGCCCGTGTGCCCTGGCGAGTGTGACGAGAAACTTCGAGGCTGGCCGCTCACCGAGAGAAGTTCACCGTACCTCTCCCCGCTCTCCCCTTTCTGCAACAGACAACCGACGTATATCATTAGCAATTCTGCATTGCTTATTTCGCTCGAGTTCGTAGACGAAGCCCGAGAAAGAGACACACTTAGAAAATCGTTACGTCTGATCACATTCCAACCTTCTCTCTCTCTCTCTCTCTCTCTTTGGACTCGTTGTAACGGAGAAGGACATATTATTGTTCCCTCAACGGATGGAAAATGTACGTGGACGGTTAGTGAAGTTATCTCGTACGATGGTAGAACGTGAAATAGGAATATAAGCGAGGGAAAGAACGGAATAACGGAGTAGTCAGCTGTGCGAGCCGAGGAACAAAAGCACGTTTTATTACGACAGTGCGCTCTCCGTTGCTGCACGTATATATACATACATAGATATATACAGGGTGAATTTCATAAGGTGTAACAAGGCTTTGTTCTAAGGTAGATTGGATCATTACAAACAAAAGTTGCAAATATACATTAGGGATATCTTTAATAGTTTACGAGATATCAATTTTTAAAGTTGATCCAATCAGAGCGCGCTGAGAAGCGTTGGACCCGCCCACCAGCGCCCTAGTCGTAGAGATAGCACAATGTAGGGCGTTACATTTGGGTTTGCAAAATTCAGAGCAGTCAATTTTATTTATAATATTATTACGCAGTCGTTTTCATTTCTCAGGCATTGGTTGCTAGGGCCGGGAGTGGGCGGCACCAACGCTTCTCGGCGCGCTCGGCAAACTTCAGAGCAGTCATCGCCCGAGAAATAAAAATGACTGCGTGATAATATAATAAATAAAATTGACTGCTCTGAATTTTGCAAACCTAAATGTAACACAGTGCTATCTTTACGGCTAGGGAAGGGAGTGGGCGGCTCCAACCCTTCTCGGCGCGCTCTGATTGGACCAACTTTAAAAATTGATATCTCGTAAACCGTTGAAAATATTCCTAATGTATATTTGCAACTTTTGTTCGTAATGATCCCATCTACCTTAAAATAAAGTTTGAGACACTTTATAAAATTCACCCTGTATATACATATATAGTAATACATGCCGGGCGCTAGCGACCGGATCCACTTTTAGGCATTTTCCTGCCCCGAGGGTCCTCGTGTCCTCTCCCCCTCTATCCCTCTCTCTCTCTCACTCTCTGGGTTCTTTCTTATTTTTTTTCCTCTTCGTCTCTTTCTTTCGCTCACTTCTGTTCTCCGTGCTTTCTTTATCGTAGAAAAACATCGCGAGCGTTTGTTGAACTTAAGGTTTAACGATACACGATAGGGAGAGCGAGAGAGAGAGAGAATTGAGATTATGGGGCTTCTGGTTTGTGCCACAGAGAGATAGTCTCTCTCTCTCTCTCTCTTTCTCTCCCTCTTCGTGTTGAGTTAGCGCACGCACACCTTTACTCTCAATTCCCTCGGATACGACCGCGTAGGTACGTATGAAAAAGAAAAAAAAGAAAAAATCTACCGTTGGAAAAGAAATATTCATGCACGAAGAGAGGATAACAAAAAATACTAAAGAAAACATTGCTTCGTTATTTCAACGCCGTCGCGAATGACGTAAAAGAGTGATTTTTTTTTCGATGAATTTACAGTGAACAGTTCGGAACGAAAACTGAACGATATCAAATATTTGCCGAGTGGGAGAGAGCTCGCTTATGTGTGTGTGTGTGTGAGTGAGAAAGATCGTATATGGCCACATCGAGACAAGAAATCCAGTTCGTAACAATTTTTGCATCCGCAGCGACGCACGGTTGTTGTTTTTTTCTCTATTTTTTGTTTGCGTTTTCGTTTAGTCGCTTTTTGCCACGGTGGCGCTGCGAGAGCGAGAGCACGCGCGCATGCGCATGTGTATGAGTGTGCATGCGCGCGCACGTTGCAAGTAGGCAGCAGGAGGCTCCGTTTTAACGAGGACAGGTTTTCGCTAAGATCGTCCGGTTCTCACTCTCCCCGGCGTGTCTCGACACACGTCTTTATCCGCTTTAGTTCTCTCTCTCTCTCTTTCTCGAAGTCGAAGCAATAATCGCGATGTACAATTTTGCGCGTGACGATGAGCGAGACGAATATGTACGCTCTGTCCTTTGAACGACGACCTAATTGATAAAATAAATTAATAAAAAAATAAGGTGGAAGAGAAAAAGAGAGAAAGAGAGTTTTGAGCGTTAGCCCTCTGTCGGCTAGTTGAGGGTCGTGATTGAATGCGAATGAAATTGCGTTCACCGGAGTGTATGTGTGTGTGTGTGAGAGAGAGAGAGAGAGAGAGAGAGAGAGAGAGAGCAAGAGTCGAGGGGCCCGGCATAAGTGTCGTTGATAATGGAGGACGGCAAACTTCTCGAGTTGAGAACACGTACAAGTGCAATTTTTTTCCTTTCGCTTCCCTTGGCTTTAAATTTATCCGCGACTTTTATGGAAAAATTATGTCCAACGAGTGGGGAAAATGGAAGACTAGTAAAATGTATTACAATTATAATAATAAAGATTTATTGTTATTATTATAAATTTTATTATTATTATTATTATAAATTATGATAAATTCGATTATTATTATCATTATAAATTTGATTATTATTATAAATTTTATTATTATTATTATTATAAAATGTTATAAATTTTATTAGTATTATTATTATTATAAATTATATTATTATTATTATAAATTATTGTAAATTTTATTATTATTATTATTATAAATTTTATTATTATTATAATCATAAATTATTATTATTAGAAAAGCGGCAGATCGACTTAAATTTTTAATTTGCGGTCCGAGATTAACGAATAATTCTTGGGGGGAGGGGGTCATGCGAGTACGTATAATAGCGCGATAATGATATACATAACTTCCGGAGATAGTGGTCGATCGCATAACACGGGAGAAAGAAAGAGAGAGAAAGAGACTGCGTTACAGTGTGCGAACACTCGTAAAAAAGTTCTTATCCGTATCGCTTACAGCACCGAGGAAAGCCGAGAGCGAGAGAGCGAACGAAAGTTATTATTTCTCCACTCGAGGATTATAAACGCTTTCGGCAAACTCGGGATTAAAGGAGAGAGAGTCGTTTCGATCGAAACGATCGAGAAATCGTTGTCAAGCCGAGGGTCGAAAAAGAAAAAAAGAAATAAAGTAAATTTCGCATTTAGGATTTTCGGCTGATCGAGAAAACAAAAAATTACTTTCTAGTTCGAAAGATATTCAAAAATGAATTTTTCGAGGCCGGCTGCTGCGTTTGGATCGCGTCGATGGAACAGAGAGGGAAAGAGGAGGACCACTTTGGGCATTCCGGTCTTGCCAAGGTCGAGCCTCTCGAGACTCTTAATCGACCCTCGACTCTCGCATCTTCCACTTCGGCCAAGCCGGACCGAGAGCGAGAGAGCCAAAGCTCTACAGCTCGTTTCGCGAGAGATAAGCCACGGAGAGAATGGATGAGAGAAGATGAAAGAAAAAAGGATCACGTCGAAAGAAGAAGAAAAAAACGAACGAACCAAACGGCCTTTGATTATTTTCGCTCGTTCTTCTCGATCCGTTCGACATTTTGCGTCGACTCGTTTCCATGCAATTTTCTAAAATACAATTCTTTATTTTTTTCTTTTTTCGAATTTTTTAGAAAAATATATTCGTCATTTCTATTAATAGATTATTCGTGGGCAACTATTCTGCATAAGAGGAGGGAGGGGGTCGTCCTGATAACGCGAAGGACGGATAGATAACAGGGAGGATGTCTCTTTTCATTATTTTTTTTTTCTTCCTCTTTCTCTATTTCTCTCTCTCTCTCTCTCTCTTGGGCAGAACGTCATCTTCGTAATCCGCCGCAATTAGCTCCGGGTCATTATAGAACGTAAGAGCTCTCGACTACACAACTCGCTATCTCGCGACTCGACAACTTTTAACTTTTAAACCCGACGAACATCCGGGCAACGGAATTTCCAATATTTTTTCCTCTGTTTTTACCGTCTCTCCTATTTCCACGAATTATCCAAGTATAAATGAAATAATAATCCTAAAACAAAATATATTTTACAATTACCAATAACAACAGTTATGAAAAAAAATAAAGAAATCACAAAAATTTATTTTCTTGATTTTGTGATAATTAATTTATCAATTTTTAATTTTTGATTGAAAAAAAATCTGGGATAAAGTCAAACGCGTGTGAGTTTTTTCTTCTCGCGCCGACCTCGATTAACCGGATATAAAAAAATACATTTACAATATTTTTTCATCTGTTTTTACCGTCCCTCCTATTTCCACGAACTATCCAAGTATAAATGAAATAATAATCCTAAAACAAAATATATTTTACAATTACCAATAACAACAGTTATGAAAAAAAAATAATAATAAAGAAAAGAAATCACAAAAATTCATTTTCTTGTTTTTGTGATAATTAATTTTTCAATTTTTAATTTTTGATTGAAAAAAAATCTGGGATAAAGTCAAACGCGTGTGAGTTTTTTCTTCTCGTCCCGACCTCGATTAACTACTCGCCCAGGGGAAACCGGATATAAAGAAATACGTTGTAGCCATTATGGTTATTCATCGATGCTGTCATCATTAATCGATAACACGTATTATCATTTTCCGCTTCTTGTATTATGTACGTCCTGTACGGCCTGTGTCGGGCTCTCCGGAAATTATTAAATCATGAAAAGTGCACTGGGCTATCGCACTTTGGCTCTCTCATCGCGCTCACACTATTCGCGTGTCGTGCAATTTTCTCCTCTAGTCTCTAATCTGCCTCGTGCATAGACGAGGTATGTATATGTACGTATGAATTATCTATCGTCTGAGTGAACTATGTTCGCAGTCGGAGGACTCTTAATTTTTAATGACACTGTTTTCCAACCGACGGGACAGAGAGAGAGAGAGAGAGCATACATTCAGAGTAATATCTCGTATGAATTTGTAATCAAGAAGCAAAAGCTTCGTTACAACAATACGAGAAGAACAAATTTTCCATTTTTTTTATACCAACTAATTTTTCCTCGACGTTAACTCTAGCTGATAAAATTTCGCTCTCTCACTCTCTCTCGTTCCATCTACCAACTCGATATTATATGCTCACGGTAAATACATTCCTCTTCGTTCGACGAAAGATAAGAACATTTTTCTTTTTTCCGAACCGAAAAACAGATATGGCTTGACATTGACGGGTATAATTCAACGTAGAAGAAAATAAAAGTCGAGCGAGAAAGAAAAAGAATTTTGTTTTTTTTTTTGCTACGTTGAGAATAAATATTTCAATGATAGAGCGTGTTTGGCGATGTGACTCGATTAAATTTCGCGGACTATAGACGCGCACGCGCGCCCCGGTGACACCTAGACGCCGTGAACGGAAGTGCGTGACAGGAAATCACCGAGAGAGAGAGAGAGAGAGGGAGAGAATCCTTTCTAGACGGCTACATGTGTATATTTGCTCGAGCATATTATATCTTTATATATACGAACATAAATTCTTCTTTTTTGTATTCCTACTGTCTTCCATCATTCTCTTTTTACGAGAATAGCTACAGGTAGCACATTATAATAGAATAAAACGTCTGGGTAGACGGAGTCTTGGCAAACACTTTGAGAACCCACGCAGGCTCGCTTTCACTGCTGGGCGTTCACACGGGCTGCGTCCGTTGTACGAAGACGGGTAACGTTGTGTTTCGTCGAGTGTCTGAAAAAAAAATCCAGGTCCATCGATAAATGTGACATAAAATGAAAATAGTGTGTTTCATTCTCGTAAACACAACACGGGGATAACTTTGAAATATTCATGAGAACGAAGCGGTGTCCGACGGAAAGGTCAGGCTGCACGACAATAATGGACGCGGATTGACCGAAGGAAAAAAAATGAAGCTCGGAGCGAACGTTCGACGATATTATCGACGGTGACAATTACGTGAATCATTGTATGAAAGAATCGAGAGAGTCTTAAGTATGCAATGGTACGAGCAGAGTTTGCCGAGTTAGGCTACTATAATCGTAAGGAATATACGTGTATGTATGCGAGACGTCTGTAACGACACTACTACAGTTATAACATAACCTATACGGCACTTGTACGATCGAGTAATGGCTTCGTGTTACAACTCGATCCTAGGTAGACACGGACACACATACATAAACGTACACTGGCATACGTTTCGTCGTCTCGTAAAATATCTGCGAATATGTTAATGTCCTTTCTGCATCGTATTTATCAAAGTCTCTCGCGGAACGTTTTCAGTGTCTGGGAGTAAGAGGAGAGACTCATCGATCCGAGGGTGCGCACACTCGTGCGTTCCACGAGCTACTGACGCTTTCCTTCTTGTATTCAGAGCTCGAACATTCCGTAAAAAGTCTTTTTAAACGAATCCTTCTCACCGAGAACGCGACTTCACAAGCTCTTCGAGAATCCTCGATTGGATTCGAACGAGACGAAAAACGTGATGGGATTATTAAAACGAGTCGTCTCGTACGAGGGACGCGGCTCAAGGTCTCTCGAGACCGTGGCGCGCTCTAGCGGCGGTTGACACTAACTACGATCGCGCAAAGTACTTCCCGATCGATAAAAAGAGGTCTCTCTCGTGAGGATAATAATGAAGCGTAAAAGTGTACACCCGAGTTCTACGAGAAAGTATAACGTGAGAAGAGTGTAAATGTTGTTATGAATAGTTGAGAATTATGAGGAGAACTAAGAAGAAGAAAAAAAAGACACGCTTTAAGCGAGAAAGTCGCGATATTGATTTTGTCGATGTTTCAAGCTCGTTTTTACAAGTTTATAGCAATTCCACCACGTGTACATTGGCGAGCTCGTTCGCCTCGCGCACGAGACCGCGTACACTTAGCTTTTATTTTTGCGGGGGTGACTCGGGTCAATTCCTGGTAAGTCCGAGGACGTTGCTCCCCACAGAGAGGTCGTTCGATACTCACGGAAGATTGGAACATGCATTATACCCGACAAATGCCACCTAGCGCAGCAACTCGAGCGTCGTCAGCGAATATACGTTACGAAAAAAATATATACATATATGCTACCTCGAATATTTTTTTCTCGGTCTGCTGACGGGTCGAAGCGTCTCATGCGTCCATTAACGACGCGTTTTGGGCAAGAAGCCAACTCAACTTAAATATATATACATAGATATATAACTACGGAGTGAAAATTATCGGATTAAACGTCTTCGTATCAACGGCACAATAAAATTTAATCCAAGAATGGAGATTAACGAAAATGTCATCGATGCAGTAATAATTACCACAATAATAATAATGATGATGATGATGATGATGATGATGATGATGATGATAATAATAATAATCGACGCAGTAGCAGAATTGCTTTGAGAATTTCTCGATCGCGTCACGACTATCGTTCGTCCTTCGATTATTGAAGGGCAATTGATCCATCGCCGTGACGCGACTACTTAGAAGACCCGTGCAATGGAAATAATCTGAGACTCGTATCAGCTCGAACAAGAGAACGGTTTCATGAAATTAACCAACTCCCATCTCGTCGACATCGTAAATCGTATCTTTGCTCGAACGTTGCCGTCTTTATTAATAGAGTATTGGGAAGGAATCGGGGAGAGAGTGGTTGAGAATATTGTACGAGCGGACTCGATTAATCTATCGGATGTTGCGAACTCGTGGGATCTAATCGAGACATCGCATCGTACGTAACCGTAACATTATAAATAGAAGTAGAAACGAGGCGTCATTATCGATTAGTAATCATCAAGGTTCACTTATCACTCGCTTTAAGAAGCTCGACTTGTAGAACGTTCGATAAAATCGCTTATTCTTCTTTACCGATCGAGCGATTATCGACTGAGAAGCAATATTTTTTACCGATCGATCGATTATCGACTGAGAGGTAATATTTTTTTACCGATCGATTGAGATCGGATATTTTTTTACCGACCGATCGCGATTATCGATTGAGATCGGATATTTTTTTACCGATCGATCGCGATTATCGATTGAGATCGGATATTTTTTTACCGATCGATCGCGATTATCGATTGAGATCGGATATTTTTTTACCGATCGATCGCGATTATCGATCGAGATGATTAATTTTATTTTATTTTTTCAGATTTGACCAATTACAATTATGAGATGTTGACGAAAATCTTGCCGAGGGACGGGGTGGTTTACAGTATTCATTCGGAAGATTTGAACGAGGAGATATTCGCCAGGAGACGACGTTCGATAGGAAAAGAACCGGAATCTTCTACCGCCGGGGAATCTACCTCCGAAGAGCCTGATATAAAATCCGTTCATAGTTTCGTCAAAGTTCCGTACTCTATGGACGAATCGACCAACGCCACCGCAACCCCCTATTATCCCGATCATGACAATGCCACCGCAACGACCAACACGACGCCCAAGGTCGATTCCCCAAAACCGATGAAAAATACTACAATCATCGTTTCCAATCCGATGAACCCCGCCAATGGACAACAGGTGAAAAACATGATTTTAGTTTTCTTGCTAAAAGCTAAAAATTGAAACAATTTATTTTTTATAACGATTTTTAAGAAAATTGAATTTATAACGATAAAATAATTTTCGTTGAATCAATGCAAATAATGGACTGTGTAAATTCTACTAATGCGTTAGAGAAAATAGAATTTTTTATGAAAAAAAAAAATGTATATGCAGGAAAGAATTAAAAAATGATTTTATTTGTTCATCTCAGGAGTCGCAGGTTCACGTGTGGGCCAATCAGACACGCTGGGACAATGCGACGCAGAAGAGCGTGGCCGCTGTCGAGGAAACGACGGATTCGACGAAACCGCACGCAAAGGAATCGACCACGACGGATGTAAAGATCGATGAGAAAATTAACGGTACGACGATCAATAAGAACGTGACTCAGCAATCGACGAACTCGACCGATGGCGATCTCGGCGATATATCGATAAGCAAATTTTCCGACGTTACGAACAATACCCTGGCCCAGAACAACATAACGAAGACCGAGGAGGATACGCATCAGTATTACAACAGCACTTTCTTCAGCGACGAGAATATCGCGAAAATGTACTGGGTCGACATGGACAATCATCCCGATCGTCAGGTCAACGATTTGCTGAGTGAGAGTCACAGGAGAGCTGCTGTGAGTTAAAGAAGAAAATAATTTAACAAAATTATACCGTTGATTTTTTTTTTCATAAAGATATGGATGAAAAATTAATCTTCTTTCTTATCAATTTCAGACCGTGAAACTCAAGTTCGATTTTCCGTTTTACGGCCACAAAGTTCGCAACATCACAATAGCAACGGGGGGCTTCTTGTACACGGGCGAATACGTGCATAGTTGGCTCGCTGCCACACAGTACATTGCCCCTCTAATGGCGAACTTTGACACTCGTATATCCACGGACAGCTGGGTCAAGTACGCGGACAACGGTAACCGGCCTCTCTTTTTATCTCCCATTCTTCCCTAGTTCCCAGGCTAGTCACCAAAAAAAAGATGGCACCTTGTTTTACTACGTTGAATCAATGTAATCATATAATGAAAAAAATAATAAATTGTATCGCAGGCACCGCTTTCACGGTTGAGTGGGAAAAAGTGGTACTTCAGGATAAACCGGAAGCGGGAGGTTTTACGTTCCAGGCGACTCTACACGACAACGGTAATATCGTCTTCGTTTATTCCAAGATTCCTCTAACGGTCGAGGCCATAGAGGATACCGCCCATCCCGTCAAAGTTGGTCTTAGCGATGCTTATATCATGGACAGAACCATTTTCTGTGAGTATTATAATTTTATAGTTCGACAAAATATTAGCTAATTATGTTTCTATAATTTGATAATTTTTTATATGTTTTAATTTCGATATTTTATTACTATTATTATTATTATTGGAAGATTGGTTATATTTTGAGAACTCTAGACAGTACGGGGCCGCTCGAACGAATTTTCGCACGCTTCGCCAAAATTTTAAGTGTTATTTCCAATAGTCGCGTATTCTAAAATCTGGCGATAATCCAATTCTATAAAAAGCGAGAGTACGTTGCCGTTGTTGGTCCCCTTCGTATTTTAACGTTTCCAGCTGCAATGTATCTGTCCAATATTTGGCATAGACTCGAAATAGATATCGCGACCTACTTTTTCTATTAGAGTGTATCGATTCCAATGTTTTTGCATGAAAGTGAAACCCTTCTAACGATTGCCTCATTCAGTTGTCCGCAGAAAAACGATCTACGAGTATCATCGTGTAAACTTCAATCGTCAAGAGATTCGAAATTGGACGGTAATATATCTGCGAGCATTGCCAACGTGTCTCGAGATGGACAATTGCAACGATTGTCTGACCAAAGTGACGGAATTCGAGTGCAAATGGTGTCCGGATCTTCATCAATGCAGCACCGGTATTTTCAGATTCAGGCAGGATTGGCTCGAGAAGGGATGCGAACAGAGGAACATCAAAGAGAAAAACAGTTGCCCGGCAACGCAAACTTTAAGCCCTATCGATAATTCGGAAAGTTCCGATCATCCGGGACACGTGCGCCCGGACGGCGAGTCCTCAACTAACGTCGATCGAAATAACGTTGGAACTAAGGCAGTCCCCAGCCAAAGTATTCTGGAACCCGGTGAGCCTTAATCCATCGATGAATACAAAAATATAACGAATGTATAAATATATTGTAAAAATTGACAAATTCGTCAAACATTTTTACCATCTTTGCCATTTTATTTGAGCCTTTATTTTGTTTTCACTCTGTTTCTCGTCAGGTTAAAAATAATCTGCGTGAAAAGAGAAGAAGACGAGCTTAAAAAGCTGGAAGATAATTTTTTATTGTATTAAAAGAAAAATTCAATTTCAAAAAATTATAGCGGCCGAACATATGAACATGGGCGTCTCTGGAGTAATTGGAATACTTCTCACCGTGTCCCTCATCGCAGGTTTGGGTGCTTGGGCCGGTTACGCTTATCGCAATCCGCACAGCGCATCGGGACAAATGTTGATTAGGGTAAGAATTGATAACGAAATTACACTTTTTTTATCGCCTTATCGCGAGAATGAAGATAATCATCGTGTTTTAATTGTTGCATTTCAGTATCGACCGAGTCAATGGAGCTGGCGACGGGGTGAGGCGCGATATACAGCGGCGACGATTCACATGTGATCGAGCGTAGAGCGTATCTCGAATTCGGATATAACGAAGTCACCGTGCCTTTCACAATTTCTATTTTTGGTTTCTTTTTCTTCTTGTAACGTTATTAATTCGTACATCCCATAGGGACCACCGAATCCGAAGAACCATTAAATGTGGCTATCCGCGCGGAAATGACGTTGACCATTTTGGTTTTGAAAGAAAAAGAAAGGAAAAAGAGAGAGAAAGATATAAGAAAAACAACACGTGTAAGTTCGATTCGGGTGAATTTATATTACGATCACGGAAGTACGAGTTGCGCGCAATTTAAAGGAGCGATAATACTTTCGCGATAAAAAAAAAGCGAGCACTCTATACTCCTGTAAGAACGCTAGATGAGAGAAAAACAAAGATATTTTCCTTCACTACGAAGTCCGATGTTGCGCTCTCTCGGGAGCGCGAATCTGACTCATACGCATAGCAACTACGTAATCTCATAACGGGTAAACTTTGGACGTCCCTGGCATCGATGAAACACCGCTGAGAAATGATTACAAAAGAAATTAAAAACAAAATACGTACATAATCTATTTGCGATTGGGAGCGTATCACACGTGCCTTTGATGCCAATCGGCATATCGTCGTCGTTGAAAGGACTATTCGAAGAGTTATAACGCTATAATCTATACGGAGCGGTGAATGGTTATGTGATTTTAGCAGGATGACGTAAACTTTGTTATTGTTTAAGAATTATCGAGTTTTTTTTATTATCGTTAGTCGAATTGATGTAATTGTTTTAGATATGTAATTCTCACGGCGTGAAAAGAAAGAAATCGAGCGAGAGAGAGCGAGAGAGTGGTAGAGATGGTAGCGGAATATATTAGAATACGCGATTTCCGGTTCCGGTCGTAGGAAAATTATATATATATTGTTTGATAAGGGAAAGTCGAAGCGAGGTCGCGGTGTTTCGAATAACGAAAAAAAAGAAGACAAAATTGATCATTGTAACTTTCTTAAATCCGCGAGAATTTTACGTATACATATATATTTATGAATATATATATATATATATATATATATAGTTTATGGTGAGATTTTTTGAATGTTGCGAGCACACGCCTTGGACGTAAAACACGCGTATATATGAGAGGGGCAAGCAAAAATAAATAATACAATGAAGAAAAAATGAAGAAAAAAAATACGACTACATTACCGAATCGGATAACAACACTATACCATCAATAATGTACATAGTAGTTTCGTAATGCAATACATAATTTTTATCTAACTTTAAGTGGATCTATTCTCAAAAGGTGCCTTTATCCAAAAAAGAAAACAACAAGACAATTTTGATCTATATACACATAATATACATAGACCTTATATACGTTATCAACTATACCGATGTGAATCAATTATGTAAAATTTTACGATATAACGTGTTTTTATACCGACTCGCTCATACAACGGAATTATAGACGGACCAATAATCATTGTAAACGCCCGAATTTTAATGGCACAATATTTAAGAAAATGGAGGAAAGAGCAACAAAAATATATGTTTATCATTAATCATACCAAAAGTCGTTTCGATGTCATATCTCCGATCCTCGAACAGTGCAATCTTGGCCAAAAATCTTTGATAAACGCATACTATACAGTTCGAAACCGCAAGATCTATTTTCTCGTTCATCGAGGGAAGAACGATCGAGGATGCCTTTTAATTTTTTATTTCATAATTGCTTGACGATGGTTTTTTAAAATCAATTTCTAAATATACGTAAATTCAGATGAGTCGAAGAGTCCCAAATTGTCCCGAGCAAAACGAACTAAATTAGTTTCAATAAGCTTTTTCATTATACTACCGTGTACGATTGATTTCATAGTTTGTGATAATAAATATTTTAATTACTATGGTACGTGACCTCGTCTATTTCAATATTTCCCTATCAGTACCGATTACTATTTAGAAACTCGAAAAATCGATCTACAGTGCACGTTTTAATCCCCGCAACGCGACATCGTTATTTCAATTTCAAACGTTTTCGCGGGCGCGCGAAGTGGTGGTGGGTAGCAAGATGGCCGCCATGTGACACATGCGCGGCGCAGCGGCACACCGCGAGGCGATACGAAATGTGGTCAAACAACCTGGCGCGCGGGCGCAGTGTGCTCGGGGCGCACCAGCGACGCGAACCTAAACTATAGTAAAACAGTTCATCGATACGGTGGCCCATTGAGGCGTGTTGGTTAACAATCGGCGTATGGGTTTTTCGTAGTAGTGCCGCGAGTACCCGCGAGCCGCCTAAAAGAGTGTAGTAGTGCGCTAACGCTCGGCCGAAGCAGCTGAGGTTGTCATAACGTGCGTGCGTGCTTCATTTCAACGTTGCCTAACCGTTTTTTCAACCTCGCAAAATTCATTCCTTTCATCACGAATTTTCGTTCGAACGAAATCTTCAAAACGGTGTGACAAAAGTGCAATTCTTTTTTTCGAGATAAAAATTGGAATAACAACGTCACAACGAAGAGATGTGAAACGATACGAGTGTCCTTGAAGTGACGGTGAGTGACCTTTTCAAATAGCATTTATATCACTGTACGATCCTCGTGGATTCCTTTTTCGAACTCTTCCTTTTTAGCGTCAGTTTCGATCCAAGTCAGGCACCTGTTCGGAGTCGCGTCCGTCGCGCGTGGTCGTATAGAAAGAGAGAGAGAGAGAGAGAACACTATCTATAGATATACATATATAATGCATGAGAGATGCGCGTGAAGGAGAAAATCGCGATGCGTCCGAGCCGAGGGACAAGCGACGAGTATCTCATCCTCTCTCTCCCCTCCTGTCTCTTTTCCCGCACGTCAGTGGCTCTTTTCCCACGGGAAAAATTAATTATTAATTAGAGCGACAGAGAGCAACGTGCCGTAACGACCCCGGAGGAGAAGAAAGAGAGGAACGCGAGGAAGAATAAGAATGAAAAAAACAACGCAGAAAGAGGGATAAGCACAATTGTTCTTCACGTCCTCGAGGTTCTCGAGACTCGTTTCCGTTCGCCGGGGCAACTCCCCGAGAGAGACAGAGAGAGAAAACGCCGGGACGCCGCCGAGTATCTAGGATTGCACACACCGATACGTGTTTTTCCTTCGCTCGCTTAACTCGAGGAGCGCGTTCCCGTTTCGTGTCGTGTAACCGAGATTGATAATAGAAAAAAATAAAATAAAAATTCACTCGCTTCGACAACTCGGATTGATCGATGTACTCAATGGAAACTTTTCATCGAACTACTTTTCTTCCATCGAATTTTTTTTCTTTATCCATTTGTTTGCGTGAAATAGCTACGGGCGATTCTTTAAACGGACACGTATGTGTTATCGAATCGGATCGAATTAAATATTCAAACTATATCGATTACGTATTGGAAATATTTCTAGATAGTTGAAGGACGTTTGTATCAATCCACGAATGTCGATTGGATCATGGAAATAACAATTGTTACGACGATAATAAAATGAATAAAAATGTAATAAAATATCAGGATAATAAAAATTATAGAAAATTTAGGGTCGTACGCCTCCTCGTCGAGAACCGTAAAAACTTTCGATTTAGAGAACCGATACGATATTGAAAATTCGTGGAAGGTCCTAGCTTTTCATAGCCTTGCCACTTATAATGAAACTAGTACTAATCCTACGTGGGGAGCCGCAACCGGATTTTACAAACGCTGGTACGGTAATGAACCCTCGAATGTCCGATTAATCGTCCAACGGACTTTCTTTTTTCTTCCGACGGACAAACTCTACACAGGGAGAATTTATTTGAGATAATTTTTCATCCGTCTATGGGACAACTTTACTACCTCGCGTTTATTAATCATATTTCTTTTTTCTTAATTTTGTTTTTTCTTCATACATCGTTGCGCAATATATCTCGATCAGATATTTTTCCAAACGTTGCAAGAGTCAGTGGAATCGATGGAAAGTTCATCGACCCATACCTATATATAGTTCATCGGCTTACACTCGGTATTATTCATCGATCGATGAATTGCTCGGGTCGTACCGCTCTACTGGACAACCACGTACAAGCCAATAAGTACGTTTTTTTTATTCCACTAACGACACAACGCGTATGCACATGTACGTCCCGGCGAGTGTGTGTCTTGCTCTCGGGGAACGTGCTTTTAGCTTGAACAAAAAAACAAAGAAGAAAAATATTAGATATATAGAGTTGGTAGAGATTATTATCATGGTATGTGTAAGGTTTTACTATGTATGTGAAAGGAGAGCGAGCGAGGGTGCTGGAAGCTTCCCTTTGTAGCGCATGGGGTGAGAGCGAACGAGGTAGAAAGAGAAAAGACTCGTTGGGTAAATCGATATTTGGAGAGTTGGCGTCCCGACGGACGCCGCGTCGAATCTGCTCCGCTATACGTGAGTCACTTCACCCTCTCGACGCGCGCGCGTCTATATTGCTCACGCGAGATGAGAGAACGGGGAGAGAGATAGAGAAGGAGTGACTCGTTCTCCCGTCGTTCTTTCTTTCTCTCCCTCGCCCGCGTAACCCACGGACCCTTAACAAAACCCAACAAACACCCCCGAAATTTGCACGCTTCGCCTGACTCTCGGAAATACGACGCGCAACCCGTCGAGAAAAAAAACAACCCCTTCTACTCGACACTTTTCTTCGAATACATTCTGTTTTTTTGTTTCATGGATGACGGAATGAATTTTTGTTAATTAATTGGAGAATGAAATCGAGCAATTATTTTAATTATCTTGAGATTTTTTAAATTTATTAAATATTTATAACGGTATTTCTTATTCGATTTACTTTTTGCTTTATAAATTCTAGGAATGTAGAAATTTCGCATTTCACGAAATAAATCGAGTCTAAACTCGTAACAAAAATCGTCTTTAAAATTAAAATTGTTGTTTTTTTTTTTTCACGGATAACCGAATGATTTTTGTTAATTAAATGGAGAATGCAATCAAGCAATTATTTTAATTACCTTGAAATTTTTTAAACGTTATAAAATATTTATAACGGTATTTCTTATTCGATTTATTTTTTGCTTTATAAATTCTAGGAATGTAGAAATTTCGCATTTCACGAAATAAATCGAGTCTAAACTCGTAAAAAAAACCATCTTTAAAATTAAAATTTTTGTTTTTTGTTTCACGGATAACGGAATGAATTTTTGTTAATTAATTAGAGAATGCAATCAAGCAATTATTTTAATTACCTTGAAATTTTTTAAACGTTATAAAATATTTATAACGGTATTTCTTATTTGATTTCTTTTTTGCTTTATAAATTCTAGGAATGTAGAAATTTCGCATTTCACGAAATAAATCGAGTCTAAACTCATAACAAAAACCGTCTTTAAAATTAAAATTGTTGTTTTTTTTTTTCACGGATAACGGAATGAATTTTTGTTAATTAAATGGAGAATGCAATCAAGCAATTATTTTAATTACCTTGAAATTTTTTAAACGTTATAAAATATTTATAACGGTATTTCTTATTTGATTTCTTTTTTGCTTTATAAATTCTAAGAATGTAGAAATTTCGCATTTCACGAAATAAATCGAGTCTAAACTCGTAACAAAATCGTCTTTAAAATTAAAATTGTTGTTTTTTGTTTCACGGATAACGGAATGAATTTTTGTTAATTAATTGGAGAATGCAATCAAGGAATTATTTTAATTACCTTGAAATTTTTTAAACGTTATAAAATAATTATAACGGTATTTCTTATTTGATTTCTTTTTTGCTTTATAAATTCTAGGAATGTAGAAATTTCGCATTTCACGAAATAAATCGAGTCTAAACTCGTAAAAAAATCGTCTTTAAAATTAACGAACCGACATTCCTCTAGAAAAAAAAAAGAAGAGAAGCAGTCAAGAACGTAATCCTCTCAGTTTCGTTTCATTATTCTCTCAATTTTTCGCAAGAAACCCATCCGTTTTGCGATTAAAAATATTTCTGTAATTTAAATCATAAACCGTATAATCAACCTCGTTGATTTATCGAACGAGCGTGAATGGATTAATTGACTTTACATACTGGAATTATCGAAGGCTAAGGGAGAGAAAAAGAGAGAGAGAGAGCGACAGAGGGTCTCGATCACCGACCTCGACCGGCGAATGTCCAGTGATCCGTGTTTCAAACTGCCACCCCTCCACATTCTCGCGTGGTTTCGCGCGCTTGTTAATTAAGATATCTCAAGATTTTTGGATTTCTCTCAAGAGGGGGGAGCTCGACGTGATAGAGAGAGAGAGAGAGAGAGGCGTACACAGTATTCACCACGGTCCGACGGACGACGATACGTTAATTTACGATACTTAAGATTGTCATCCAACCGTTCAAACACATATATGTGTACTTATGTACATATACATACATTTATATGTATATATATATATATATATATATATATGAATATACGTTGCCCTCGCCTAAACCCGTTTGCGCCAATATATAAAAGTCCCAGCGGTGTGGGAACGGGTTTTATAAAATCGAGGGTTCTTCCGTGAAAGCTTTATCTGTACCGAGGCATCTCTCTCGCAAAGGTGCAAGAGTATACAGTCCATCGGGTATATACATATATACGTCTCTTTTATACACTCCGGCTACCTGTAAAGGGTGTGTAACTTAACGTAGTATTTTTCTCTCTTTCTTCTTTCTTTCTTTCTCTCTTTGTTTTGTTTTGTTTCTTCTTTTCTTTTTCTACATTCGCTGACTTTAAAACTACCTCGCTACTGTGCATCATCCTTCCCTCTATTCCCTCTGTTATAGAACGTACCGGTGGCAAAACGACCTCACGCTATACACAACGTTAATCTCACGGGCGTTTGCGATTGTTTGCTCTGTACCCTTTGCCATGGAAATTTGCTACTTCCTCTAGACATTTTTCTTTCTGTTGGGGGATTTTTTTTATGTTGTGTTCACTTTTTTTTTTAATGCACCGGTTTTTCTGCGGTGATTCTAGGCGAGCGTAATGATGACTCTATGAACGCGACGCTGGGGAAAGGCGCGTTTGTAAATTATTCCATAAATTGGAGCAATGACTATATACAGCACGTGAAACGTTCTATGTCGATGCAATGACTCTTTTTTACTCACATCGACACCGGGAAATTTTTCTTGTAGTCTTGCTTGCTAGGTGTTAATTATTTTCTAATTATTGAACAATTTTTTATTCGTCTATTTCGCAAATTTTGTATTTTTTGTTTATTTTAAAAGAATTGAGCGAGAATAATTTAAGGAGATTTTTTTCTTCTTGTCTCGGTCACTTGGTGTTAATTATGTTCTAATTATCAAACAATTTTTTATTCGCCTATTTCGCAATTTTGTATTTTTTTTTTTTGAGAAAAAATTGAGCGAGAATGATTTAAGGAGAATTATTTCTTCTTATCTCGGTCACTTGGTGTTAATTATTCTCTAATTATCGAACAATTTTTTATCCGTCTATTTCGCAAATTTTGTATTTTTTGTTTATTTTAATTGAATTGAGCGGAAATAATTTAAGGAGAATTTTTTCTTCTTGTCTCGGTCACTTGGTGTTAATTATTTTCTAATTATCGGAAAAATTGTTACGCGTCCATTTCGCAAATTTTGTATATTTTTGTTTATTCAGAAAAAATTAAGCAGGAATAATTTAAGGAGAGAATTAAAAACGACATTTTCTACGATCTTAGTAATTAAATTTTTATCGATCTTGTAACTTCGATATTTCGCGACCAGAAAAAAAAATGTTCCCCGCGGAAACAGTAATTATACTTTACCGCGCAATTTGCATGTCGATGGGTCGTTTGTGCGAAATGATGCGAAGATGAAAGAAAAAAGGAACCGGGACACTTAAATCGTCGATAAAAATTGCAAACCTCTCCCCGTGGAGTGTTTTAACGACGCAGGTTACGAATTCGCATTCCCAAATTTGCTCATCACGTTTTGACTTCATTTCGTTTTAAGGAAAAGCTCGAAACATTTGAAATTTGATTCCTAAATTTGCTCATCACGTTTTGAATTCATCTCGCTTTAGAAGAAGCTCAAAACCGTCGAAACTTGATTCCCAAATTTCTTCATCTCATTTTAAGAAGGACCTCGAAACATTCAAAATTTGATTCTCAAATTTATTCCTCTCATTTTAAGAAGGACGTCGAAAGAGCCAAAATTCGATTCCCAAACTTGTTCATCTCGTTTTTACGATTGCCTCGTCGCCGACGACATTCTCGCCAACGCAAAGCGTATAATATCGTTCAAATTGCACAAGAGAGAACGAAAGATAAATAGATATTCGTCCACAGGGGAATAGTTTGCGTTGCGTGTTTCTCCTCGTGGGCCGTTTCGCGGTCCTCCTCCGTTACCGAGGTTTTGCCTCGCGCAGGAAGGAGCGCTATCAACGTTGCTCGGTTCATCGCGAGCCCTCCGGCCCTGGCTTTATCGCGACCTTGGGTTCTTCGCGAACACACATACACACACACACACACACAAACACACATAAATACACGCATGAAAGAAGAAAATTGCCTGTACACCGGTTACAGTAATGGCCATACCCGGTGTCTCTCGCTCGCGAGATACGTGCGTGCCGTCGCACAATCCGTACAGCCGGTGCGATCGTCCTCCAAATTGCGAAAGAAAGCAGCAAGAATTATGAAAAATCTCGAGAGTGAGAGAGAGAGAGAAAATAAATAAAAATTGATTTAAAAACGAGAAATAAAAAAGAAAAAGTGGATCTGGATAGCTCGAGCCGCGAAGAAGAAGCGGGTAATAATCTTTCGAGGGTGATGCCAAAAACGTTTCTACCCGAGTCTCTCTCTCACTCTCTCGTCCAGACGCCTTCTAAGATAATTGGTAGAACCGGATTCCATACAAGTCTTCGTGGGCCTTCTCCTTCGACCGTAATTAATAGTTCCAGGAGTCTCTCGGCGAGGCCCGGCTGCTTTTTCGTCTCTCACTATTTTTCTCTCTCTCTCTCCCTCGGTCACTCTATATATCTTCGGTTTCGTGCAGTGAACGATCGTCCGCAAAATAATACCCCTCTTCGACTCGTCCAGGAGAAGGAGGAAACCCTCGCTAAAACGTAGCCCCCCCGACTAACCCCGGGCTCGCGATTCGAACGAACCGTACGCTAAACGAATAATCCAACTGGACGAAGAAAAGGGAGCGCGAGCCCTTCGCTTCCTCGATAATGTTCCTAGACGATACCGTAGTCTCGAATTCTTGGAACGATTCGGTTGCCAATAATCTCTGGTTCATACTTGCAAAAAGAGAGAAAAGAATTCAACGATAATAATAATAATCATAATAGAATTGAAATAATTTTCCAATCGATATCTGGCTTACCAATACTTGGAGGAAAAATACGAGGAAACAAAATTATAATAACAATGATAATATTAAAAGAATTAGGATAATTTTTCGAACGATCAATCGCAATTATCGAGACGAGATGGAATAATATCTATGGGAGGATAGGTTGTTGAAACGACGGGAAGTCCAGTCGAGACTTTATATCCGTGAAACCGGAGGAAAGATTCCGCCGAGATACAGATTGCGTCTCGTTCGCGTGGCCTGCCGTCCCTTATGTATATACAGGGTGAATTTTATAAAGTGTCTCAAACTTTATTTTAAGATAGATGGGATCGTTACGAACAGAAGTTGCAAATATACATTAGGGATATTTTTAACAGTTTACGATATAAATTTTTGAAGTTGGTCCGTTAGAACCGCCCACTTCCCGGCCTAGCAGACAATGCCCGAGAAATAAAATTGACTGCTCTGAATTTTGCAACCCCAAATGTAACGCCCTACACTGTGCTATCTCTACGACTAGGGCGGAAGTTGGCGGCTCCAACGCTTCTCGGAGCGCTCTGATTGGGCCAACTTAAAAAATTGATATCTCGCAAACTATTAAAAATATCCCCAATGTATATTTGCAATTTTTGTTTGTAACGATCTCATCTACTTTAGAATAAAGCCTGTGACACCTTATGAAATTCACCCTGTACATACGCGTCCTATGATAGATATATACATATATAGCGGTGTAGTATACAGAACGTACAGGTAGTAGTATCTCAGAAGAGGAGAGAGAATACTCGAGTGGTCGCGTCTCGAGACTCCCCTACGGCAGAGGCCCTCGTCTCTCTGTCTCTTCTCTCGTGGTTCGTGCTTCGTGAAAAGAAGCAGAACGTGTGCAGAGTCGAGGAGAAGGAGAGAAAGAGAGAGAGAGAGACTCTCGTAGCAGTGCACTGGACGTTTCGCGATTTTCTATACGGTCAACTAGTCTCACGATTCTGTACTCTATCCATGGGATGAGACGCGGCGGTGTGTTGTAAGAATACAAAAAAAGAGAAGGAGCTCGAAACAGTCGAAGGATACTTATTGGACTCCCGTACGGTTTCCAACTCTTTGAGACTGTCTCTACTTCTACCTCGGGAGGCTTTGTGCTTCTCTTTTTCTTACTCCTCCAGCTGTACCCGAAGTGCTCGTGCAGCGTCGGCACATTTTCCTATCGCTTCGAAGTAGTCTCGACTTGAGATTAAAATTGAGGATAGAAGTAATTTTTGTATTTCTGAAAAGATTTAGATTGTTTTTCCCGGTCGGAACGATTGACTGATAAACATGACTTATGAATTTTCAGTAATTTATTGAATAGCTTTTTTTTCTTTAATGATTTGGAAGATAAATATTGATGGAAATGCTTGAATGATATTCTTCGTGTCAGTTACAGGAACGCGAAGATGGCGCCACTGGCGAACGGAGGGCCGCGGAGCGTTATTGGAGTGGAGCGAGAAAAATGGTTAAAATGAGAGCATCAGCGAGAGACGAAAGATCAGCGTGACATGGCGAGGTCGATATGGACGTGCCTGGTTCTCCTGACGGGTCTCTTCGCCCTAACGGAGAGTTATCTGGCGGTCCTATCGTCGAATTTACCACCGGGCACACTGGTATTCGATGCCGGGGTGCCACAGCTCGGTGGACGTCGAAGATACGAGGTTTCGACCGATCGTACCGCTAGATTCGCCCGTAAACTACTCAAGGTCAATCCTCATAACGGTCGCGTGACACTAGCGAGAAGTTTGAGCTGCGACGGTCTTCAGTATCCGCGATTGTTCACGTTTTACATCGACTCGACGAGCACTCGTCTCGGCAGACCGATCATCGATTATTACAGTCTGCCATTGCGCGTGCTGATAACCGGATGCGGTGGCGAGAATCAGGATCTCGCTGCTACGAAAGGATGGATGGCGGAGACACTTGCCTCGTACGCTATGCCGAGCAACGACAAATTCGCCGAGATATGCTTACGCGCGTCACAATTCGTCGCGGCATTACGAGATTTCTTGCCGCATACGGCGATCAAAGAGTGCGAGACGCGCTGGGGTGGAGTTGCCGATCCGCGTTTTCTCGTCGAGGGTGCAGCGGGCGATCTCGTCTCGGCCTCGGAGCAGTGTCTCATAGATCCACTGTGGAAAATCTCGGTCTCGATGACGCTACGTTGCGGCTCGACGCATCTTGCCGACACGGAGCATCGTTTGAAGATCATCTTTCATCATCAGCAGCTCGACGACACCGATCTCGGTCGTCGGGTGAGACGCGAGCTACGAAACAAATCACCGTTCTTCGAGCAGCGTTTTTATACCGCGGCTGTGGAGGAGGAGAAAGAACCGGGAGAGCCTGTTACGGTCGTACGTGCCAAAGATCCCGAAGGCGGTGCACTGAGGTACTCGATGATGGCCCTCCTCGACGATCGCTCTCGCGCCCTCTTTCTTCTCGATCCTCAGACCGGTAGAGTTACGACTCGTGCTAGGCTCGATCGCGAGAACGTCGAGGTACATTATTTCGAGATTTTGGCGATAGACGATGCGTTTCCACCTAGAACAGGCACAACTACGCTTCAGGTCAATGTACTGGACGCTAACGATCACGCGCCTACCTTCGAGCTGCTCGATTACGACGCGCCGATACGCGAGGGCGTACCGATCGGCTCGACCGTAATAGCGATCAAAGCCACGGACAAGGATTTTGGTCGTAACGCCGAGGTCGAGTATTCGATAGATTGTACTACCGGCGGTGGTTTGACAACGATCAGCGAAGATTCGGCGACTTTTAGGATCGATCCACGATCCGGTGTCGTCACTACGAGAATGGCGCTCGATCGAGAGAAAACCGAGGTTTATACCGTGATAATCAAAGCCTCGGATCTCGCTAATGCCCCAGCAATGAGACAAACCGCCTCGACGACTCTCGTCGTAAGAGTCCTCGATGATAACGACAATTATCCACAATTTTCGGAACGTACGTATTCGACAACCGTACCGGAGGATCTCGATTACACCACGAATCCCGTAGTCGCGAGTATACGAGCGACCGACGCCGATAGCGGTGCCAATGCTGCCATAAGATACACGATAATCGGTGGTAACACGCAAGGTACATTTTCCATCGACTCGCCGAGCGGCGACGTTACTCTCGTCAAGCCACTCGATTACGAGACAACCGATCTCTATAGAATAGTCGTGAGAGCCCAGGACGGTGGCTCGCCGATAAGATCGAACACGACCCAGCTTATCGTTCATGTCAAGGACGTCAACGACAATGCGCCGCGTTTCTTCACGAGTCTTCTGCAAGAGGCCGTATCGGAAGCCGTACCGGTCGGTACTTCCGTTTTGCGCGTGCAAGCCTACGACGGTGACAAAGGACAGAACGCTCTTATCAAATATACCATCGGTGCGAGAGATTTTTCCGGGGCGCCGACCGAACATTTTCCCATAACCGTTAATACGGAAACCGGTTGGATTCACACGACGAGACAGTTGGATCGGGAACAATGCTCGAGGTATCAATTCACCGTCGTAGCTACCGATTCCGGGGAACCACCGAAATCCGGTAGCGCTACGGTCATACTTACGATTACCGATGTTAACGATAACGATCCTCAGTTCGAGCCAAAGAATTACGAGGCTGTCGTTTCCGAGGACGATCCACCCGGTACACCGGTCGCCTCGGTTACGGCAACCGATCCCGACGAAGACGCCAAGATTCATTACGACATTACCGGTGGAAATACGAGAGGCCGATTTTCCATTACCTCCCAAAATGGTGGCGGTCTTATAACCGTTGCGCAACCGCTGGATTACAAGCAGGAGAAGAGATTCGTACTTACCGTGACCGCTGCCGATTCCGGAGGTCGTACCGATACCGCACTCGTTTACGTCAATATTTCCGACGCCAATAATTTCGCACCGGTTTTCGAGAACGCGCCTTATTCCGTGCCGGTTTTCGAAGACGCACCGATCGGCACGACCGTACTGGTAGTCAGCGCTACGGACTCGGACGTTGGACAAAACGCTCAGATCACTTACAGCCTGGGAACGGATGGGAACGAGCAGGACATTGCCGAATTTATGATCAACTCGCAGACCGGAGCCATAACGACTACGAGAACTTTGGACAGAGAAACTTTGTCCGGATACGTGTTGACAGTAACCGCTAGGGATGGTGGGGTACCGCCTTTGTCCGATACTACGGAGGTGGAAATTTCGGTAACCGATGTTAACGATAACTCGCCGATTTTCGACGCTCCGCAGTATCAAGGATCGGTACCGGAAGACGTAGTTGTCGGCACGTCCGTGACGAGAGTATCGGCAACCGATGCCGATCAAGGCTTGAACGGACGAGTAAGATACACGTTCGAGGATGACGGTGATGGTGCATTCGCCATCGACTCGACGACCGGAACTGTGCGAACCGCCAAGCAGCTCGATCGCGAGTCCGTGGCGAGATACAATCTCAAAGCCGTTGCCGTAGATCGTGGTATCCCAGCCCTCTCGTCCGTCGTGCCGATCATCATCAAGATCGAGGACGTCAACGATTCACCGCCGGCATTCGAGAGCGACAAGATCGTACTCTTCATACCCGAAAATTCGCCGATCGGCTCTACCGTCGGTGAGATCTACGCTCACGATCCAGACGAGGGTCTCAATGCGATAGTTCAATATTCCATCATAGGGGGCGAAGACGCCAACGCCTTTTCTTTGGCCACTCGACCCGGCTCCGACAGAGCCGAATTAACGACGAGGGAAGAATTGGACTACGAATCGCCGAAAAAGAAGTTTGAACTTTTCGTACGAGCGGCGTCGCCACCTCTGAGATCGGACGTTCTCGTACAGGTCATGGTAACCGATATCAATGACAATGCTCCTGTGCTCAAGGATTTTCAAATAATATTCAATAATTTCAAAGATTTCTTTCCTACGGCCCCGATTGGGAAGATTCCTGCCGTGGACGCCGATGTTACGGACAAGCTCGTCTACAATATTCTTGCTGGTAACAGTGCTAATCTCATAACTCTGAATAGAACATCGGGTGAGATAAGTCTGTCGCCACAATTGAACACCAACGTGCCACGCGTTGCCACGATGGAAGTATCGGTGACCGACGGTGTCAACGAGGCCAAAGCCACTATGACCATGTCTATAAGACTGATAACCGATAAGATGCTGTTCAATTCGATAACCGTGAGACTGGACGACATGACGGTCGAGGCTTTTCTAAGTCCTCTTTTAGGATACTTTCTCGACGGTCTGGCAGCGATAATTCCATGCCCGCGTGAAAATATATTCATCTTCAGTGTCCAAGAGGACACGGACGTTCATGGAAAGATTCTCAACGTTAGTTTCTCAGCGAAAAAAGTCGAGCCGGGAAACAGCGCTGAGTTCTACAGTCCACAGTTTCTTCAAGAACGTGTTTATCTGAATCGAGGAATTCTGGCGAGATTGGCCATCGTCACTGTCTTACCGTTCGACGACAATCTTTGCGTCAGAGAGCCTTGTTTGAATTTCGAAGAATGCGTCACTGTCCTCAAATTCGGTAATGCTTCCGGTTTTGCCAGTAGCGACACCGTTCTCTTCAGGCCGATCTATCCAGTTACGACCTTTTCCTGTAAATGTCCAAGGGGTTTCACCGGAAGTCGAGAGGCTTATCTCTGCGACATGGAGGTGAATCTGTGCTACTCGAATCCTTGCAAGAACGGAGGTACCTGCCAGCGTCGCGAGAGCGGTTACACCTGTGTGTGTCAGCCTGATTTTACCGGCTCGGATTGTGAAATCTCGCTGGAGAATGACGCTTGTACAGCCGATGTCTGCGCAGGAGGATCTCAATGTCTAACGAGAATGAACGGTGGATTTACTTGCGAGGGATGTCCGATCACTCCGCTCGAGAGTGTGACGCCACTCTGCGAGTTGAAATCTCGAAGTTTCGGTCCCGCGACATTTCTGACTTTTGCGTCGTTGCGACAGAGACATAGACTTCACATCCGGATGAAATTTGCCACCGAATCCACGGACGGTCTTCTGCTGTACAACGGACGATACAACGAGAAACATGATTTTATAGCGTTGGAGATAGTCGAGTCGAAGGTTCAATTCAGTTTCAGCCTGGGTGACGAGGTGACTCGAGCGACCGCAGCGATACCTGGTGGTGTTTCGGATGGTCAATGGCACGAGGTTCAAGTCACTTATATCAACAGGACCGTGATAGTCGCTCTGGACGATTGCGACGTAGCCCTAGCTCTCAAATTCGGCGACAGACTCGGCAAGAAATGGTCCTGCGCAGGAAGAAACGAGCAGATTCTTGAATCGCGTTGCACACATCCAACCGAGACTTGTCACAGATTTCTCGACCTCACAGGACCTCTGCAGCTCGGTGGATTGCCATCGATACCGTCGAGCTTTCAGATACGAAACAAGGACTTCGTCGGTTGCATAAGCGACGTACACATCGACAGTCGTTTCCTCGACCTCAATTCCTTCGTCGCTGACAACGGTACGACTGTAGGATGCCCCGAGAAAAGAGCGTTCTGTGCGACGATGCCCTGCTACCACTCTGGAAAATGTCGCGAAATTTGGTCTGGCTACGTTTGCGAGTGCGAGGAAGGATTCGCAGGACCTCGATGCAGCGAGGAGGTCAGCAAACCTTGGAGATTTTTCGGCGATGGTCTATTGAGTTTCAATCCTCTCTTAAGACCGATACAACTACCCTGGACAACCGCACTGAGTCTGAGAACTCGTGGTGAGAATGCTTTCATAATGAGCATTCAGATAGGACAAAATAGCTCAGCTATGTTTTTCCTGAAGGATGGTAAACTCGAGACTTCGTTGGATGGGGCTGATATAATCGCCACACCGGTACCGATCAACGACGGAGATTGGCACAGAATCGAGATAGTCTGGCAGACCGGTCACGTTTCATTGGACATGGATTATCGAAATAGACCAACGATCTCGCCCCTCCTCGCTAAACTTCAGGGTCTCTATGTGGGTAGAATTCTTCTCGGTGGTCCCGATCAATCGATCAACACGGAATTGTCCTTCTTCGACGGTTGCATGCAAGATCTGCGGATCGGTACCAATCAGAGTGTTCTTCAGCGTCCCACGGTCCAGGAGAACGTTGGAATCGGTTGTGAGACCGAGAACGAGTGCAGCATCGATTGTCCCGAGTCTTCGCTCTGTATCGCCAAGTGGCAAGCGAGCGAGTGCATCTGCAGCCCAGGAAGAGTCGGTGACGATTGCGAGCTCATCTGCGACGTTGATCCTTGTCACAGCGATTCGGGTACTTGCGTCGAGAGTCACGAGACGAAAAAAGGCTACAAGTGCGAATGCAGTTCGGACGAGTATTCGGGAGAATATTGCGAGGTAAGAATCGATCAGCCCTGTCCAGCTACGTGGTGGGGTTCACCGGTTTGCGGACCCTGTCACTGCGACGAGTCGAAGGGCTACGATCCATCTTGCAATAAGACGACGGGAGAGTGCTATTGCAAGGAGAATCACTATCAACTACCGGGACAAGAGGAATGCATTCCCTGCGAATGCTACGCTATCGGGAGCTTTGGACCACGATGCAACACCGAGACTGGACAGTGTCGATGTCGAACAGGAGTCATTGGAAGATCCTGCACCAATTGTCCTAATCCATACGCCGAGGTCACAGAGGAAGGGTGCAAAGTCGTTTACGATGGCTGTCCACGCTCCTACTCGATGGGTCTCTGGTGGCAGAGAACGAAATTCGGTGCAATCGCTATAGAGGATTGTCCTGGCACAGCCGAGGGCAAAACGTCGAGATCCTGCGACGACAATCTAGGAGGTTGGCAATTACCGGATTTGTTCAATTGCACGTCCGAGGCTTTCATCGAACAGAGATATCAATTGAGCGCTCTCGAGAATGGAGAATTGACTCTGGATCGTGATATCGTCGTTAAAATGGCGATGGATCTTCACAGGGCTGTTAACGAAACGAGAAACATGTACGGGGCTGATATTCTCGTGGCCGAATCTTTGCTCATCGCTCTGCTGCGCTACGAGGAGAGTCTCGCCGATTTGCACTTGACACATAATCAGGACAAGGATTACGTTCCGCATCTCGTTGGTATCGCTGGAATGATATTAAGCAAGAAACACATAGAGAATTGGCAAAAAATTGAGAGTCTCAATGGGGATAGTCCCGACAAGATTCTCGACGCGATGGCAAGATATCTGAAAATTCTCACCGGCTCACAGCATAACACCTTCACCGACCCTTTCGAGATCGTCGATTCGAACGTTGTCATGGGTCTCGATACTGTTACGTCCGAAAGCCTATTTGGCTACGAGACTCGGGAATCCGGTGAGGACTCGACACCACCGACTTACAAGAATCTCGAAGGCGATCGTAAAGTCATACTTCCGGATACATCGGCGTTTCTCACCTCGCCTGCTCATCTCGGACCGTACATCAGCTTTCCTAAGTACAACAATTACATGGCCGATCCGCACAGATTCGATCCTTACTCGAAGATTCGAGTGCCACTCAGTCTGTTGGGTATAAAACCAGTCTCGCAGGGCGAGCTCAACGACAAGGAGAACCAGAACAACGAGAAAGCTGTACTGAGCTATGTTCAGTACAGAGAGTTAGGAGCTCTTTTGCCAAAAAGGTAAATTTTCATTTAGAATGAAAAGTATTTTTATCCGTATGGTTTTTACCCTGAGACTTATTTTTGCAGATTCGATGATTCTGTGAATGTTCGATGGGGAGTTGAACTTGCCGTTGGATCGCCGGTGGTTACTGTCTCGGTTCTAGTACCAACGGAAAATGGCACGAAATCTTTAGCATCGAATATTATGCAATCACCGGTCCAAATACAATTGTGGATAATCGAGGATGATGACGATAAGAGACGAGCAAATCCTCAGTGTGTACATTGGAGCATGGGACGAGGGTAAGATTTTTTCTGGTCATGTTTCTACTTTGTTCTTCTTTTAGTATTTCATAATAATGTGAATGTTTATTTTCTATCAAGAATTGGAGAATGGAGTCGGATCGGCTGTACGACCGAGGTGGAGGACGTGACATTTACCGGGCGGCAAATCGTCAATTGTTCGTGCCAAGGAGTTATTCTCGAAGTGCGGAATCTTCAATTGGCAACTTTTGCAGTTCTCACGGATGTTCTGGATCTCGAGTACGTTCCAGAACCATCGTTGCTCGAGGATGTGACGAGTTACAGCGCATTTATGCTCGCCCTGCCGTTATTGCTCTCGGCATTGCTCATTCTCGCTCTAATACGCGGTGGTGGAACAAATTCCAACAGCATACACAAAAATCTAGTTTGGTGTGTTTTCATCGCCGAAACATTGTACCTGATTGCCCTTAAAGCACGTGGGCCTCTCGTTTCGAATGAATTTCCCTGCAAATTAACGGCGATTGGTTTACACTACGCTTGGCTATCGACATTCGCCTGGACACTCGTCGATTCTATTCACCTTTATCGAATGCTCACGGAAATGCGAGACGTTAATCACGGACAGATGAGATTTTATTACACACTCGGATATGCCCTACCTGCTGTGATAGTCGGTCTCACGATCGGTGTACGAGCTGATCAGTATGGAAACTTTTACTTGTAAGTTGAATTATTCAAGTAATTATTCATAAATTATTCGAGGAATGCGGATACGGGAGACGTAAGAGAAATTAGTAGGAAGTACAAAAATAATAAAATATTCTTTTTTCAGCTGTTGGTTGTCCATATACGAGACTGTGGTCTGGTCTTTGATAGGACCGGTGTGCGCTGCGGTACTAATAAATTTCTGCATACTCATAATGTCCGTGAGAGCGGCTTTCACACTCAAAGAGCACATTATGGGTTTCGGTAATCTTCGCACACTACTGTGGTTATCGGTCGCATCTCTACCGTTACTTGGCACAACTTGGACTCTCGCGGTTCTAAACGCATCGGAAAATTCACCGATGCTATCGTATCTACTGAGCGTCGCTGTTGTAACTCATGCAGCTTTCAGCCTTATTGGTTATTGCTTCGTGAACGGTCGAGTGCGTAGAAATTTGTATCTGAGCCTATTGAGATGCGTTGGAAAGAAGGCACCGTTGCTCGAGGGTAGTATGGGAAATGGAAGCAGCAGCCAGAACGTAAATGGCCACTCGGTAAGAATTTGCTACATCGAAAATTCAATTTATCCGATCAAATTGAATTTTTGGTTGTTTTTCATAACTATACATTTTTACATCTTGCAGCGATCCGCGTTGGCCTACTCATCGGCATACAGTGGTGCCGATTCAACGTGTAGAAGAGTCCACGTAGGAATTTCGACGAGCAGCACAACTTCGAGAAGTACGACAAAAACTGGTTCGAGTCCTTACCGCAGTGATGCGCATTTGCGACATACTTCTACCTCAACGAGCAATTACAACAGCGATAGAGATCCCTACATGTCCTCGAGGAGTCATCACTCTACGTTGCATTCTCGACAAGGTGAGAACAAAGATACTTTCTAATTCGAGACAATACCGGAAATACCAGATGGAAGAATCGAGCGGAATTAATTGACGAGACTATTGTGCTTATTGTATCCTTTCGTAGAACCCAACGAGCCGCGAGGACCGAGAAAAGATTCCGAATCGGATTCAGATGGTTCGCAAGCTGACGGCGGGGGCAGAAGTTTAGATCTCGCGAGTTCGCACAGTTCCGACGACGAGGATGTTACCTCGAGATCGCACAAGAACATGGGAGTTTCCACGCAACAGCCTGTGACGCACAGTTACTTGCCAAACATACATGGCAATCCTGGCGATCACCTAAATATTCTTTGCTCAAATTCAGAATTATTTCCAAACATAAAACCGATTTATGCACCTCGTTGGAGCTCGCAACTTCCCGAGGCATATTTGCCATCTAACGGTACGTATTAAAATAACGTTCAAAACATTTTCGCTGGCAACGAATTTGCAGGCAGACAAACATATGATCATAACTCACCTGATGACGTTCTTGCAGATATTCGTGGGAGTCAATGGTCCGGCGGAACGATATCAGATAACGAGATGGCATCCAACAAAACTGCGAGTCCAAATCCTTTGCCTTATCCGGAAATGAACTCACCCCAAAAATTGCAGCAGGATGAAAATTGCTCCGAAAGCGAGGAGAAGCATCATCACGTGGGTGAAAAGTATCTGTTCCCATATACTGCGGAGGAGGACCACACAGTTTCGCCAACACCATACATGCTTTCGATGTCTTCGAGGATCCTTGGCTCCAGCATGAGTCACCATTCACAAAATTCTAATCACGATAATCTCAGTGGTTCCGAGAGGTATGGAAGCTTAAAGCGAGGTCAAAGTCTTCACGGTTCGCAACACGATAATCTCAGTGGTTCCGAGAGATACGGAAGTCTCAAGCGGGGCAAAGTTACACCGAGCGTTTTGGAGGACACACCAGAGTATATTCTACCTATGAGTGGAAGAATACTCTCGAGCTCGCTAAGTCACGATCTACATCACAGTAATGAGCTTGCCGCGTTAAGACAACAGCAACAAGCACAACACTATGAGCAAACGATCACGGAAACTGAGTGAGTAGCATTTCCCATTTAACTAAAAGCACAAAATGTAGACAAAGAAAAACGTAATATGACCAAATTTTTCAACCGGATTTTCCTCAAAGTCGCCTTGATTCAAATACCAGACTGATTACTTTGCGTCTGCTATTTATGCAACAAGCTACCCTACTGTTGACGTCGTATTACTGTGAAAGTTCGGTTCAAAAATGTAGCGCTAATTCACTTTAGAGTACTCACGATTGTATTAAAAATGGTCGTCGATGGTTGTCAGAACTTTATGTAGCGGGTAATATTACTACCCCCCTTTGTGTTTGGACAGAACGTATGCCGGGTTAATAATATTTCTAAAGGATAATATTACTGACCTGGCTAAATTTTTACAATTCTTGGGCTTTTCTATTATCACGAATGATTAATAAAGGTGGCGGTGGAACATTCTCGGCTAACGGTTAATGTTTTCTATGATAATATTGCTTGCTTCCGGTGACTGTTGGGGATGCGCTACAGCGAAGAGGTAAGATGACGCGAATTTTTACAAACTCGTTCGTCCGAACCATAATTTGTGAAATCGGTCGAACGAGTAGAACTTTGATATAACGTCGTTTCATAGAACTTCGATGAATTTTCAGGAAGGATACTAACGCCGAGACACCAGTCTGAAGGACTCCGTCTACATGAAAACACCGTACAAAGTAAATACCTTAGGCTTAGCCATTTTCATGCAATTTAAAACAAAAAAGACACGTATATATATATAGATATATATATACATTTTAAGCAGCGGCCATGACTGTACTTAGAGATGTATTAGCCATATTGATTACCACGTATGTGTGAGTGCCTGTTCGTATAAGCCTAAAGTTCGCATAACTTCTCTTTTCGTCGATGTATGTTTAGCTTGAATTATTGCAATTTTTACAAAGTAGCCGGGCTCATCGGCGATTGTCGCCACTCATTCACACCGCGATAGATTATGTATAGATATAAGATGATAAGAGCGACAATCGCACTGACTGGACAACCCGGGAAAGATGGATCTCTAGCTCATTCTATCATTCACGTATTCGTACTATGTAATTCATTCCCGAGCCCATTTTCACGTACTTTAGTTATACATCTGTAACTCTATATTGTGCAATGTAAACATTCCACGGTCATTATTTCTTTTTTTTTATACTGAGATATTTTTTTTATACCCCTCTTTTGAGATTTTATACAATTCTTTCGACAATGCCAAGAACTTAATTTTAGTTGTAGTTTGTGCGCGGCATAATACTCAAGAAAGAAAAAAAAACACTTTTGTATATATTTATACGAAGAAACATGACAAAATACATAATTTATATATATCCTAAATCTCGATACTATCGACTACGAAGTTTGTTTTCTTTCCCAGCTCGCCGAAACGAGACCAGCGCGACACTGTCGTTGGAAAAAGGACTTATCAGTATTATCATTATTATTATCTAAAACATAAATAAATTACAAAATATAGTCAGATTAATACTCGGAAGAACGATGTCATCGAAGTAAAATTCAGTGCAGGTTCTTGTTAAAAAATTGGGTACACGAGAATTAACAAAAAAAATAATAATCAGCATAATATTGTTCAATGCGCGATTTATCGATCGCAGATGGAGAAAACCGGCGAGATATCTTGTTTCTTTGAAATAGGCGTTTAAAACGGAAGCAAGTTTATGCAGACACGATATATGCAATTTAGTGCAATTCATTCGGAGCTTTTTCGCCGACTTTTTACTTATAAGTTTAAGAATATTACCGTATCTCTCTTGCAGCTAACGTTTCATTTTTCATCATCCGGTGAACTGGAAGTAAGTTCGATATACGACTACGAGAGACACCCTTTCAGTTTTTTTACTAGATTACACTCGCGAGAGATCTTAAGAATGGATGGAAATTGGATCATAAATCCGGAAGCGTTCGCGTCTCGCTAACCCTTAACTGCTAGAGGACTAGGAGATATATATATATATATACATACACATATATATATATCATTGCTAGACAGTGCTCTCTGTATCTGAAGCTACCGAGAGAGTTTGTAATTTAGGCACGGAATAGTTTTCCGTGTGAACAGAACCGTGAACACGACTCCCGACCCTTTCCAAGGTCGACGGTGCTGACGGAGTGTCCTGATGAGCCTTTGGCGGAATCGGTGGTGGGCTCACCTGAAACGAAAAAAAGAAGTTAAGTCAAGTTCCAAATATCTGTTGAAAACCACATAAATTCACGAGTAGATTACCTCTTGATTGAGAAGTGTTTGCGAGCCCTGGAATGTAGTACCCGGAAAACTCCCCGTGGAAACGTTCAAAGCGTTTATCACAGAAGGCGGAGAAATGTTCATAATATCGTTGCTCCTCGTGCGCGGCTCGAACTCCTCATAACTGAGATTGTTTAAATTGGTAAGATGTGATTGAAAATCGAGAAGACTCGCCGTAGAAATTCCACTGTCTCGAAGAGCGTTTGCCTCAACGGGTAGTTCCGGGTCGTCTTCGGTGCTCCATTCGGTATTGCGTTTTTGAGTGAGGCGCTTTGGTGGTGCGGGCGGACCAGAGTTAGATTCTCTCTTATCTGGTGCTGAAAACGATGCGAATAAAACGGTCGGTCAATAAAAACATTGAAGAGTAGTTCGAATAATGAAACAACTTTAAATGAACGTACCTCTAGGGGGTAAAGGTGGGGCTTGCTCGGGTCCAAGTTCACTCCACGAACTTCTCATATTTGCTTGATCGGGTGCCTCGGTCGGAGTGGGCAAAGAATGCTTAAGAGGTAGCTTTGGACTTAGTGGCTTGCTAAGAGTTCGATGATGCGTTGGCCGTGGTGGTGTAGTTCCATATCCTACCGACCGTGGCCTCACTTCCCGCTGTGGGATCGGTGGTGGTGCACCCTCGACTCTTGTATAAAATCCCTCGTCTTCGGGCAATCCGTCGCTATCGGCGTTCGACATCCTCGAGCCAGCTGTCTCGAGCGTAGCCGGACGTTGTTTTTCGTTGATCGGCAATGGTGGCAATGGTGAACTGAAAAATAATACAATAGGTGAAACAAACAATTCAATAATTTAAATAATTATTATGTTTTGTACCAACTTTATAATACTGTCTTGGTGAATTGTGCGCTGTCTGGCCAAAGGTCCTAGCCCTTGTTTCAATTGTGTAAATCTCTCGATGAGCCTCTTGTGCAATGGCTGAACCCCCGATGGAGCGATCTGACCGTGAAGCATAAGTCCCGATTCCAAAACGCTCATTTGATCGAGAATGAGATTCTTCAGTCTATTCACGTGTGGCACCATTTCCGGATTTAGCCTGGAGAACTCTGGAGTCAGAAAGGCTTCCTGATACTTCGTTATTCCTCCCATAACATTGGCATCGATTATTCCTTGAAGTCTCATACTAAAAGGATTTATATTTCTGTGCGGTTCGGCGGTATATTGTGCTACTAAACGCCTCAATTCTCTCTCCACGCTCTGCATAGTCTCGCACGCGTATTGAACCGGTGCCAGAAGTTCCGAGCGTCTCTCAATGACCTCGAACCAACGAAGAATTCCTGGGAGCTTCGCCTCGGTCGTAAGAGTCGTTCGTTCGATCCATAGTGATTTGAACTCGTTCTCACGATCGACCGGTCCTCGATGAAGAGGTCGATCAAAGAGAAATTTGCGCACATCGTTTACGAGGTAAAAAGCCACGACGCGATCCGGAACTTCAGCCGAGGTACAACCTAGACTGCCTTCCTCTGGAATCGGTTTCACGTTGCAAATTTGAATGTCTGCAAATTAACGATGAATTAAGAAATGTTTATCTTAAGTTTTCTAATTGCAATTTAAAAAAACTCTGCTAACATTGACCCTCTGACGAAATTATACTCTCGTCAGGTGGAGCGTTCTTCATTAGTATCTGCGCGCTTGGAAACTCCGTTTGCAGCCTTTGCGTAAATGCACCGATTCTCTCGTACTCCAAACCCCGATAAATAAATAGTTTGTTCTGTAACGACAAGAATTACAATTTACACGGTTCCTCCAAAAGAAAAGAGAAGCGTACATTGCACAACTTTTCATTGACTTACCCTGACGAACAATGGAAAGCTCAGACCGTAAAATCCAACCCGAAAATATTCCGGCTCGGGACGCAACTGAGTGAGAATATTATCCAAAAATTTCGCTTGCATCTTCAGTATGTGACTGAGTTTCGCGTAATCGTACAATCTCGTCTCGTACAGCACCGCGAGCTCCTTGCAAAGGGGTATTCCCTTTTCCCAACACTTGCCACGATCAAAATAGTGAATAATCTGGTGATAGAGAAGTTCCTTTCTTTGCCACTCGGGTTGCTGAGGATGTGCATGACCGGAAGGCAATAGTGCCGCGTCCCAACTCAGCTGATCGGCGTAAAGTTTCATCGTGAAGCCTGCCTCGGTATAATTTTCAGCGGCAAGATGAAGATCATGGAGTTTGTAAATGTATCTGAGATACATCTCCTTCCGATTGAACTCGTTCTTGTAAAAGTTCTGTATCAGAAAAAGAAAGATGCCCATTTGTCGATCAGCACGAGCAAATTATTACTGTACGTTCTTGCCGAAGCTAGTTCAGCTTTATAACTGATTGTTCTCTATAGGTATGAAGATTTTGAGGCACGTGGCTTAATAGAACTCACGGACACTTAGCGAATTGTTTGGCACCTGAAGATTTCAATTAGACGTGACACATGTTCGATATGATTCGCGATACATAGTTTGGCTAAAAGAGTTTATGAGGACAAAATTTGTAGATTTCTTACCAATAAATTGACTGTACATGACATCCGCTTATCGCGATTTTCATCCCCCTGAATAACGCTTCTATAATCGAGTAATCGCTCCAGCAATCTCGTCACCGAAGTTATGAAAGCCGTACCACTGTCTTTCCACGTTGGATCCTCCGACTGTACTCTAGCCAGCAACCTTCGAATCATAATAAAATTTGCTGAGTTGCATAAACACATCTCGTATCCGCCGAGTCAACGCGAGTAAAATGTTCAGTAGCTATGTTAGAAGATCATGATTGATAAAAACTGTATGAACTTACACGGCGCTAAGATGTTCCCTGAAGCGTGGCACGAAAGCGTTAACGAATCAAGAATATATGTTAGATGAATGAGAATTGTTGTTAGTGGATGAAAGAGATTGAGTTCGTGACACGATAAATTAGGCTACTCGACTTACATCGTGTTGAATAATTGGCGATATTCGTCGTCTCCCTTGTTCTCGCTGATGAGAATATCAAGCTTGTCGATAAGTTCCGATTCCACTGATTTGAAACTACCTCGTGCGTGCTGCTCGCACTCCATCATGTCAAAGAATATATGAAGAGTGGCTTTGCGAAGTTCGCTCTCGGGAACTAGTGTGACTTCGAGAAAAGGTCCTACCATGCCCGGAATGAATTCGAGTTTGCGATCGCCCAAGTTCGACCACATCGACAATATTTGAAAGCCCATCAATACTCGCATGTCACCGTATTTCTCCACAATTTTCTCACGTTTGACCTCGGAAAATTGTTCGAGTTGTAGCGACGGTTGTGTCAGATAAGCGACAGCGAGATTGAAGTACGTCGACCAGAGCTGAGAGTCGAAACTACTGTGGAGAAAGCGGAACGCTAGTGGCTGCGCGAGTTCCTGCAGCGATTTGAGAATGATATTGTTCGCCTGCATTCGTATAACGAGCCAGTCCGGAGGGAATACCTCCTGACGCACTAGATCACGGAGTACGAGAAAAACACGTAGCAAAAAGTCTTTGAGAGGTTTTTTCTCACCGCCGTGAGTCAGCTCTTCCCACAGTCGCTCATAGTGATCCTCGTCGAGCAATTGTAGAAGACCGATCAGACAGGCAACCAGACAGCCGAGTACGGGGCCACTGGCATTCACGATTATCAGAATCGTTTGTATAAGAACGTCGAGTATCGACAGACACAAAGTCTCGACGTCGTGATGAATGCAATTGTTCACTTTGTTCGTATCACGTCCTCTCTTGTGCAAAAAGCTTAAAATCTCACCGAGGATTTCTGTACAGGAGCGTAGCTCTTCGCGTCTCGCGAGATGAATTCTCAGGTGTCTGCATATCGTGACGAGAAGCAAATTTCTACTTTCGTCATCCTGGAAGAGTGCCGAACTGGCCAGATTCTTGATAGCCACGAGTTTAGCTTGCATGAGTTGTGGTGGTGGCTCGCGTGGCACGGAGTCCAACATGGTGCACGTCAATTTTGCAACTTCGATCGTGGGCAAAACGGCTACGAGCTGCTCGAACACCGCGGAAATCGATAACAAAAGAGCAACCTGCGAGAGTTGAACTACCTCGTAGGGGATCTGAAGCATCTTGTTCAATGCGGCAAAGACGCAATAGAGGTCTCTCTTGAAACTATCTTCGAACTGTCCGGCAGTTGCGCGAGCAAAGAGCAATCTGCTTTGTATGATAAATTTGAATATGTACTCGAGGGAACGGAAACACTTCATTATCGGCTCTTGTCTCTCGGCCGCAGTGACCCAATCGGCGCAATGCTGTACGCTACTCAAGAGTCCTTTGTACACGAGAGCCGCGGCGAAATGGCCCGATATATAAGCATCCATAACGGGTTTGAAGTGTTCGAATTTCGAGTCCTCGAGAAGGCTGAATATCGAGACGAGTACTTGAAACACGAGACCCGAATGCGCAGTTGAATTTCCATCCTCGGTATGAAACATTGAGAACAGCGCGTCGAGAATATCCTGCAGAAATTTTACGAGTTCTTCACCGTCTAATCTGAGAACGCGGCCGAGAGCCTCCGCTATTCTCTCCGGATGTGCTTTCCACTGTAGTAGACTCAACAAATCGACGTTTTGCGTTAATTTCGTACTGCATAATAGTGTCGTTATGAAAACGGCTTCTTTGGGAGATCTCGTGAATGGTGGCACGCCTGAGAAAGAATGAAAATACTTACATTCTGAAAGATTCTTACAGCAATTTTTTGTCATTGTTATTTAACGACCCGGCAGAATAACTTACCCGGACAAAAAGGTTCTCGAGCGCTGCTTGGCAATGAGAGGTAACTTAGTGAGTCCAACTTGGCGCGTTCCTCGCACTTGTATATGTAAAGCTCGTGCGTACCGTCTTGGATCGTTGCGCCACCGTCCGGCTCCATGAGACGAACAAACGCAAAGTCAAACAACTTTTTGTCGTTTTTCTCTCGAGCTATTATTATCATAAATTGTACTCTTAAATTGAACAAGTTCACGAATTACACAGTTAGAATTAGAAATACGACATGAATAATACTAACTGGAACAATGACGAAATTCGAAGCGGACATGACTGCCGTAGAATTTATCTATCGGAACAGCTAATCTGACCGTTTCCGCCCATGACGGACTATTGTGATGATAAATGACTAAACTCTGGTACTCCGAGCTGCCCTCCATACCAGCAGCACCGAACAAGCATCCCTCGAGCGCTTGTCCCTCAGCATCCAAAACTATCATAGTCACCTGCGCGTGATAATAACATAATTACTAATCTATCAAATTAAATCCAAATTAATTAACACGTGTCGTTAATAGTAACATTTTTAATTTAACCCGCCGTTTTCTTAATTATCGAAGGAATGATTATTAATTAAATTGCTTCAGACACAAGAGTAATTGGTAACGAGCATCACGTGCCAATTAATCGCGGTATTCGAGCCAAGATCTCAATTAATTTATCAACAGAATGAAATTAATTGGCCCCGTGCGTCCAGAGGCTTTTCCTCGTGGAAAGAGACAATCACGTTCCAGGTAACACGCCGCGGCAGAATTCCTTTCGATTTAATGACTCGTTAAATCACCTCGATGTTTTTGCTGGTTGACTTGCCACCCCGTTCGAACTCGCCCCTCTCGAGTCTCAGGTACAGATCGTTTCGCACGTCGCCTGGCATTATTACGTCGGAGAAGCCAAGTTTTCTCGTCAGGCATACGTTCTTGAAGAGGAGAGGATTTTCCTCCCGGACTTGAGTCAATTCACCGTGCAAAACTCGCAACGACACGACTATACCGTAATTCGGTTGACCAGGCAGGGGTGAACACTTGTTATTACGTATTATCTGTTCGTGCAACTGATGAAACTCTTTCTCCTCGCCTTGGAAGACCTGTTGAATAAATGAGAGAAAAAATGAATTAACAAAAACTCTAACTCTCATCCAATCCTTCCTTTTTTTGTTATCAAATTTTTATGATTTTTCTCACATCTCACCTTGAACGTCATCTCAAGTTCCTCGGCGTGTTCCTGCGCCGCGTCGGCCAACGAAAGTACACCAACACCATGGGGTCGTCTGTAAGTTGCGCTTCCGGTCTTATTCTTGCTCGAATCCGAATATTGCATTCTACCGCATCGCATAACGTGAGCTATGATATGAAGATCACGACTCAGATCAGCGTTTCCAAGATCCGTAAAAATCGTACAATTTGTGTGCAATTTTTCCACATAATTGGAGAAACCCTCCTTCGATATTCTCACGAGAAATCTCTCGCTCAGGTACTGTCCACGTCGCGCGTCCCAAAGTGAGAAATATAATTCCGTATCCTCGCCTACGGAGTGACCAAAGTCACGCATGCAAAAGTACAGATGGTGCGTCAACACTTTCTTGTGCTCCTTTCTTCTAAGTGTACCCCTTGCTGAGGCACCCTGCGAATTCTCGGCACTTTGCACGTGCTGTGAACAAAAGTCATCGTTTAATTAATTTACTAAACGTTATTTATCGAAAAATGGATTATTCAAGCAATTCAAAAAACTTTCATTTATTCTATTTATTATTTTTGTCAACTTACCACATGATAGAGCTCTACGACGGACATGGTATCCGGGTCGACCATGTGAGCACCTTGTCGAGGGACGAGATCCAGGCCAAGTTTTCTGCAACATTATAAAAGAAAACGTGACGTTAAAAAAATCGTTCACAAACATTCGTCCTAAAGTTCCATCTCGCTGATTATCGATTGCCAATCAATCGATTCATCCACCCATATTTTTCTATCCCTTCGTGTAATCTCCTCCAACGTTTATCGATTGATTAATCGACACGGACCGCTGCAACGGTAGCCAGTCGAGCGGTTAATTAATACAGCGGGCAATTAAAGCTCGTAGTGGAGACGCACAGCTCCAGGGGCATAGTTCGAATTTTATCGGCTTATTTTTTTTTTCGCTTCAACCGCGACAAAAGTTATTCGAATTCTCATGACCTCGGTCGCATGCCGACCGCTGGATCGAAATCGTCCAGGCCCTTGCACTATGGTGCAGTCAAGAGCGAGACAAAATACGAAGAAGGAACGTGGAGAGAAATTAAAAAAGAAAAAATGGAGAAGAAGAAGAAGAAGAAGGTATATATGCCGCAGTGCCCTCACCCCCTATGGAATGCGGGTAAATGCCCGAGGACCCTGCAGTGGATATCACGTACGTGCCAAAGCCTTGGACAACGATATTCTACCCGAAGGATATTCGGGAATTCGCCAGCTCGAGAGACGACTCGAGGACTTGAGAATTTCGGTGGCTCGCATAACTCGACACCAAATGACTTCATAATTTTATAAATCATCGTTTTAATCGCCAGGATCGTTTTCACGTAAAATACTTCCTTGCTCTTCTATTACTCGAAATAATATCTTGATAATAACAGTGAAGTAAGTTCGACTAATAACATGGCCTCGATCTTCTTGGTAAATATTTATTCCTGTTATTAATCTCAAGAATTCTATGAGAAATTAGGATAGAGTTTGAAAATAATAATAATAATAAAATTATTAATAATATTTTCCTCATAAAAGCTTTTCGAATGAATTTTTGTTGAAATTGCATCCCAGAAATCCGAGATAGGATTTTTGCAGAGCTTGTAGATCGTAAAGGAAGATCGTCTTTGTGAATGTCCACGAGGAAAGAAGGGTCGGCGAGGAAGGAAGGAAAGAAGAAAAAGAAGAAGAAGAGAGAAAAATGAGTTTCTCGCCCGATTACCATTGTTCCAAATGCCTTGGGTATCCCCTTTGAGTATTATATGGGCATCTCTCTCTCAACTCGACCTAAAAATTCGTTCGCGAGTGAGTCAAAGCCACGCCACCGAACGTCGCTGTCGTCGTTTTCGTCTTCGTCGTCGAGGCTGCTGTTGGCTTTCGACTTCTACAATGTTCCGGTGCTGCACGAACTCCCACACCCTCGCGATATACCATATACCGGGTTAACCAGGGACGTATGTAGTTCGACCATCGACAGGCCCGTATATTTACCCCCAAAAAGTAATTTAAAAAAACAAAATTAAAAAAAGATAAAAAGAACGCAATTTCAAAAAAATTCGACAATTTAATTAATCCACTATGGAATTAATTGTGGGAGAATTGTACATAAACGATGGAAATGAATTTAAAAAAATAATATTCGAAATTTAGAATTTTTCAAAAAATTTCAACTAAATTTTCAAAACGAAGTTTGAAAAATAGAAAAGATTTCAGAATTATTTTTATTGTTAGACACAAAGCGCGAATATAAGATTATATTTCCTATAAGATTGTCGATGATATTTTCATTTAATTTTTGAACAAAGTTTGAATTTTTTTTTTTTATTTTGTTCGATAAATTTGATAAATTGGGATCGATTCGTGGGGCTCGTTCGAACGATCGGTCGTCACTGTGAGACCCCGAAAGCCCCTTCGCTTGATGGAATGCAGGCGAGCTCCGGAGACTTCAATGCGTGGAGACAGGTTCAGGCAATGTCCGCTCTCTCGCGCGGGCGCCCGCGAAAGAGCGACGGAGAGAAAGAGCTCGGTACTCTCTCTTTCTCCTTCGCCTTGGACCTATGCCCCTTTCCAAAGATATCGGGATATTCAACCGGGCTTCGTTCCCTCCTCTCATTCCTGTTCTTCTTTTTCATCCATCCTTCCTCCTCTTCTGCAGATCTTTAACCACGGGTGTTGGGTAGTAATATTGCTCTTGCTGTATTAGAGACACCCATGCTCCGCTCGAAAAAGACGCTTGACTCCTTTTTTCAATTTTTTTTCCTTATTTCTCTCTCTCTCTTTCTCTCTCTCGAAACTCGATTTACCCAAAGTTCTCTCTCCTCATGAATATTCAGCGAGTAGTTCACCACGGCGCGGTGACTTTAACACGCGATTCCGTACCCGTTATATCCTTGTTCGAAAAAAAAACTTCAAACTCAAATATCACATTCTCAGAATTTTTAATAATCAAATCGAACAAAAATGTAGATTTGTTTATCCACGCCAATAATTAACGGAGATAACGAGTGGGAATAAAATAATCATTTTATTGTAGTAATGTTTACGTTTCACGAAAATTTACTGTTAATTTTAGCAAAAATTCTTGAAAATATTTTTAGTTTCTGTTACGCAACAGTAAATTTGTACCATTTTCCATTAAAATTTATAATTTATTTCCTAAAAATCTAAAGAATTGCACATTTGTCACTCGGTTACTGTGATTTCACAATAAAAATTACTTAAAAATTCTTTCCCTGTATGATTTGTATCGATTTTTTAATCGATTAATAATCGTTTGTATTTTCTATGTGATAATCGTTCGTGATTTGTTGAAAAATTATGTACTCGAAGAGACGCCTACGTTTCTAGAATTCTCGTTGAAGACAAAATTATAATTTTCCCATGCGAGTGGGAATAAAATAATCATTTTATTGTAGTAATGTTTACGTTTCACGAAAATTTACTCTTAATTTTAGTAAAAATTCTTGAAAATATTTTTAATTTCTGTCATGCAACAGTAAATTTGTACCAATTTCCATTAAAATTTATAATTTATTTCCTAAAAATCTAAAGAATTGCACATTTGTCACTCGGTTACTCCGATTTCACAATAAAAATTACTTAAAAATTCTTTCCGTGTATAATTTGTATCGATTTTTTAATCGATTAATAATCGTTTGTATTTTCTTTGTGATAATCGTTCGTGATTTGTTGAAAAATTATGTACTCGAAAAGACGCCTACGTTTCTAAAGTTCTCAAGAAGAAACAATAATAATTTTCCCATGCGAAAGAACGATCTGTCTATAATCACAAAGTTGCAATGGTCGTTTCTCCGTGGCGCAATTGTTGAATCGATCGAAAGCAGAAAAATCGTAACTCCTCGCGATTATTGCATTAACGCTCGAAGCAATAGCGCGAAGGCTCGTTTATTGTTCCAACCTCGTGCTCCTTTTCCTCTCGCCGAGCGACCATTTTTTTTATCGATTATCGAACCAATCGATCTTATCTTGCAAATAAAATGTAAAAAAGAACGTTCTAAAATTATCGTAATAAAAAATAATAACGAATGTTCTCTTTTCAAGCTCGTTAAAAAAAATTCTTTTTTTCGTTCGTGACGAGAAATCTTTTTTTTTTTAGTGGCGTCGAATTTCATCGTGTAAAGAATGAAACTTGCATAATACGGTGATTATCGGCGCGAGTATGGCAGAAAAATTGCAGTGACGTTCGTTCCGTTTGGAAAAAAGGCGTGAACGCGTTCGATGATTAATGACTCGAACCGAAACGCGCGCATGCGCGATACTAATTGCGCGTGCGTACGGCGTAAGTGAGAAATTCCAATGGAGAAAAAAATAACAAACTTGCCCGGACATGAGTGAACATTTATAAACAAACAATAATAAAATTGAAAAAAAAATTAAATAAATAAAAAAATTGTTGGAATTTTGGGAAAATGGAAAATGGCGTTTCGCGAAGTTCGAACCAAAAGATATTTCTCTCGTTCACGTGAGATTACTATTTTGCAGCGTTATTCGGTAGCAAACAGCGGCCTCTCGCGGACGTTGTAATTACGTCTGGTGTGCTGGCTTCGTTCGCGTCCTCGCCTCGGCTCTCTCGTAGACACGGCCAATTCGCGGAGGGCAAACGGCAAGAGAGAGAGAGAGAAATATATAACTATATAGACAGAAGGGAACTCTCATCTCCTCGTTGCAACTGGAATCGAGAAACGGACCAGCAACATCGCCAGGTTATTCCCCGTTTAGAAATACGGGACCTTCCATGCGAACTCGACCAATTGCTCACAAAAAAACATTTTTTTTTAAAGTATTTATTTTTATAAAAGTCGAGAGATTCTCGAAATAATTTCTAGTTTGTTGAATTTCAAATTTTTATCTAATTTACACTTTTCTTTAGCAAATTCTGTTTTTAAAAAATTTTTTTTTTATAACAATTGAAAGATTCTCAAAATAACTTTTATTTTGTTAGAGTTCAAATTTTTATCTGGTTTAGAAGTTTTTTTTAGCGAATTCCGTTTTTGGCGGGAAATTCGCGATTTCAAATTCAAATTCAAATAAAAAATGGTTAATTGTTAAAAAAAAACAAAGAAAAATCGTGTTACGATACGCCCTTAATTTCTTCTTTGTTCAAACTGAATGGCAACGAGGCCCATTGTTCAGAAACGAAGCGTTAACTAAAGCCCGAGAGAGACTCCCTCTCGTGGTAAGACGGGGAAGAATTGAGTCTGGCCGGCGATCTTTGTTCCTTGCGTCCGGGTACATTTTTGCCTATATCGTATTTACGCTTATATATATATATATATATATGTTACGATGATATTGCATTCTCCGTTGTGAAGTACAAACGCATATTGCACATGTATATATGTTTGTCTCGGATAAATCCAGAGATGAAGTTTATAACGGTCGTTGGAGGTCGAAACGACAGAGAGACACAGAGAGAGAGAGAGAGAGAGAGAGAGAGAGAGAGAGAGAGAGAGAGAGATCGATCTTAATGCGTTTGGTGCTTACGAGAAATACTATATCGTCGATCACTGTGTGTAAAAGATATAGATATAAAATTCTAAAGTCGCTGGTAGTTGTCCTCGGTATAATCATTGAAAGTAAGAGGATACGCTGCATGACGACGAGGAAGTACGAGAGTCGATGGCACGAGCTTAATTCGTCGTATCAAATGACCCCGAACGCATGCATGCGATATCTCTCTCTTTGTTGAGACGAATTAACGAACGAGAACAGCAATTAAACATAATCTTTTGCCATTCTTGAGAAATTTGCAGATTAAAGTTAATAACAATTGAAAATTTTTACTTTTTTGGAGTTTTTATTGAGACGAATTAAGGAACGAGAACTGTAATTAAGCATAATTTTTCGCTATTTTTGAGAAATTTGTTGATTATAGTCAAGAAAATCTAAAAATTTCAGTTTTTTGGAATTGTGTTGAGATGAATTAACGAACTAGAACAGTAATTAAACATAATCTTTTGCCATTCTTGAGAAATTTGCAGATTAAAGTTAATAAAAATTGAAAATTTTTAGTTTTTTGGAGTTTTTATTGAGACCAATTAACGAGAATGTAACGAGAACGAGAACTGTAATTAAGCATAATCTTTCCCCATTCTTGAGAAACTTGCAAATTAATGTCAATAAAAATTCAAAAATTTCAATTTTTTTTAACTTTTGAGTAAAACATTTTTAATATTGGGAATAAGAATGTTACATTCCTGTTGTAGGTGAAATTTCCAATAGGAATAAATACTTGTAAACATATTATTTGGGAATACAAATTTTTGACCTCCAAGCTCCCTCACAATTTTTTGCACTTTGACTCAGAAGTTGAGTCAAATCTCTACCTTGTCCAAACCAGGTCGTCATGGTACTTAAAAAATCGGAAATTTTGCATAGAACGCGAATATCCTATTATCAATCCCATTCCTTTAAAACCCTCGACGAAAAATTAAAAAAACGAGAGATTGTCATTTTCCGACCCCAAGTTCCGAATGAAACGAGTGTCATCTCGATAGCAGTGTCGCTCGTCCGTGTGTCCAGAGTGCGTTACAGTATAGGGACACGCGCGAGTGATCGTTGGTAGCTTTTCGTGTGCGAGGCAAGAGTCACGCGTGGACGAGGAGACGGAGATAGAGGGAGTGACGGGGAGATATGATAAAACCGGTTGAATCCCAACGCTGGGAAGCAGCGTCAGTGAGAGAGACCGCTTCGATGACCGCTTGACCACAGCTCCCACATACACACACACACATACGAGTAAATTACATTAGAATGTTGCATCCGCGAGCGATGAATTTGATGAAAAAATAATCGAGACACGAAGCTTCGACAAACCGCGAATAAATATTTTCAAACTTATTCGTTACTAATCATTCCTACAATTCTCCCGGTATTTAATCGAATTAATCGATCAATTATAAATTATCAAACCTTCCAAAAAATGAAAATAAGAATTTAATCATTTTTTTTTGCCAAATCAAAACTCAAAATCATTTCGATTGGTCGTTATATTTTAATTCGAGGAGTGTCGCGTTACATAGCCAGGATGCAGGGACCGAGAGAGCGGTATGATCGCGCGTGGTACCAAACCCACACGATCGTTGCAGTAGGAGCGTCGATGCGCGAGCCCGGTAAAAGGTACAGAGGTAAATGGATGTCAGGGTCAGATCCCCGACGAGAGGAGCCCGAGCTCGCTCGCCCGGTCTCAATTAGACTAAATAGCGCGTGATTAAGTAGGCTTCGCGTGTAATAAAAGCTAGAGCTTATACCCACCTACCTTGCATACCTATATACAGATACGTGATAACGTCAATTTTTCGTGATAATCGCGTGACCAAATTTCCTCGCTCTCGACACGATCTACTATATAAATCCTCTTTCCACGTGTTCATAACGAAATCAAGCCTAAAAGTACAATAAATTCAACCAACAATTGTTAATAAAGTAAAATTATAAATCCTTCTCCTGATAATCTTATCAAGTTAATCTCAATCTTATTTCCCTTAACGTACAGAAATAAAAAAAGAAATAGAAAATATAAATATCTGTTTAATATTGAAATCACGCTTAAAAGTAAAACGCATTCAAGCGACAATTCTTAATAAAGTAAAATAATTAATCTACCTCCTGATAATCTTATCAAATTAATCCCAAGCTTATTTCCCTTAACGTACAGAAATTAAAAAAAAAAAAAATAAAAATATCCATTTAATATTGAAATCACGCTTAAAAGTAAAACGCATTCAAGCGACAATTCTCAATAAAGTGAAATAATTAATCCTCCTCCTGATAATCTTATCAAATTAATCCCACTCTTATTTCCCTTAACGTACAGAAATAGAAAAAAAAATAGAAAATAAAGAAATCTGTTTAATATTGAAATCACGCTTTTATCCCACTGGTGTTGCGATCGTGAAATAAAAGACCGACGATTTCATTCATTAGCCGCTTCTTCGGTGTTTTTTTTTCATTCGTTTCTTTTTTCCCCCCCTGAAGGCGTTGCGAGTAGCGCAAGGCGCAGGTCCGGTAGCCGCAAGATTCATCCGTGTACATTTATATATATATACATATACACATCTATATACCTATATATATATATGTATACGTATATATATATATATATATATATAAGGTCTTAAGATCAACAGACACGAAGATCGTACCGCGTACCTACCCAAGGATACAAAACGTATAGCAGGCATCGCGGATAGTACTGTAGGCTACCGAGAGAAAAGATTGGTAGCTCAACATGCGCGGGAGGCTTTTTCGCTCCCGCAGGCCTTTCCTCGTTTATTATACCTATATATATATACCTATATATATATCGCTATTTTATACCTATATATATATATAGGTACGTATAAGGCAGGATCTACCGAAGAAGGGGTGGGTGAGAGACGAGAGGGAAAAGTGCGTAACCGCGGCACCGGCTCGGCGACCGGTTCCCCGAGCCCCAGAGAGAGGACAACACAAAGGAAGAGGAAGCCAGACTGGTAAACGAAGAGAGAAAGAGCTCCTGACGGTCTCCCTGCCTCGGCTCCTTCGATTCCCAACAGAAATACTACGTACGTCGATCGTATAAGAAGCATCCTACGATACTAACATTATGTACTAATATCTCTCTCTCTCTCTCTCCCTCTCTCTCTCTCTAATATATATATATATATATATAGAGAGAGAGAGAGAGAGAGAGGGGTTGCATCAATAAGAAACGAGAATCGTAGCCATCGAGACAGTCGACTTTTACAATCTTTCGCTATAATACGTTATAATGCCTGGAAGTTTTCTTGTCCTGAGAGAATAGAAGATGTTTCGGTAAAAAACATTGTTTAACTATTTTAAACTAAACAGCCTCTGTGATTTTTAAAATTTTTTGTTTTGTATAGAAAATTGCAAATTATTCGAAAGAAAATGTAAGGGAAAATGAGAGTCGAGGATTATGAGAAACTGCGGGAGGAAGTTTGATGAAAAAAAAAGAGGGAAATTTGGACCATTGGCTTCTGGCGAAGTCGATCAGAGAACGTTGCAAAGATATAGGGAGGGTAAAATCCGTAAGTGCGGAAGAGAGCGTGCCGAAAGAACCGAAAAGTAAGTAAGAAACGGAAATTAAAAAGCAGGGAGTCGAGACGAGAAATTGCAAAGTGCAAAAGTTTTGTGGACGTTCGGTAAGAAATCCTGGGTTATAATGCGGTGTAGGAGAGCGAGAGAGGGTCGCTCTCTCGTCGACTTTGCGAGGCGCGAGCATCGAGAGAAATCTTTCTCTCTCTCTCTCTCTCTCTCTCTCACACACGTTTTATGTTCGAGAGAGCACCCATGGAACGAAGATATTGCACTCGTTGCAGGAAAGGAGAACTTGCTTCGTGAGAAGGAGACGGAGACTCTCTCCTCTCTTTTTCTCTCTCCTCATCGTGAAAAGGCGCAGCAGCAGGAGAGCTCACCACGGGAGAACAGGTTCTCGGCATGGTTACACGCGTATTCACCGTGCTGAAAACTTTGGCTCCTTCGACGACCACCGATGGACTCCGGCTCTCTCTCTCTCCCTTACTCTCTCTGTGTATATGTGTGTGTTGGATGAGAAAAGTCAGAATCCTGTGGGGAGACCGACCTCTCCTTCTCATCTCGCTCGAGCTCCTTTAGGGGGGCGTGCATTGGCTTACAGGGCGAATCTTACCAAGAGTGCTTTTTTTTGTTCTTTTCCACCCTTGGGAATTCTTTGCGTATAACGACGTTGCTGTGAAGTAAAAAAAGCTGTTTCTTCTTTTTTTATCTTCTGTGAGCTAAGGGTTGTTTTTTTGTCATGAGAAATTATTCGTTTTTTAGCGATTTTTGTTCAATCGTTTTTTTTCCATATTCATTGAAAATTGAGAATTGTTGGATTTTTTGGTCTTTTTTTTTCTCTATTTTGGAAGATTCTCAAAGGGCACGTAAGGCGATTTCCTCGTTTCCTTGAGCGTCGCATTAGAAGATTGTACAGCATCGAGTCGAGACTGCCGAGTCCTCCTCTTTCTTTCCGACTAGTTCTCCGACCTCTCGCTTCTTCTCTACCTCTTCCTTCACTCGGTCTCCCATCGTCGACCTCCCGCGACGCCGTAGCGCCAACGCGATGGGAAAAATGAAATTTCGAAAAATGCTTTATCCGCGTAATTGGCTGTTAAACGTGTTTCATCTTCCGTCGGTACAGTCAACCTTCCTTACAAGAGAAAAAATAACTTTTCCCATAGCCATACTAATTCGTTTAAAAATTATTCAAAAACGTAAAAACATTGGACAATGTATTACAATTTATCTTAAAAACCTGTAATCTGTACAAAAATATAATAATTCAATATTGTTTTCACCCAAACTGTTAGGAACTAAACATTCCTTGTCCCGGCTAATAAAATTTCTACAACTCCATGAAAAAAAAAGCAATTTTTTTCCACATAATTTTCTTCCAACAGTGAAAATTTGTTTTCTTTAAATGAAGGGAAAATGCTGTTCGTATTCCCGTCCAATATGCGTCAGAAAGTTGTGAAAAATTAAAATTACTTTAAAAACCTGTAACCTTTACAAAAATACAATAATTCAATATTTTGTTGATCCAAACTGTTAGCAACTAAACATTCGTTTTCTCAAATAGTCGAATTTTTACAATTCCATGAAAAAAAAAGCAATTTTTTTCCACATAATTTTCTTCCAACAGTGAAAATTTGTTTTCTTTAAAGGAACGGAAAATGCTGTTCGTATTCCCATCCATTATGCATCGGGAAGTCGTGAAAAGTTAAAATTATCTTAAAAACCTGTAACCTTTACAAAAATACAATAATTCAATTTTTTTCACCCAAATTGTTAACAACTAAAAATTCCTTGTCTCGGCTAATAAAATTTCTACAATTCCATGGAAAAAAAGCAATTTTTGTCCCCCATAATTTTCTTCCAACAGTCAAAAATATGTTTTCTTTAAATGAAGGGAAAATGCTGTTGGTGTTCCCGTCCATTGTGCGTCGGGAAGTCGTGAAAATGTGGCTTAGAGAATAGTCGAGGGTCTCGAATGAGTGGAACGAGGGGGAGAATCCTACAGGAAGAATGGACAGTCACAATGGTCGAGAGAGAGAGAGAGAGAGAGAGAGAGAGAGAGAGAGAGAGAGAGAGAGAGAGAGAAATAATGGCGTTAGGAAAACACGTTGCATTTTCAAGCTTTACTCTATGCTTCGTAGTAATACTACTGCTCTACACCTGGCACTAACACACAGCTATAACTATACCGCACACTATGTGTGTTTATATGTGTATATTCATTCCCACTCCGCGACGCCAATTCCGTCGGGCAAAATGGTGGCCGATGGTAGCGAGCGAGAGGCCCGGAGGGAAAAGGGGGCCCCCCAACAAGAGAGCGTAGGCTCGAAGCAGTCAGTCGCTGTCGAGTCGCTCACCGGGCCCCGTTGGTGCGAACAACGCGCCCGCCACAAGTATATCGCACATAGTGTGTCCTCCTACAATTTTTCACATCTCTTTTTGTTCTTCGTTTCACCAGAAACGAAACAATAACAAAAAAGACACACGAGTCTGTCTCTCTCCTTTTTATTCCGGTGTAAACAACAAGTTCTCAAGGTTGTAAAACGTGCTTCGGAAGATTTTTCGTCAGGAAGATTGTTAATAAGGATTTAAGGAGATCCCAGCTTCCTGAGAGAAAACAAAAACTAGAAGGTAAAATACATCCGGATTTTTTTCAACATTTTAATTCTACTCTCTGTCACTTCCTTTGTCTTTTCGTTGGAATAAAATTCCTCGACGTTTTGGAAAACCAAACATTGTGTAAAGAAAGAAACATAGCGTTTCTTATTTGCCCACGTGGAACGAGATAGAATGAAATAAAAGAAAAAAAAGAGGAAAAGAGTTTGCGCAATAAAAAAGCGTGGAACGTAATAAACGAGATACCTCCTTGTGATTTATCGGTGGGGTTCGAAGAAAAAAAAGAAAAGAAACACCGTTGACTGTCGTTCGTCACTGATCGTCGTTGGTTTTGGCTCGATATGATAATCGATGAATATAAATTGATCGTTGGACAGGGGAGAATGCGAGAGAGAGAGAGAATGCCTCGTGTTTTAAAACAGAAAAGAAAAAAACCCTCAACATTGTCGTCCCTTCGATCAATCTCATCAAGATAGTACCCGAAGCTGATTCAATCGAGCACGTTGCACGTTGCTCTTGCAGGGAACGCGGTTACACCGCGATGATTCGTTTCATAAACTCTCCGCCCGTTAAAATGCGAAGGCTAGAACGTGTTTGTCCCTCCTTGTACCACGCCACACAAAGAACTCGACAAAGAAATTTACAAAACAAAGAAAAATATTTTCTTTAATTTCTAAAAAATAAAAGTCTTTGTTTTGTTTTTTTTTTAAATTCGAAACATACTCGCCACGATTTTCTTTAATTTGACAAAAATTCAAGACAGATACGTAGACTTTTAGTTTAATAATCTTTTTTGAAGATTATTTTTCTTTGAATTTAATCTTTCTCTCGGTCTTCCATCCTTCGCTTCTTCTTATCGCCTCGAACATCGTCGAGCAAGCTCGTTACAAGCCGTAAATGTATTTAACCGGCGGGAACAGCAGCGAGCGAGAACAGCTTGTTTCTCAAGCATGTGCTGCTGCTGCTTGCGTCGGTCGTTCGCTCCGCTAGGCATATCGTGGCACGTTTATAATCGAGAGAAACTGGAACACACATTTAAGCTCTCTTGGGTTCGAGTCGATAACTCAGGGAATAAGATGGAGAATCGTTTGTGCGAATAAACTCGTCATCTGTTTCGTCTATTTGGACCAACAGACGACGGGTATTATGCTAAGCTTCTACTAGGAACGAATTCGCAGCTTCTCGAGGATTTTATCTCCTTCTATTTTCTCTCTCTCGACAATTTAACTCTACACTCCGTACGTGTACTTTACGAGTTCCAGCCCGAGTTGTAACACTTCGTCTCGTGTTAATCTCGAAGAGTTTGTTTACACTCGAGACACGGGGACCACATGTAACCTTTCGAAAGAGATTGTTAATTGCAACATCTTTACGATTGTAACATCTCCCCAAGAAATTATGAAATTTCAATTTTTTTTCTTATAGTTTCATCATACTCGACATTGATTTCATCATTTTTTTTCTTTTCGAGGATGAAACGATCTTTCGTTTATTTATCTTCATATTTGCTGACTCGATTATTAAGAGCGTCGGTTATTTTTCCTCAAAATTTTATAAAATTCTTCAATTATATTTCAAATCGATTCTTTTTTTTTTACTTCTTACATCGTTTCGCTCGTTTTGATAAAATTTAGGAATTTTAACGAAGAAGCTAGAATTTTGAGAATTAATTATCCCAACCGAACAGAAATCTTTCGGCGAAGTTTCAAGGATCAAGAGAAAAAATCGTTGAGTAAGAACCGAGACCGGACTGACACGAAAATCGTAAAAAAGAAGAAGTTTGTTAAGTGCTCATATTTCAGCGATAACCGTACATCTATAATCCTGCTACAAATCCTGTCGTGTGAACTCCAAGTGTACACACGTACACGGAGGAGGGACACGTACACGTAGAGACGTTTTAACGATTCTTCGAACGTGGCTTCGAGAATCGACACACGTCCAAGACTCGTTTCTTCGATTTTTTTGTTTCTTCTTTTTTTTTTCCTATTCTACCGGCGATTCCCATCGAACAGTCGAGTCGAAGCGGAGGCAAGATGGCGTCGGTGAAGTCGAGACTCTCGTCACTCCGAGTCACGTAAACCCTTTGGGTCTTCTTTATCGATTTTTTTGTGTTTATTTTTATGTCCTTGCGAGGAAGGTGACAGCGAGAAATCTTCAACTTCGCGTATAAATTTTTTCTCGTCTCATCTCTTTGGCTCGTTTCTTTTGTTTCTTTTTCATCGATTCTCGTGTTTGGTAATTCGAACCGGCGTCTGCGGTCGATCCGCGTATGATTTGTCACCGCGAGACGCGGTTTGAATTAAAAAAGTTGAATTATGAAAAATTAAAGGGAAAATTCTTCTCGACGAATCGCGTCCGGCAACTCGATGCTCGCGAGTCGAGCTCGTTGAGAAATTCTATACCCCGTTTCCGGAAATCGACGAACAAGACGTATCCATGACCGTCGCGCTCTCGAGTTTCGAATTTCGTGAGATTTTATTATTCGATTAAAAATGGGAGAATAATAAAAATTATAACGAATGTAATTTGCAAATTTTTCTTGATTATGTTTAAAAAAAACAATTTTTTAAATGTCAACTGAAAATGGAAATGCTTTTTTATTTGGCAATTATTCCTCTGGAAAAAAATCGCTCTTGCAAATTCTAATGAGTCAAAATTCTTGCGATTTTATTATTCAATTAAAAATACTTAAATATAAAAAATAATAAAAATTGTACAAATTACAAATTGTTCTTGTTTATGTTAACAAAAACAATTTTTTAATTACTAATTGAAAATTATCGAATAAAAAATACAAATTTGTAAATTTTTTTTCATCTGTGGTTTAAAAATGCATTTTTATTTCACAATGCAATGCAGCTATAACGATTTCTCTGTAATAAAAAATCGTGCGAGCAGGTTCTAATAAGGGAGACGTTATTCATGCATGAGAGAATCGCGGTTTTCCCTACATAAATACAAGGCACAGGAGAGCAAACTAATAATCGTGCGGTTTCTGTAATCTTCTCGACGATAACGAAGATCCGTTGGCCCTTGGCAACCGAGTAAACACGCTCTTGTGTATATGTGGGCGAGGAAGAGAATTTCTGGAATTTCCGCCAGAATATTACAACCTTATCCTAAAACAAATTTTTCATCCTCGCGTTATTATTTCAACTAAACTCCATTGGAAACATCGACCGCGACAAAAACCTCGTTTTGAAACTATAAAACGTCGTAATAATCGTAAACGCGATATCCGAGACGAACGAATCGCAAAAATAAACAAGTTGGAAGAAGAAGTGAAAAAAAGAAAAATGTCGAATAGTCGGCAGAAGCCAGAAGAGATCTGAGAAGAGGGAGCGAGGACAAAATAAGAGAAAAAGAAAGGAAAAAAAAGAACGCCAGACGGTCGAGGTTGTCGGAGAAAGGTCCTGGATCCCAAGCGTACCGAGAGCCATCTCTCATGCACTTTGAGAACGGGGGGCCCCTTTTACTCCATACGATTCGTATAACACGGTCTAGGGAAGAGAAACGACTTTTGCCTCGATGCACGCAACTCGAGTCTCCTTCGTATCTATAGTCAAAATATATACAGCAATTTATATATAAAAATAAAAAATAAAATCATATTTCTATATAAATTGAAAAATAAGAATTTGATTTGTCAAAAAATATTTTCAAGATTGTGCTATTTTCTAATAATTGTACAAGTATTGTAGTGAATTGTTAAAAGAAAAAATTCTTTTTAATTTTGAAATATGTTTTCTTCAAATTTATCTTGAAATATAAAAATATGACTGAGAAATTTATTTCACTGGGTCGAGTTGAAAGTCAAGAATTTATTTAGTCAAAAAATATTTAATAAATTCTGCTAATTCTTTATAATTATACAAATATTGGAGTGAATTATTAAAAGAAAAAATTCTTTTTAATTTTGAAATATGTTTTCTTCACAATTATCTTGAAATATAAAAATATTACTGAGAAATTTATTTCACTGGGTCGAGTTGAAAGTCAAGAATTTATTTAGCCAAAATATATTTTTAAAATTCTGCTAACTCTTTACAATTATACAAATATTGCAGTGAATTATTAAAAGAAAAAATTCCTTTTAATTTTGAAATATGTTTTCTTCAAATTTATCTTGAAATATAAAAACATGACTGAGAAGTTTATTTCACTGAGTCGAGTTGAAAGCCAAGAATATGTTTAGTCAAAAATATTTATTAAATTCCGCTAATTCCTTATAATTATACAAATATTACAGTGAATTATTAAAAGCAAAAAATTCTTTTTAAATTTTAAACATGTTTTCTTCAAATTTATCTTGAAATATAAAAACATGACTGAGAAATTTATTCCTCCAGGTCGAATATAGTCGTGCTTGTCGCCTGGGTCGTCTGGTGCATTTGCACGTGTAAATATGCACGCGTTGTTTACAATTCTCACGTGAAATTCTATCGCTTATATATATAAGTATAAAATTTCCTGTCGAGTAATACAAACACAGCGTCGCAGCCACGACTCGTTACCTTCCCTACTTTACCATTCCAGGTCTACTGGAATCCTTCCATTGTTCCTTGAATGTGCGCTATTCGGTGTAAGAGGACAGAGCGAGTGAAGCCCATCGGTTACTCGTAGTAAGGCTTTTCCGGGTAAAATCCCGAGGGTCGTGAAGGCTCAGACTCTCGACGTACTATATAGTTATATTATATATACCTAAACGTCTGCATGCCGGAGGTTACCCTTCTCTACGTAGGTACAAAACTTTGAAAATAATGAAAAAAACTTTTCCCTCCCCATTTTGTATACAAACGAGAGCGATGATATAAACTTAAGCGTTTTATCTCCACGTTGATCAAGAATTTCACCGACTCGAGTCATTCCATTTATCAAGAATCACCTCGGAAATTTTCGAAGCACAGCGAAGATCCACGTACAAGATTCTTACTACGTGTCTCTATACGAGTCTGACTAACCCATGGGAAAATCGAGTTAATTCAGAAGAGCCTAAAACGTTCTAAACCCAAACAAACCTTTGATACATTCTCGGATGAAAAAGTGCGTCCTAGAATTTTCATACACGATTATTAATCGTAACAAAAATTGAAAAAGAATCAATTCTCTTTTTCGATTCGTTACGAAATACATTCCTCCTCGTTCCAGCAATTTTTCAAACTCCAAGAAGTAATAAAATAATTGAAAGATTCGAATAATAACAATGTACGCTTTTTTCGTTGCCAATCAACCGTAAAAAAAACTTTCAAACGTTTCTTTATTCATGAGTCGCTGGTTTCTATTACCAATGTTTTCTAGGCAATTTAAAGAAAAAAGTTCAGACCTGTACACATACATATATACACAGATATTGATATTCATAGAGGTCAGGCTTTTTAGCCTCGAGTTCTAACTGTACACGACATTATAATCTCTCGATGGCCCTACGTTACGAGTCTTGTGAGAAAGTAGAAGGGGGGAGCCAGCTTACACTTGGTAAATGCCATAACGCGTGGATACGAGCCTCGAGTGCGAGGAGGACGTTGTCCTTTCACCGTGCAACGTGCAACATATGCGCGATCGCTCTCGACCAACGCCTTCTTCGCACGATCCTCTCCTAGTGTACGAATCGCATAAATAATTCAATCTATACATCTATACGACGCTTATAGACCAGGAAAAAATATCAAAGTACCTAGTACGAGTTACCTCGAACCATTCCCTTCCACCGTGCCACTTGACTCGAGCCAAAAGCTTCGACCGCGTCGCTCCTGACCCCTGCAACACTCTAGCGTCGAGTGAATATTGGCTCTCGTCCGTTTTGTTCGTCCACTCGACGCGGACAGCGCTACTAACGAATATAAATTTAACGAAATAAAAAAAAATCACACGACTCTGATAAAAATTTTATCAATTTTATTAAAATATTTCAAGCTAGAAATATCAAGAATGATTTTGTTTAATTAATTTCTTCCGGTACAAAATGTATAAAATTCTTTCTTCATGTTTATCAATTTGTTATTGAAATCTGTCTTTTTTTCTCACAATTTTATTTTATTTAGAAAATATTAACGTAACGCTCTAGCGCCAGGTGAATATTTGCTTGAATATAAATTTAATGAAATCAAAAAAAGAAAAATCTCACACGACACTGATAAAAATTGTATAAATCCTATCAAAATATTTCAAGCTAGAAATACCAAGAATGATTTTGTTTAATTAATTTCTTCCGGTACAAATTGTATAAAATTCTTTCTTCATGTTTATCAATTTGTTATTGAAATCTGTCTTTTTTTCTCACAATTTCATTTTAGTTAGAAAATATTAACGTAACGCTCCAGCGCCAAGTGAATATTTGCTTGAATATAAAATTAATGAAATCAAAAAAAGAAGAAATCCCATGACTCTGATAAAAATTGTATCAATTTTATTAAAATATTTCAAGCTAGAAATACCAAGAATGATTTTGTTTAATTAATTTCTTCCGGTACAAAATATATAAAATTCTTCTTTCAAGTTTATCAATGTATTATCGATACAAAGAAATCTGTCCATCTTTTCTCACGCTCTCATTTCAGTTAGAAAAATCTAAACGCGAGCTAATAATTCGTGACGAGGATCGAGGTGTTTGACTTTGTCAGGACACGGTGATATTTGCAACAGAAAAAAGGCGCGTTAAGAAACGAGCGTATTACGTTCCGCGCATGAATCACAAATTATCCTCAAACGTATCCGGAGAATGTTTGTGCGCGAGAGAGATAAAGATAGGAGGAGACGAGAGTGAATGACCATTATTCAACTCGTCCGGCACGAATTCCAGTCTCGTAAAGGCTTCGAAGAAGGTGCGCGTGTGGCCTGAAATATCATACTACCCAGAGGCAAGCCAACGTAGCTAACGTACTTTTGCCATTATACTTGGCTCGAGGAGGAAGATCATACGTCGTCGGTACAGACTTCTCCTTCGCTTCGGTCTCTCATTATCCGCCCACGAGTATTCTCTCAACCTCTTCTTCTTCTCTCTCTCTCCTCTCGGGTGGTACGTGCTCTCCTCGCACCAACCACCAGGAAACAAAAGAAATTCGACGTCCAACAATCGAGAGGGATGGAAGAGAAAAGAAACTGCGAAATTAAGGGTGCAAAATCGTTATTCGTTCTTCCTTCGTTTTGTCCAGTGGAAAGAGAACGTCGTCGTCATTCAAATTCTTTCCCGTCTGACGGTGGGGACATTCCTGGAAAATTTTACCACTGAGTCACGAGACCGGTAAACGACTCATTCTCATATCGTACGCAATCTTGAACATGTTAACGAGTTAGAAGAATAAAATTTAATTTTACATTTCACGACAATCAAATTTAATTGCTTTCTTTAATTTTGAAAAAATCTTTTTTGTTTCTTTGGACCAGAATTAACGAGGCAAATATAGTTTTGTCGAATCATAAATTAAATTTTGTTGTTAGGAGTTTTGATAAAAAATTGTTCTTATCAAAATTTAAGGAAAATCGTTGTTCGTGGAAACTTGTTTTGACGAATTTTGAACGAGCGAGAGTGTGCGACGTGAATTCCAGGAGAAACGAGATGCGGATGGAATTGAAGACCGGAAATATTTTGTACCTGAGTCTGTGACCCTGTTCTCATGAAGTAACTAATAGCGCTTGTAACTTTTCTCAGCTCGCGTTTAGTACTTTTAGACGTCGTTCACTGCGATGCGGGTGATAATACTCCGGTCGAACTGACACTGGAATCCAGGAAAGGTCAAAGAACCCAAAGTCGAATCCTCTCGTTACGACTGTCACGTACAAACGTTTTTGTTTCATTTAATTTTCGGGATTCGCTCTTTTTCGCCTAAAAAAATAAAAATTCCATCAGCTCGTTTGAATTCGGATCGGAAAATTGAGAAAGATAAAATAGAAAAATAATAAAATATTTGGAAGGAAAAGAAATGTTGTTGGAATGTGAGCAACGCGGTGGTGGCTTCGAGAGATTAAACCTGCAGGGCTCACCCAGAGAGTCGTGTATTGTACGAACCGAGGCAGCGAGAGTTTATTATTGAACTCAATTGAGATTCGAGTTGAGACGAAGGACATGAGAAAATTTAATGAGAAGAACACAGTCGACCCCCGTCTAGCTTGGCGCGGGTTCTCGGGTCCGTTTGCGACGAGAACATTGGAACATTGGGAATGATTGAAAAAGGAAACAATGAAGAACACTTTCGAAAATATCGTTGAAAAACGGACTTTGGATTGAAACAATTATCGTCGTTAAACAAGATAGTTTGATATTCCATGAATGTTCTAATTTGTCGTTAATGAATTAATATTATCGATATTTTTGTTAAAATATAAAATTTAGAATTTTTTTTAAATTCGTTGCTTTGATATTCCACAAACGTTCTAATTTTGTATTGATAAATTATTGTTATCAATGTTTATATTAAAATGTAAATTTTTTTTTTAATTATGATAGTTTTTTTGTGCAATAATCGGTGATAATGTTTCACACGCACAATCTTGCAAATTTCGTTTTAATAAATTAATATTATAAATATTTTTATAAAAATATAAAATTCATAATTTTTTTAAATTATGATAATTTTTTGTGCAATATTAGGCGATAATTTTTCACACAAACAATCTTGCAAATTTCGTTTTAAAAAATTAATATTATCAATCTTATATATAAAAATGGAAGAATGTTTGTTTGTCTGTGTGTCACGAGTAATCTCCTATACCATTCGTCCGATTGCGATGAAAATTTGGTGAGTTGTAGTCCGCACTCCCGAGAAGGTTTCTGCGTTAGTAGAATAATTTTAATTGCCAAAATAAACGCGTACGGGGCAAAACAAAATTAACATTTATGTATATCTATATATACAGATTATTTGACAGCTATCAAAGTATGCTACCAAAATGACGTGCGAAACAAAAGACACGCATTTGTTTTAACGACTCGGTCGACTAGATATTACACATATCGATTGCATAATTCATTTGACAGCGAATGTCAAATTAAGGAGGTTTATGTAGTATCGAGTAAGTCAAAAGTGTGAAAAAATTTGTGTGACGAGCGTAGTCAATTCAGCATGTTTGACGGTGCCGCGAATGCTTAACCTCGCAAAAATTATTATTATTCGTGACAAATTAATTTATTATGAATCTCATGAGTACTTAATCGATTTTATGAAGGTCTAAAAATATTCCTTAGATATTGTTTTATTAATTCTGCAATTTTGGTCAACAACTGTTTGTCAATGGTTGTGAATTTAATGTTCGTAGACGGAAAAACCATTGAAACCCATAAAGGTACGTGTTAATTTAGGAAAAATATGTTTTTATTTATGTTCCGCGAATAACGTATCCTCGAGTCTTCAAATTTTAAAAACATGACTTTATAGATACTGATAACTATATTCTGATTTTTTAATCAATATATGTTTTTAATATATGTTTTTAATTCGCTGACCAGATAAATTTCCTTAATCGTGACATTAAATCGGAATACGATTGGAAGATATACACGTCAATCACAAATGAAAAATACATTACGAGCTTCAGAAATGGACGAGCAACGAGAAAGCAAGACAGGAAACAGTTGGAGAACGTACGACGACGTGCAAAGTTTCTTACAATAACAGCAATAACAGGCGTCTTAATTAACAAAGTGTTTGAAAATATTGCACATAACTACAAAAAACATATGTGGTTAAGGGAACGTGCTATATTAGCAGCAAAAATACCAATGTCAAGTATGTAAATTTCACGATTCAAAAGAGAATACCATGAGAAGCTGAAATGTACATTTCGATTGCTGCTTTTATTAATCAAGAACAAGTTGTTAATTATGTAACTAAATTCTTGAATTCTCTTAATTTGCCAGGATACCGCCGCACGTTGTAACATTAAAAATGAGAGTACTTCATTCTTTTATCGAATCGTTGAAACATCAATCCACCACGACTTTGCAACGGTACTGTGGTTTTCGGGAAAAATGTGATGAACAATCCGAATGAGACTACAATTAAAAATGGATAATTTAAAGGAGAAGATGTGCTGTTGCCACATATCCTAATGATATCAAAATATATGCCATTCGATTTCAAACGTTGGCAGTTTCCAGTGCGACTCGCATTTGCAATGCCCATCAACGAAGCACGGGGACAATCGCTAAAAATGTGTATAGTATACATTATATTTGGAAAGTCTATACTCCGCATATGGACAAAAAACAAAAAATATTGTGTGTCAAATAAATTATGACACCAAAACGGCGTTGCAACGCAAGCCGGGTACCGCTAGTATTTTTATAAAAATACAAAATTCATAATTTTTTAAAATTATGATAATTTTTTGTGCAATATTAGGTGATAATTTTTCACACGAACAATCTTGCAAATTTTGTTTTAATAAATTAATATTATCAATATTTTTATAAAAATACAAAATTCATAATTTTTTTAAATTATGATAATTTTTTGTGCAATATTCCGTGATAATGTTTCACAGGCAAATTTTGTTTTAATAAATTAAATTTTTTTATAATATAAAACTTATACTTTTTAAAATAATTTTTTGTGTAAGATTCGTTGATAGTGTTTCACACGCATAATCTTGTATCTCGGACTGAGCAGTAAGACGCTGCAACGAGGTTACCAAAACAGTCACTCGTCGAGTTAGTGAGAAGCTTTGGTGATTGACCCCTCGTTGCGGCACGCGCCCCGCCCGTCCATCGTTAATTGGCTAATAAAATTCTAACGACGTACAACTCGCTTCGTCCACATACCATATGCAACACTCTCTCTCTCTGTCTCTCCGACCCACGTATGGTTCGTATTCATTGAGAAAAAGAGAGGAAAAAAAATGCAGCAATAATTCAATATAACAAAAAAAACCAACTATTTTCACATATTTGACCTTGAAGTGACATTAAACGATTGTCGATAACACCGAGGCACCGTGAAATAAATTGAAAAATAATGCACTCGAGTTTGGTTCGCCTCGAGGGATAATCGTCGACTTCCGGTGAGAGCGAAAGAGCGCCGGGGGGGTAAAAGAGTCTTGCGCACCTGCGACTTCCGGTTCTCGAGAGTTTCATCGAGCGTAACACTCGAGTCTCGGATAACCATTCAGTGCCAAGGGCTAACAAAAGAGGGAGAGTGAGAGAGCCAGAGGGGTGGGGAACATAATCTCGTTGACCTTGAAATAACATTGCAACGACCTTGACTCACTTTTTTTTCTTCTCGCTAAATCGTTAGGCGATAAGTATTTCAATACAAAAAAAAAACAGCAAAAGAAAAAAACGAAACATAACGAAAGTCGCGTTTTCTCGTTTCTCTTTTCACAGGCACTGAGGCGAAACTAAGATGGCGGTGTTTGGTTTGGTATCGGCGGTAGCCGGTTTCGTCAAAGTCCGATATCTCATAGACAAGGCCATTATCGACAACATGGTCTTCAGGGCTCATTATAGAATCACATCTGCAATACTCTTCGCCTGTTGCATTATCGTCACGGCCAATAATCTAATCGGTAAGAAACCAGAGCTATTTTTAGGATATGCATATTTATACAAGATGGCGGCTGGAAGCTTCGAAACTCACGCGTGTAAGCGATACGAGTCAACACGGACGTTGTCTGCAGATCATCGTTCGGACGATTTACATGACGCACGTGTGGTTTCATTTTTCCATGCCTTGGCACAAAGAGGAATGATATATAAGCACGTGTGTGAGACTTTCATTCGGTAGCCTCGCACTACGTTATACAAAATTTATCTCAATCTTTCGCGTCTATTTTTAGAACTTAAAATAATTGACTTTAATTATTCACGTTTATCGAGACTGGAGCGATATTCTAATCACGGTTCTATTTGTATTCTTGTTTATTTTATTTTATTTTTTTATTGAAATTGAACGCTTTGTATATTTGAAAGACCGCTTGCGGGTGCTAAATGCTAGTTGCAATAGTAGACAGGAGAGAAGATTGTAAGACAGTCAGGGATTGTATACTTCATCGAGTCAGCGACGAGGCACAATCTGATAAGAAAAAAAAACGCTACGAACGTTTAACTCTACAAAGAAGCATTTACTTCAAACTTGATCCGAGTTTCTTTGAAGCGATAGTAAAATTACTCCAGCGTTATCATTGTTTTGTCAATAATATTAACATTTTTTTCATTACTTGCAGGAATTAAAGAAAAAGAACTTTGTTAATTTTTTTATGTAATTTTGTCGACGACAGGCGATCCTATAAACTGCATATCAGACGGAGCTGTGCCAGGACACGTGATAAATACTTTCTGCTGGATAACGTACACGTTCACACTGCCGGAGAATCAGAACAAAGCCATCGGGACTCACGTGGCACATCCGGGACTCGGTGCTGACATCGGCGAGAAAAAGTTTCATTCGTATTATCAGTGGGTGCCGTTTATGCTCTTCTTTCAAGGCATACTTTTCTACGTGCCACACTGGATGTGGAAACAGTGGGAAGAAGGCAAAGTTAGAATGATATCCGAGGGTATGAGAGGAGCGTTGGTTGAGAGCAAGCAGGAGAGACAGGCACGAGCTTCAAGACTCGTACAGTACATTGTCGATACTCTCCATCTTCACAATAGTTACGCAGCTGGATATTTCTTCTGCGAAGCATTGAATTTCGTCAACGTCGTGAGTAATTCTTTTCTTAATTTTTTTAAAACATTTACTCAGCTGCTTTTTGGTTTTTTCTTCTTTTCTAAGTTTCAATCGTTCTTGTTTTTCATCCAGGTTGGAAATATCTTTTTCCTGGATACATTCCTTGGCGGTGCTTTTCTCACTTACGGCACGGACGTCGTCAAATTCAGCAATATGAATCAAGAGCAACGTAGCGATCCCATGGTCGAAGTATTTCCACGAGTGACAAAGTGTACGTTCCACAAATTCGGATCATCCGGCACGATTCAGAAATTGGACGCGCTCTGTATCCTCGCTCTCAACATTCTCAATGAGAAGATCTTCATATTCCTGTGGTTCTGGTTCATTATTCTCGCGGTAATGTCCGGTCTGGCGTTGCTTTACAGCATGGCGGTCGTTTTATTGCCGAGCACGCGTGAAACCATTCTCAAGAAACGTTTCAAGTTCGGCACGCCATCTGGCGTCAGCGCCCTCATTCGCCAAACTCAGGTGAGCGTTCGTGGCGCCCTCTACATCGGTCGGCCATTTTGTAATTTAACCTCTTTTTTCGAGGTTATGACTTATCACCTTGTTTCTTCTTGCAGGTCGGTGATTTCTTGTTGCTTCACCTGCTGGGCCAGAATATGAACATGATGGTATTCAGCGAGGTATTGGATGAATTATCGCGTCGCATTCACGTGGGCTCGAGCAGCGGTGCGTCACCGGCGTCGATGCCATCGGCACCTTCGACCTTAGAGATGTCGCCGATTTATCCGGAGATAGAAAAATTCTCGAAGGACACGGAGATCTGAGTAGCTCGTTAACTCCTGTGATAATTATACCGGGCGATGAGCCGACACGTGCAAAACAAAACAAAAACGATAAAATAAACGGAGCAACGACAACTGGCGCCCTCGGTGGCCAACGTTTGAACTAGGAGAGAGAAAAACCGTGCGAGTCGTCCCGAGGATCAGGAATGTGTTTTTTTTTTTTTTTTATAGCGTTTGGAAAATTGTATGCGAACAGATGTTTCATGAATTAAGAGCGTGAGAATGTTTCAAGAATAAGAGAGAGACGGAAAGATAGAGAGAGAGAGAGAGAAAACAAAATAATAATAGGAAAATAAATCGTAAAGCGTTGAAAATAGAAATCAAAAAGAAAAAGGAAGCAAGTAAGATAGAAAAACGATCGTCGCGCTCATTCTTTCGTCGCTCCAGGCTGAACCTAGTGGCTCGGTTTTAATTTTGACTTTTCACGAAGTGTAAATAACGAGAGCCCTCTCTCTCTCTCTCTCTCATTTTCTCTCTCGTCGTAAAAGGCAAAGAGCGACGCGAGTTATAAATTTTCCCAGCGTCAAAAATCTCCGCTTGAACGAACGCGAGATTCTTTTTTTTTCTCATCCCGAGACTTTCCGCCGAAGTAGCATTTTTTAGTTATAAAGAAGAGTAACGATGATAATAATAATAATAATCTCTAAACAAAACTCACTGGATAGAAAAGAACAGAAAGTAAAGAGACAGAAATTTATAAACTGGTGCAATCAACACGTCCGAATGGATAAAAATAGATCTGAAAAAAAAGTGTCGAGAGGACTTTATTTTTCGCCGATGCGACGAAACGATCCGGAGAGAATGAGGGAAAGTGGAAAAAAAAGGTCGTTTCGCTTTGGATCAGTTGGCTGTGACTCGATCGTTCTATGTGCAAAGCGAGACGATTAGTTTTCGCGAGATTGCAAGATTCGAGAGATTTTTATCCCTACGATAAGAGTCGTGAAAAAAAAAACGATAAGAGAAAAGGTCGTTCTTTCAGAAGCCAGTTATCGGTCCCTCCGACTCGTTATTACCTATATTAATTCCGTCCAGGGCGTCGAATAAGTTAAAACACATAAAAATAGATATTCATCTATATCGTTTTTGTTCGAGTCGTTATCACTCGTTATCATTTCCCATCGGCAGCATCGATCGTATATATATATATATATATATATATACATAAATCATTCTTCATCTCGCGATAGAATAGGAATAGTTGCTCAAAAGAAAAAAAGAAGTAGACGAAAAATATGAACCACAGTGCCAAGTAACGAAAGTGCGAATAGAAATAGGGACGAAACGCAATTAGAGAAAAAGAAACGAGAATTTCGGACGGGCACTTAATTACAATTTCAAGATGAATTAAAAAGCGAATAGAAAAAAAAGGGAACGAAGATTACAATTCTTGGGACGAAAAAAATGAACAATGTTTTGTTAATAATTTGTCTCTTTGTTCGTGCCCGTCGTCTCGCAGGCTCTTGTATTTTGTATAATTGAGCGTAGAAACGAATCTCGATTAAGTTAAACGCTATTTGCCCTGGACGGTGCGCATCTGCGAGAGATGCAAATTTCTCGATAGCGATAATCTCTTTTTGTTTCTTTTTTCTTCTTAGCTCCCTGTCCGAGGGCCAATTTATGTTTTTTTTTCCCCACGATTTCTCAATCTTATCGAGAGCTCTCGCAGCTTGAGAAGAAGAAGAAAAGTATATTTAGCATAGCTTAAAAATATATGTATCGTTTAATTCAGTTCGGATCCAAGAAAAAGCCTCTCTCGTCTCGAATTGCCTATGAAAGAAGAACTCTGAGCTACGGCTGAATAACGATTTACACGTCGTATTTGCCACGATACGAATATAGAATTTATAGAAATATTATACGAATATGATTTTTGGACGTACCCGTGCGTGGCAAGTCTACGAGAATATATGTTTAGATTTACGTTGTATCGTACGTCGGGTTTTAGTCTTGTTCTGAGTGATATATCTCGAAATAATTTTGTTTAGAGAGGAACGAGACGCCGTAAACACGAATTAGAGATTATTCTCGCGTTAAACCGCGCAACGTGTGCCTTCCCTTAGTTTTTTAGAGCAAAAGAACGTTAGATATATTAATGAAACAATTTTCATAATGATAAAAAAAGAAACATTAGAAAATGATAAAAACAAAATATATTGCACCTTCGCAATTTTTAGCGTCGTAACGCCAGACTGCCAATAACGCAAAGTCGACACCGTGAGTGTGATTGTAAAACGTCTATAATGATTTTGATGATAATAAATATCGAATAAAATGAAGTAAACGAGAAATTACAAATCCGTTCGTTTGTTTTCAGCTTGATCGATGGTCGCTTTCATGTTTAACATTGAAACGAAATAATCTTCACAGTTTTCGTTACAGAAACATATCCTGGTCGTATATTTTTTACGATCGCTCGACTCTTCTTGTGAAACTATCCCTCAATGGACGCACGTAAATCACTCGATGACTATCGACGTTGCTAACGTTGAGTCAGAGTGTTGTCGAGGTCGGAAAATCGAAATGACGTCGATCCGGAAACAGGGTAGTGCATATATCTATAATATAAAGAGCAGTGTGGAAATTGTGTCGCGTTTGACTCACCGATTGCCCCAGTCCACCTTGTTGATTATTCGCAATTTGAGCTCCCGCGTTTGATCCGTCGTGAGTGTACCAGCCAAAAGTTGCCTTCGCCAATCCAACAGTTCTCTCATCACTTTTCGCAGAGTGTTGAATTTGTATATCTCCCGTTCCTGAAAACGATAGTTTTTCATTATAACGATAGTAAATATTATCGACTCGAATAAGTAAAAGAAATGGATTTATAAAAGAATGCCCTTTCATTGATTTTTACTTGGAACAACCGCCATATTTAATCGGAGGACTACTCAATCACAGACTCGAAACGTGCTTCGTGAACAGATAAGCGTTAACGATTTCCTGCGAGTCGATTTTTCCTCGTCTACGATACTCGGTACTTGACCCGTGGACTTTTGTACAATCTCGCGACGTGAAACGTCTAAATGCAATGCTTTCGATTCAGATAAGGAACAATGTCGCTGATTCACGAACGAAAGACAGAAAAAGGCCGCTCTTTACAGTGACTCAAAGTCTGCTGCGTCGTGCTAACACAAGGAAGAATGAAGTCGAGCGTTTTAGCGCGGAAGACAGAGTCACGCGATGCTCGGAAAACTGAAGTTACGTCTATTCAACTGTGCGGTCATTTTACTCAATGGTCATTTGACGACAATTTTCTCAGGTCATTTGACGCCAACGTTAAGTCTCAATCACATTGTGTTCTCTTTTATAAACTAACGCAAATTTCTTGGGTCATTCGACACTAACGTAAAATTAAAATAAAGTTTTATAAACTACGTAAAGCTATGTTTATCCTAATGATTCGCCCACCACGTAGAGTCTCTTCCAAATGCCACCCCATTCTCGAAGCACTAGGGTGACTTCTCGGACAACGGGATCCTCGAGTGGTATAACGGACTCGAACAAGCCCTCGTTGTCGATCTTGCATGGTTTGACGTAAACGTAAGAGCTCGGAAAGATTCCCTTTACGGCACGATTCTTGGTCGCGAAGCCTCTGTACCAGCCTGCAAAATGAAAGTAGATATAACTCGTTTCTCTTAAATCCAACCAACCAACAGGAAAGCACAATCCTTTTCCATTCTTGGAATGCGATTGAAAAAAAAACAATCCTCGGGCAAAATGTACGACCCTTGAAAGCATTTTGTTTCAAATCACCTGCGCATTCTTCCAATATCTGCACCGTCTCTCCAATCTCCAGAGGAAGTCCGTAGCGCGTATCCCCACGCCAATTGTAGACGGCTGTAACAAACAAAAAAAAGAAAGAAATTCTCTTCAATATTATTTCATCTTACTCTCGCTATATTCTTTCTTTTTTTAAAGAAAGAATTTTTCTCTTATCGACTAGATTGTGAAAAGGAATGAGGTGTAACAGCGGGGAAGAAAATAAGAAAAACGAGGAAGAGAGGAGGAGAAGAAGGAGGAAGGAAGAGAGTGTGACGTGCGAGCGAGGCGACGAGAAGGAATCTCGTGCTCACACATAAGAACTTGGGGCGACCGGATGAACGGCGACAATATGCGTATGACACGGACTTCCGGTCGACGAGGCCTAGGAGAGACAGAGAGAGAGAAAGAGTGAGAGAGACAGAGACAAACGCGAGATGCATCTCAATGAGCATTTATACGCCCTCAGCGCCGCTATAACGTCACTCTCAGATACATTATAACATCTCTCTTTCTCTCTGTCCCTCGCTCTCTCTCTCTCTCACTCATCACGCACGCATCCTGTTGTTTCTGTCTCCGTTTCTCTCATACGTTCTCCATCTCTCCTTCCCTCTCTCTCTCTCTCTCGATTTCTCTGTCTCTCTCTCTCTCTCTCTCGATTTCTCTGTCTCTCTCTCTCTCTCTCTCTCCGTCCGTCGTTCTCTTTTACAGTCTGCCACTGGTTCGATGATGATTTCGTGTCGTAGACTAGCTCGAACCCACTCAACGTCGAGGAGAACAAACGATCGACGTAACACGTGTTTTTTGAGATGAGCGATATATACGTTCCTCTCATTACATTCGACCGGCTACGTACTCGAGTGGTACGAATTATTGAAGAAACGAGAGAAGAAAGAGAGTAAGAGTTAACACGGTCGGTAACATCTCTTATTTACGGACTTGGGATACGGACTTTGAACCTTTCCTGCGCCAAGTGTGAATAATAAGGTGGGATAATGGACCAGTTGCCACTTGGTCGAGAGAGACGTGACCACTCTTGGTAATATTATTTTCGTCGTTTTTCATCTAAAAACAAAAAAAGAAAGAAGACAATTAAAGTATTCAAAATTTCAATTAAAAAAACTGTTTCTTCTATTAAAGTTAATGTTAATTGGAGAATTGGTATCGCTATTATGCAACTTGTATCGTGCATCGTTGTTCGGATTGAAAAGTTAAAACGTGTCGTTTCGAATGTTTGAATATAAAAGACAATCCAATTTTTGACTCGACGTCGAAAAGATTGTACTGGTTTTGCTGAATCGCAGAGAAACTTGACGATAGCTGCACCTTAGGCGTTATATTTGATACATTTAAAACTATATATATATAGTTTGTATACAAAAGGCAAGGTGCCAAGTTCACACAATTCTGCTAAGACTCAAGGAGTGATTCTCGTTGCTTTCTGTCGCGCTCTATCGCTCCTTCTTGCAAGCTACGGTAAGTAATGTAACTATATATATGTGGGTGTACATATATATCTATATGCATAAATATATAAGGAAACGAACAAAGGAAACGACACGTTAGGGGACCCACATGCAGCACGAATACAGCTGCAACGTAGGTAGCGTCGAGGCAACCGACGCTTTCCCAGCTTTTCCCCGGGAATCGAATCAATAACAGCTCCCTTTTTCGGTATAAAACATTCCTTGCTAAGGGTGAACTAGCCTATGTGTCTCTTTCTCACTGTTGAGAGGGAAACCGAGAGACAGAGAGAGAGAGAAGGGAACGAACCCCTCAACATCGTGGTGTTCGACTCACGAGCGTTTCGAGGGTGCGGAGAAATATTCTTGCTGGTTCGGGGAAGTTAGAACGAGAGTAGGGATAAAAAGAGAGAGAGAGACGGAGGGAGATTGATCGTAAAATGGAGTCTGTAGAGGGGAGAGCGTAATGCGTCCTTGAAACCGGCTCAAATGAGTCGACGAGACGTAAACAATGCTCTCGGCACTACACCGAATTCATTGATGCTGAGAGCAACGATAGAGAGCCCTCTGTTGCCAGAAAACGCAATGTACAATGCGCCATATCCATATATATATATATATATATATATATATATATATATATATAGAGAGAGAGAGAAATAAACATAGGAGATATCCTATATCGATTTGTCGTTCTCGCCACGACGACCAGCTATTATTTTCTTTGTCACCTCTCTCGTGATACGTATTCAGCTGGCTGGAAACCGTTCTTTTTCCTCTCCACTCATCGCGTGCTCGCGGCAACACGGAGAGATAGATTGAAAGAAAAAGAAAGAAGCGCGAGCCACGAGAACTGTGAACAAAGGAGAAAAAGAATGAATTTTTACAATCGCAAAGAAAGTACAGAGTTTTTGTCCAATTATCTCTGTTATTAAAGTTATACGAACCGACCGGTTTTTATTCTTCTTCTTTACCGGAGGATCATAGTGTCCATCTACGATTGGTGAAGAGAATTATTTCTCTCGCGAAATAAATATGATGACCGTGCTAAAGCTACGACGTTCGTAGATCTAAATATATAACGCTGAACGCGTCATTGGAGAGAGCCAGACGTTTGTTGGTTGAATGTGTTTCCGCCGCACCAAAGGAAAATAAATCTCTCCACGTACACAGTTTTCAGATGACAATGTCAGCCCGAGCAAATTTATCTACAAGGGAGAAAAATCTTACTCTCCCACCACGAGAGAAATCGTTGTTTCCCCAGTTGGACTGTGTACTTTTATGGCTCTGCGGTTGTTATTCCGCAACTTACCGTATCCGACATTAATAACGGTGAAAGCTCCAGTATAATTGGAAAATTGATGAACGTGATCCGTCCGAAACTATTTGCAATAAAGTTAGTTTTTAGTGAAAAGTATTGAAGAAGAAAAAAGAATGGGAAAGATCGGAGAAGATGGAGTCGAGATGACAGAGCGTCGAAATTTTATATAAGTGTATATATATATATATACACGTATACCTGTGGGGTTCAGATTCTCTGGGAGATTAAAAATGTCCCTCACGTACGCCGATTTTCTTTATTGTTCCGGTGTTCGCGTCTCCAACCTCGAGGAGTCTTGATTTTTTCACATAGTTTCATTTCCCTGTACGCAACGAAATCGTCACGAGAAATAATATTTGTGACATTCGTGAACGATTCGTCCAACGATCCGCCATTTTTGTCACGGATGATGCTCCTGTCAGAGAAACGGAGAGTTTGTTTGTTTTTCGTGACCCCCCGCGAGCAGCGCCACTGAGATGTCGCGAGAGAGCGGTGAAATTTGGCAATCGGAAATACGCGGTAATGATATAATTGAAGGGAAGATGTCTCTCGAGTGCATTCTACTTTCCTGTCATTATCCATCTCTACAGGTTATATAGTTTCGAGGCTATGTTTGCACGTACGATCGTATATATCGAAAACAATATTTTTCTTGTGAAATCGTTTGGAGAGAGTTACAGCCGGATGCAGTGAAATATCGGCGACGCGTACACGCTGTATTCCCGTACGCGAGATGAATGCGTCCGCGCGCGTGATTTGCGCGAGAGTGGAAAAAACAATTTTATTGGAAAACCGTCAATCACGTACAACGTCGGCCACGTTTACCAAATGATCGATCGGAACGTATGAAAAAAAAAGGCCGTGACCGAACGAATTCATACCCCCTTGTCACAGACGTAAACACACACACGCGAGCATCATCAATTTCCCATGGACAAATGTTTTTTTCCCCCACCACCGGTACACCGGTTGGCTATCGGGTTACGCGTCTATATAGGTATAAACTTGCACAGCGTCCGCGGTGGCGGAACGTCAAAGTTATAACACCGAATATCTCATATATGGTTGTGTCACCCCATGTGTATACATGTGTTTACCTCTACAACATAACGCGTGTATCACGCAACGTGGCCAGCTTGCGACTTTAACACGTGGATTATAATTGAACCCGAGAACAACATCGAGGGCTCTCGAACTACCGATCCACTACACTACTACTAACAACATGGTGCGTGTACTCTTCCATCGTATGTAATTAGCTTTCTCGCCGTCTCGTGTCGCGACCATCCGCACGCTTGACTAACAGCCGCAATGGCTCTCTCGGTAATTGGCACCTCGCGGAAATTATCGGAAACTCGAGAGTGTATCATCGTTACAGTTACATCATTTATCAATGTACGATTGTCAAGACACGGTCCTTATCCCATATTCAGGTTATTTTTGCCTCGTAAATTCGCAGATAAAACGCTATCGATGCGGCTGTACTAAAACATACAGAGAGAGAGAGAGAGAGAGAGAGAGAGAGAGACATATCTATATATACTGTACACACAATACGCCGCAGGTGGAGACTTTTATAGCTCTTCTCGTTCTCATCCGTCAATACGACGGTTTTAATGGCACTGTTACAAAAAGAAAATTCAGGGATGTAATATCGATAAATTAAAAATGGAATCGAGTGAAAAGAACTCTCGTCTGTCGAACGTGGTATGAATGGGAGTCGGTGAATAACCGCGGTGATAAAAAAAAATGTCCAAAGAATCGAGAGAGGATGTGCGTGTATATATATATATATATATATATATATATATATCTCCAGAGATGCACACGAGTATACTCTGGGAGCATGTCTGATTCGATTATCCCCGGGGATAACCGGCTCGTTCGTAGCCGTCCGCGGGAATTTATTTAGACCTAATTGCAAGTTAGCCTCCCTCCCCTAGGCTGTATAACTCGACGCTGGCCTTATCAAACGAAGAAGAGATAGGGTGGCGAGGAGAGGATAAAGGGGAGCCCTTTTACTACTCTCGTTCGTCTCTCGTGTAACGATCAATGCATGAATGGAACTTACACACGGAGAGTCACACGACACAGTGAGCAAGAGAGAGAGAGAGAGAGCGAGAGAGAAAGTGTGAACGCGCGCACGAGTCGCTCACAGCCGTTCTCTGCTCTCTATGTGACGACAGCACAGCCGGAGAACCACGTTTGGCATCGGCTTCACCGATTCTCTCGTTTAAAAATGACACGATCAATGTTGTATATTTGTCCTAAGAGATGAAAAATTTCGAACGATAATATCGAGACGTTCGTAAATGTACACGTTTTGTACGACGTTGCAGACGAAAAAATCGTAGCTCTGTGTTTGACAGTTCTACAGCAGCGGCAGGAGGGGTACATGTATATGGCCATGTGTGTGTCGCAGCAGCGCGCACACACAGTGCCGCTTTTTTTTTTAATCTTCTCGGACGAAATAAAAAGTCATAATGCACGAGAAGAGTGTTTATAGTGGATGGAGACTTACCGACACAGTACTTCGTTGTCTTCGTCGTCGTCCACATGACGTCTTGTTGAAAACAAACTCACGCACAATACGCCTACATGCCTCGTCGATTGTTGTATTCGTTAAAAATCGCACATCGCGTAACACCCGTGAAATTCGAAAACACAAACATTGGGTGTGTTGCTGCTGCACCGAGAGTGCCACACACTGGTCGGTCTCACTGATGGTCCGCCGAGCGGCGTTGCCGTTCCCCCTTTGTGATAATGCGACCCCTACCCCTGCACCCCCGGAGAGCGAGAGTTCGTACCGGCGACGATGGCGCTGCCAACGCCAAGATCACGTGGTCGTTCGGGAAGATCCCTAGAGACACCCGGTCTAGGGAATTTGCTATTTCTTTTACGCAAGTCCCCCTGCTTTTTTTTGGTTGATATTGTAGTCGCACGTGATTGTTTAAATTTGGGAGTTAACGTACATTGTTTGATGATTTTCGAGAATTTGGATCATGTCGAAAGGAATGTTTCAGCTTCGAGGAAAATCCAGTAAGCACGACCGAAAATTCGACGATTCGTATCTTTCATTATCGCGTTTCATGAAAGGTTCTATTGTCGTGCGAGATAAGATTTGATAGTAATGTTTCGTCCGAAGTACGTACAAACATACAATTTTTGGAGAATACAGCGATTGTTCTGGTTTTTTTTTGCTGACGCGGTCGTTGCAACAGCAGCAATTATCAGTCAAGGCTCTCGTGCGGTATCGAACTCTTGAGTGAAAGCCGCGTCGGTTGCAGCTATCAACTCCACGCGATTTAACGTTTGAGACGTCACGTTGGCGTACATTATGCAATCATCTCGTCATATAATGTAACGAGGACAAGACAGTAGATGCACCACATATATACAATTGGACCTTGAGTTGGTTAGTGATCTTTGCAACTTCATGCTTCCCGCTGAGATGACGGTGTGCGAATACTCTTTTTTTTTTTACTATTTATTTCTTAATAAATACAAGTATCGTAAGATGTAAGATATCTATAACAAAAGGCTCTCTCGCCCTTTCGATCTCTTCGATATCATTGATTTTCTTCGACGTTTATTTACAACCCTTATTTTGTCCGCGGGTTTCTTTGTTTCATCCGAGCGTGCAACTTCCGCTTTTCCCTGAACTTTTGGGTGTAGCTCTCCAATGCGTGAGGATGTTCGTAGACTAGGTAATAGAAGCTAAGATGATTTCTTTTTAGGACCTCGGGTCGAGGCTTCCTTTCTTACATCACTGATTATGGCGCATCTTAGAAATTGATGGGTTTGCCGAAAGATGCGGCGAGATGTGCTTCTCGGAGAGCCTCGGAGCATGTCTGTAACGATGAAAGTAATACAAGATCGAGAATTTATTATAAGTTATAAATTCACCTTATAAACACTTATTAATGAACTTACAGGATGAGCATGGCAAACTCTCGCAACGTCCTCGGCGCTCGCGCCATATTCCATCGCGAGGACAGCCTCATTGATAAGTTCACCAGCAGCAGGTCCGATCATGTGAACACCGAGAATTTTGTCGGTCGTCGAGTCGGCGAGTACCTTGACGAAACCATCGGTATCGAGATTCGTCTTTGCTCGGGAATTCGCCATGAACGGGAATTTACCGATTTTGTAGTCGATACCCTCTTTCTTCAAGTCCTCCTCGGTCTTGCCCACCCAGCCGACTTCGGGATGAGTGTAAACGACGCTCGGCACACAATTGTAGTCGATATGAACGGCACCACCAGCGATACCCTCAACCGTGATTATACCCTCATCCTCAGCTTTGTGAGCCAACATCGGCCCGTGAATGCAATCCCCGATAGCGAAGATACTAAGATTGGGATTCATGATTGAAAAGTGATCGGAAATAGAATGGTTTGAAAAAAAAGTACGTACTTTGGTACTACAGTCTGAAATCTGTTGTTAACAGGGACTCTTCCTTTCTCGTCTCGTTCGATTCCCATCTCCTCTAGTCCGAGATTCTCCGTATACGGCCGTCTGCCGACACAAACGAGAAGTACGTCGCATGCAAGAGTTTCCTTCTTAGTCGGATCTTTGGCATCCTCGATAGACACCTGAATCTCGGAGCCAGTTTTCGTTGCTCCGGTGACTTTGTTGCCCAGCTTGAAATTCAATCCTTGCTTGTTCAGGATTTTTTGCAATGATTTGCTAACCTCACCATCGATACCAGCACCTCCAATAGTTGGCATGAACTCGACAGCGGTTACTTCGGAGCCGAGCCTGAACCAAATTAAGTTTTAGTCCCTCATCAAATTTTGTTTGTGTTAATAGATGAATTACCTTTGCCAAACTGAACCCAGCTCGAGACCAATAACCCCAGCTCCGATAACAATGAGCCTCTTTGGGACTGGATTGAGAGAAAGGGCACCCGTTGATGAGACGATTTGTTTCTCGTCAATTTCAATTCCGGCGAAAGGCGTCACCTCGCTACCAGTAGCGATGAGAATATTTTTCGCGTTGATCGTTGTTTCCACCGAACCATTGGGTCCAAGGGCACTTACTTGGTTCTTTCCAGTGATTTTGCCATGACCCTTGACCCACTCGACTTTATTCTTCTTGAAGAGACCAGCTATTCCACTGGTAAGGGCCTTGACCACACTGAGCTTTTGATCCAATAGCTTATCCAGATCGAGTCTTACATTGTCCACTGAAGAAGAGAATAATTATTTATACATCATGATGATATAAAAAAAAAGGTATTTTGAATTCCGGCAGACGTACCAAGGACACCTCGATTCTTGAGTTCTCCGCTATGAGCCATGTGATAATAGTGAGAATTATTTAATAGAGATTTAGATGGAATGCAGCCAACATTGAGACATGTACCACCAAGCGTGGGACTTTTCTCCACACAGACAGTTTTCATGCCCAATTGAGCAGCTTTGATGGCTGCGACATAGCCCCCTGGACCTGCGCCTATTACTACTACATCGGCATCTATCGTACTAGCGTATCTGCGTTGTTGAGTGACCGACAGGGCAGGTCTGACAACATGTTTCATACAGGTAGGCTGAAATAATGATAAAAACTTTCATTCAAACATTCAAGTATGAGAGTCGTTGATTCTGAACACCGATGGAATATGATATAATCGTTTCGCACTCCTCATCCTGCCTGCAAGGTCAGATAACGTTGCTATCGCTTCTAATATAATGAGAAAGATTGGAGAGCGTGTTTTTATCGAGATTTCGAGTGCATTTAATGAAAAAAAGTGCAAATTTCCCAAGCAAGTTTTCGCCCGTCAGGAGACCCGGGACATACAGGGTATAACCAACAGTTCGAGGCAGAATGATCGAATGGAGAGAAGCAACCAGCTGGTGTAAATTTGTGCATCGAGTGATTTTTTTCTTACCCTGGCGGAATTTGACAGGAGATTCAACAAGCTAGCCTGCATTTTGTGTTATTATTTCGTTATTTCTCTTCGAAGGTGAATAATATCGGGGGGGATTAGCGATGTAAAAAGGAATCACTCACAGGGGCAGTGAGAAAACTGAACCACCCGTGCTATGTTTCATAATCACGGGTAGATTCGATATATCGATGGAGAAACACTAGCGTAGTTAGTCACTTCGATCATAGATGGCGGCAATCCCACGCGTCACGACTGCGCCGACGGAAAGTAAAAAAATATGGAAACAAGATGGCGCATTGTCGAAGAAGCCGGCTGTCAACTTTTGACAGATGACCAATTCTTCCACTTTCCCTGAAATGTCACTGAATTGATAATCAAAACTAATTACCATGTCGAAGACGCACAAAAAGACGACGACCGCCTTTTATCTGGTACTCAACATATTATTTTCTATAATAATCGTGCTTCTGAACAAATGGCTGTACGTAAACATTGGTTTTCCAAACATAACACTCTCGATGATACACTTTTTCGTGACATTCGTCGGACTTGTGCTGTGTGAAAAGTTAGATGTATTTTGCATAAAAGATGTAGCGGTCAAGGATATGGTCGCTATAGCTATGACTTTTTGTGGTTTCGTCGTGCTGACAAACCTGAGTTTAGCGCATAATACAGTTGGTACTTATCAAGTGGCTAAGATGCTCACTACTCCTTGTGTCATTGTTATGCAAATGGTATTTTATAAAAAGCACTTTGGTACTCTCGTCAAATTGACGCTTATACCTATTGTTGTCGGGGTGTTTGTTAACTTTTACTATGACTTACAATTCAACATACTGGGAACATTGTACGCAACTCTCGGAGTGCTGGTCACGTCTCTATATCAAGTTGTGAGTAATGTTTTTCAACCGTACGTGTATATTGTGATTTTTGAATCGGATCAATAAGGATAATTTGAAACTTTAACGGCAGTGGGTCAACAGAAAGCAGAAAGAATTTCAAATGGATCCTATGCAACTATTGTATTATCAAGCTCCTCTGTCCGCAGCGATGCTTCTTGTTCTTGTACCTATCTTAGAACCCATTGGTAACACATTGTCGCACGAATGGACTCTCATGGATATCGTAAGTTTTTTAGTCTATGCAAAAATATCATTTATTATATCAATTTTGTAATAATAATGCCATAACATTGGCGCATACGATTATAAACCATAATATACGAACTAAAGTATTATTTTATTTCAGCTAATGATACTATCATCCAGTGTGGTTGCATTTTTTGTCAATCTGACGTCTTATTGGATAATAGGATACACTTCACCCCTCACTTACAACATGGTTGGACATTGCAAATTTTGTCTGCTACTTTTGGGTGGTTCAGTGATATTTCACGAATCCTTGGACATCAATCAGGCCATAGGCATCACTCTGACTCTTGTCGGTATCATACTGTATGCTCACGTCAAGGCATGTACATTCATTAAGCAATTTTGGTCTTAACATGAAAAAAGATGGTGTCGATAGAACTGAACATAAGTTTTTTTTTCAGATGAAGGACAACCGCTGTGCCACACTTGAATCCAGAGCCGTAGAAGCAGGAAAATCAGCAACACATAGAATTTAATTATACCATTCTTGTAAATAGTAAAATGACCGCTAATTTTTTATAACAAAACGCACTTACCATTCAATATTATTTCTATTCGAAACGGAAGGGCGGGCAAAGTATGGAAGTATTCGAACGAAAGTTATTTCTTTGATACGGCACTGGTTATTCTAGTCGATGGGTTCTGCGGTCAAATATTTATGGTCGCGTCGGTGACTGTAATCTGTAATAGCACCGGTTATCGGTGCCGTCAAAACAATGCATATAGCACGTTGTGCATAAGATTTCTACCATAATGTTGTGATCGTCGATCATCGCCTGGATTATTCCCGGATGTAATAATTCTCTTGGTGTCGAATGAATCAAACGAAACAGTGTGACTATCGCGTGGTAGAGCTCGAGAGAGGGAGAGAAAGAAAGAAAGACGAGTGACACGACGATATATAGCAGACGCTCTCGCCTGTTGCATATTGGGTCACTATTCGACGCGTCTGCAGTGCTGCAAGTTCGCAGTTGCTTCGTACCCGCCGAGCGTGTATGTGTGTCTCTTATATTTGGCGCCGCGCGGTTATAAACTCTCTCGCATTTATATTTATACACCAGTTCCTTTCTCTCTCACCCAAACCGACTACATACCGAGTGAAAAGTCGAAAAGTGTTTCGCGCGTGTTGCTTCGCAAATGCTTACGCCTCATGAATACGAAATACTTTACGATCGAATTATCCTCGCGAACCATTATCGTTGTATAGTGTGTGCCTATCCTTCATAAATGTGTAACAAGTTTCCGAGTTGGCTGTGAAACGAGAGAGTTCTCGCCACCAAACAAAAAAGTATTCGATCGAGTTGAAACCTGTCTAATCTGCGATGATTTGTCTCTCACGTGAGTTTTAATCACTCGTACTTTCGTCTTTCCGCGTATCTCGTTCTATTTTCATCGAGTTTTGCGATCTTTGGCTATGTTAATTGGGATAAAATTGGTAGAGGTAATTATGTGTGCTATATATAGGTATAGAGCGGAGCATCTTCAGTAACGACGCAACTCTCTCCTCGCGTATTAATGAACGATAAAGAAAGCAATAGGACGCACACGCAAATAGATCGGAGTATCCCGTCATTTTCTCGGTTGAGGCTTGAGTTTCATTGACGCGAAGATGAGACATTGAGTCACCGAGTGTGTTATTCGAGAAGCAGATAAGGCCTTAACCGTAAGTAGAGATATGCCATATGCGAAGCGGCTGGCACGAAAGTGACATAACCTGTACTGACAAACAAACGCAACAGGTGTTGCTTTTTTCGAGGCCCTTCGAACGTTCGAACACTGTATAGCGCATGCCTGTATTTTAAAACGTTTTTTTACAGAAAATGGCTGAAAGAAAGACCGCTAGCGTTGATTTTGTCAACGATTTTCTCATGCTGTGAAAGATTCGCATGGCCATAGAACAATGGACAAATGAACACAATAAAAGAGGCAGCTTGTTAATAACATTCAACTATACAATGTCTTATTATCCACCATCGGAAAATGGCGCGAAGGTGAATATGATAAAGCAAAAATTCGAGCAGAATTTGTCACCGCGTGAAAAGCAAACTCAGCAGTGTTCCCGCGACGTGGAGGAGCTCAAAGATACATTGAGGAGGTCATTGAGCGCATCACCCGTGAAAACGAAAAAGAATTTGAAACTGAATGTGTCGCGTCAGCTCTCTAATCCTGGCAAGAATATCAAGCGAACTCCGGCGTTCAGAGGTGACAAATTGTCACGAACTAAGAATCTCCAATCTCCCACGAAAGAGCGATTTGTCTCTATCGTCAATCAGAATGTTAAGATGTTCGAGGAAAAGCCAGAATATGGAAAAATTGGAAACGTCAAGAAAAAATGTGAAGGAACATCCATGGAAAGATACGACTCGAATGATTTTAACAATGAAATGACCAGGAAAGATTTGATCAAATCCTCGACCGCCAAACATCCGAGAATCATCGGAAATAGTGTAAGAACGACCGTGATATCAAGACAAAAAAATATATCCCCTATTTACAAACAAGATGACGAAATTCCCATGACAAATGGAAAAATTGAAAATTCCACAAATCTCCATGACGATGTACACTTGGAGAAATTCTTCAAAAATGGAGCCGAATACACAAAGGTCACCAAACAGAGTAAGCATTTTCTTTTCGATGATACTACAGCTTTCAATAAAGAATCACGAAATTTCAAAGGCAATACAAACGACGCCAATGGTATTTTGGATATGAGAGAAGAATTATCGAGAAGGATATACCGAAGTACGGACAACAACAATAAGTTGGCTAGTGACGAGTCATTGGACACAATCGATGGCGATATGGACAAAGTAGGACAAAATTTGGATCAGCACGAAGAACAACGAACAAAGCCAAGCCTGGACATAGCGGAGAAAGTTCTTGGTGTAAAATTGACCGATACCCTGAAAGCGGCGCTTCAAGCCCCATTGCCAGTTGGTCCGCCACCGAAAAAACCTCCGAGAACCTTTGCTCACAGTCCTGTGACTCGTCGTTACGATTCGAATAAGCTGGAAAACATAAAAATCTGCAGAGATGGAAGTCAGAGTGACGAGGATTATTCCGAAGTGCCTAGAGAATCTCGAGGAACGACTGAGCAACCGATACCGGAAAGACCAAAGGTCATGGAAATTCTTACAACGCGGTCGCTGCAGAATAACAAAATTTCGAACAATACAAAGCGCCAATCGCGCGATTCGAAGAAGATGCTCGAGAAACTCGAGCACGTTCTGATTCAGCATCAGAAAGCGCTGGGACCAAAAGTGATAATGCCGAGGAAAGAAACAAAGCGTGAGATTGCCAAGACTGAGACTAGGGAAAGAACAAAGTGTATGCTCACGATTGAAGCCGACACGAGCAACGAAAAACGAAGTTTCTGTAACAGACTGTCGCGCACCTTGGAGGACTCGAAGAAATTAGGTTCATTACCAAAGGTTCAAGACTCGAAAACACGGAAACACTCGACTTTCGATTGTCTACCATCCTTGAATTGCGCAAGTTCCAGCGTCTACGAGCAAGTCAAACATCCAGATTTCAAGAGTTACTTCACAGAAACTTCGTCACTGCGAGAATCTAACAGTTCCATATCGAAATCGGAAGATTCCCTCGAGACTTCTATATCCAATCTTCTATTGGGAAATTCTGAATTTTACGATCAACTATTGACGAGCCCAGCCACTAAACGATTGTCTACCGACTTATCGACCTTTCTCGATGGGAAAAAACGACAAGTACACTCGATGAAGAGCGAGGAACGGGTGTACGCCGAACCATTCTCGTTTGACAAAAATTCTGGGACTGACATTACCGGCTATGGAATTTCAATGCCGGAGGAATACAATTACTTCTCGAGAAGCCGGCACGAGGAAAGATTCGAGAGTTGCAAGGAAAATGCGAGAACGAGATTCGATTCGTCATCGGGAACCGAGTGGGACGATAAGACCGGAAATGCCAAGCCAGAATTGCATTATATGGTGAGCGAGATGATTATACTTTATTTATAACTATTTTAATTACAGATATATATTAAAAGAAACATGATATATTATTGAAAATAATAATAGCATCACACACGACGAGTTATTGCAACAAATTAATTCGTGAGTATACGTTTTTCCCAAAAGAAAAAAGAAACATTAAACATAATTGGTTGTTAAAGCTTGAGCACACGTCGATTGTCTTCGAGGCAACAGAAATTTAATTCTGCATTATTTTTTTCCTATTTAATAATTGGATGAGAATTAGAGCTGTTACGATACGTGTAACGTTATATCGTGTACACAAGGAAGTGGACGAGAGGACCTATCACGAATGGAAGAAGGCTTGGATGAAGAGATGAGCAATTGGCGTACAATTGCGGTATGTCGAGAGCAGCGAGAACGAAAGAGAAGAGACCATACGTGGTGGAGGAGATACGATTTATTAAATCATAAGGAAAAAGCTATTGTCCGGCAATTTCGAGGACTAAAACCCGACGAACAGATTACAGCTCAGTGGGTAATTCACGATATAACTGTTTGTCGCAACGTGACGCGAATTTACATTCGAGTGCGGTCAAGCACCCGGAAAACTATTAATAATTTCGTCGTAATCAGAACGTACGTAGCTCCATCGATATTTCGCCGAAACGCATTATGCTTCAAAAATTTATCCATTAACTTACTATCATCTTAGAGGCAAATTTTTTGAGCAATTAAGTAAAAAAAAGTATTCATTTTTTTCCATTTTAATGATGTTTGTTACATTTTCTTATTTGCATTTTTCTTTGCAACGTGTAGACTAGATTGGAATTGAAGAAAATTGTATTTTTACACGTACAAATGAGTCTGGGTAGGAAAAAGGGCTTAAAGGGTTTCACAGTTCTCACATTACTCCCGATGTTCCAGCGCGAGTCGTATAACAGTAAAGCGTTTGTTACGAACAAGGAAGACTAACGGTGGAAGAATTCAAACGTCGAGGAGATTAATCTCAATTACGTTTAACGTGAGAAAGCCACGAGAGTTCCTTCGAGAGGCATGCAGTCCCTCGTTCGTATTTCTCGTTTGCTATACTTTTGTGTATGTATTTTGCAATAATCGAAAAGATGCGAGCGAGAATGATTTCTGGAAAAGTCACGTCTCGTATAATAATGAACAATAATAATGATGCGTCAATTAATCATTTGTAGAAGAGGGGTGAGAATCATTGTAATATTGTTACTATTTTATTTTATCGCTATTGTTCGATGAACTCAGTTTGTATCGATGCGAGGGAAAAGTAAAGTTCGCAATATTGATAATATTAAATGAATACCAGGAGATTGGAAGGAACTAATAATAACTCCTGACTGTCGAATGATTCGAGAGACTACGTTGTACTTGGAGAATATTTCAGTAATTTAATAATTTACATTTTTCGTTTTTGTTTGGATATTTAAAAATAATGATCGTATCATGATTCAATTTATAATTATTGATTGGTTCGACTCGTTGTAAGATTCTTGAACGTTTATACTTGAGAGAATAGATTGTAAAACTTAACTTGGAAATGTCAAAATTATCACGATCATGGTCGATAAACATGCAAAGGTAAACAAAACCGTACTATCTCTGGCAAGCTACCGTGTAGTAGTTCCAATCGAACTACAATATGTTCGACTGTAGCACATACACCTGCCCGATACGTTGCTGTACCGTGTTTTATTGACCCAGCTGAAACTTCAGTCGGACGATGTCTCTGGGAGAGCCATGGTTCCTTGTGCTAAATCTATTATACGCGTGGTTTATCGAGAAAAGTTGTATAATCCTTCCTAAAATTCGGTTTAATTGCATGACAAAATTAATCAGCAATAACCGATATAAAACGTAAACTTGAATAATCGTTGGAAAGTCTTGTAAGACTTGAGTGGAGAAGGAATTATCGAACAAACTTAATACTAAGCTCACTGCAGGAGTAAAATGCTCTACGGTATAGTAAGTGCGTCCTGAATATCGAGCTGATTTTATAACAGTCCTGATATAGCTAGAAGACTCGTCTGATATAAAAATAGAAATAGAACTGTTAAAACAAAAGTATTGAAATTAATTTATTGTCCGGTATAAAACACTCATTCTTCGTTGCAAAACTAATGTCAAGCTTATTTACTTTATTTATTTAAAAACATATAACTTGTTTTTTTTAGAGGAAGTATAAAGGATTAAAAAATTCGTCGTTGTTGCATTTCTGTTGCAGTGTACGTCGATAGAGCCCCTCGTCTACGAGGACAACAACAACGTGCCAGAGATTCATTCCGGAAGTCCAAAGATCCACCAGACGACTGGAATCGCGAAAAACTTATCTCTGAATTTGGACGATAACAGAGGAAGGGCAGAGCCCGACAAGTACGACAAGCTCAAGGTGACAAGATCGTCACTGGAAAATCAAAACTTCTCATGAAATTCCTTCTTTCATTAAATTTTTATCTCTTATCAAAAATTTTGAATGTAAAGATACAGGAAAGATATGCAGAGGACTGCTTTTCTTGTATTTATATTTTTAATTGCTGTCCAACTAAACGAGCGACGATTAAAAATTGGCAACTTGGTTGTAAACGCTCTGGCAGGAACGCAAATGAATTAGAAAGATTCATCGGTTGATAGAAATAGAAAGATGAGAAGTGGGGTAAAAAATAAGGCGTAGAGGGGCGAGACAAGGCACAGTGGGAGTTTCAAGGTTTTTAATGCTGCATTTGCGAACTTATTCCTTTACCGGTTCACGTTGGGGATCCAATAATTATTCAGTCAGTCTCTGCTCGGTGGATCGTGCGTCAGAAACCATTTACGTACATCCCGAGTAAGAATAAACGGTGAGGACGGAGTATTATTATGAAAAATAAATCGGTAGATCTTGTGGCAACGAACTCGTTCGGTTCAGGACGGATTTATGACGTTTTATCAATGAACAGACCATTTAAAACAAAGTGTGAGAGAGGAAGCTGTGAGAGAGATACGCAAAGCGTGAATCACGTGTGTGACATTCCTCGTTTAGCTGGAGGTTTTTAGTTTACTCCGAGCTTTTGGTAGAATCGCGTGTCTCTCGAGTGTACGTTTCTTTCCAAGACTCGTTAATTAACGGTGTGGCGGTGACGTAATGCAATTATATTGTTCCATGCTAGAAAACAGTCCCAAGAAACAATTCTGGGGCGTAACGACTACTTGCCAGTGAATAGAATTCATTTCTAGATAGTTTATCCATGATCACATTTTTCTTAATGATAGTTTCATGTACTACAACGTATATTTCATTTTCACAGGTAGAACAATTGCTGAATCAAGCCTTTGGGAAATTTGCGATGGCCGGGGCAGAGACCCCGAGCGATTCTAATGCATCCTCGGACACTGATTCATTAGCCTCGAGCGCATCGATAAGTGACGAGCTATCGTCCTTCAACGAGAAGTTGCGTCTCTTCAAGAATCGTGAGTGGGCCTCGAAATCAACTAAAGAAGAGCTCCATCGAAGCTTGACGGAAAAACGGAAGAATTATGTCCGGCGCGTCTCCTCGAAGTACTCGGAGAAACGAGGAGGGAGTCTTGTTGATAGACGAAATAAATTGTTCGAGGTATGCTTGCTGGTCGAGTTAAATTTGAGCACACGAGAGCCATACATCAAGGACAAATATCCCATATACGTGAGTTCAAATTTCTAGACTTTCTTGTATGTAGATAGAAACAATTTGCTGGATCGTTGATTTGTTTATAGGCTAAAACTCCAGCATGGATAGAAAACTTTTGTTTTCCCGACGCCACCAATTGGCCACCGACCGACTCGAATCACAATCAATTTTACTCTCTGGCTCTGATGGACGAAAGAGGAAATCGGCGATATGGCTATTGCTGCCGTGTCAGGCCCGAGGACGGGCCAATTCTTCCTCTCGCTTATTGTCTAATAACGAAATATCGCGCGAGTGGTTTTTACCAGAAAGTATTGCTCGAGCTGGAATCGCGACACGGTTATCCCGACAAAAAACGCAGGAGCTTCATCGAAGAATTGTATAACAGTGAAATGCCAAAACCTGGACAGAGTTTACGTATCGCGAACGACGAGAATCGTCGCCAAGAAACGTCTGGTTCCTCGAACAATACAACGAGCAATAATAATTTTTTATTGTCGAAGTTAATCGATTCGAGTGAGAAAATCAGTGGCGATGCCCGGCTCAAAACTGCTGAGCTCAGCACTGCTCTGCTTAATAACGAGAGAACTATTTCTCAGAGAATGATGGAAACTCTCAACGATTCGGATTCCATGGAAAACGTTATTATGCGATCCGGCGATCCGAGACTCGAGGAAAGAGATATGAGCCAATTATTCGACGCTGTTAGCAACAAAGTACTCGTAATACTTTTTGGAAGTTTGCTGTTAGAACGAAAGGTAGTTTTACTTTGCGAAAAGCTCAGCAAACTTTCATCTTGTGTCGAAGCTCTGCAGAGCTTGCTGTATCCTTTCACGTGGCCCTACACTTTTATACCCGTGTTACCTGATATTCCGGGACTTTCGGAGATTCTCCAAGCACCTCTGCCCTTCATCATTGGCATTCTGAAATCCAAGAATTCTGCTAACACGGAAGTCGCTTTTATACAAGACGTGAGTATTTTTTAAATAAATTCATCTTTTTAAGAGTGCGATTTTCTCAACTACGTGATCATTCAGGGAATTGCTGTGGATCTCGATACTTCCAAGATCATTTGCGCTGTGGGCGACGAGTCATCAATCTTACCGTCCAGATTACAAAAGGGAATAATAAAATCGGCTCTCCAACTCGTTTCTAGCAATACAAAATCCGGTGAAGGAATACGCAACTTCCTCGTCTCCGAAGCTTTTTTGCGAGTGTTCGTAGAGACTTGTTCGCACTACGATTCGCACCTCGTTACTCAGCAGGACGGAAAGATCATTTTTCAGGTAAGGGAATTTTTTCCATAATTTTTTATTCCCAGTTATTTTTTCATCTAAAGGAATTTTTCTTATTCTTTCTATCGTAGAAGGATTCATTTATTAAGGCTTCCTCGTCAAAAACCATACAATACTTTCTCGAGTGGTTTAGCGAAACGACCATGTTCACCACGTTTATACAAGACTGCATCGACAGAATGGAAGATCCGAGTAATCATGAGGGTGACGATATAAAATTGTTTCATCAGCGTGCAGCTGAATTTCGTAAGGGAGCAGAAAAAAATGCACAATCAAAGAAGGCAGGTCCGAAAAAGAAGACTCTGGGTAAGTACAAAAACAAACTACGATACGATCTTTACAAAAAAATCCATTTGATTTGTTTTTCATAAAGTGACGTTTTCGTTTCAGGCGATCGTTTGAAAGACTTAACTAATTTTCACTCGTGAAACAATCCGAACTGATGAATGTCGCCTACTTCCCCACAACAAGTTTCTACTTCAACGTGAACCTGATTAACTATACATCCGTAGATATAATCACGATATTGGTAGGAACGGAGAAGTTTCGAACTCATGTTAGTTATATGTTCTGTGGCGGGTTCTCCGTAGCTTTAACTAGAGATAGAATGATCGAGGATTTAACCGTGATGAATGATATTCTCGGTGAGATAATACTTATATTTTCAATGAGCCAGTGATTATCGATCGATATTGCAAGTATAAGCATGGACGATCTGCTCCAAGCCATAACAGGCGATATTCTCAAATGATCGCGAATAACAAATATTAGTTTTCGTAGAATGGAACGAAACACTTGCGAAACGGACGTTTTTTGAATCTCGAACGAAAGTAACTTAGTCTCGTAAAGCAATAATGCTGCATATGGCAAACTTTTTATTATATTGTAACATATCAATTTGTGTGTACTTAGAGCTCTCGAAGTCCAAGTATACGTTTTGGCCTATAGAATATGTTTATCGTATTAGGTATGGTGCAGCAATATCGAATTTGATCAAAGTATTTTTTTATTGATACCGATAGATTCATCTTAGTGTTAACACATGAGGCTTACTCCGTGTTTCGTAAACAGCCTATTTTGCGTCGAACGTAGCAAGAACATCGTTTCGAAATCGATGATTAAGGTTAACTTTCCGATCCCTTAAAAGTTTATTCGTTGGTCATACACAGTTCGAACAAACATTTTCATATTTTTCGTACTTATCGTTTATGTACCATATTCGTCATTGCCATTGCTTATTTTACCTGTGATTATTTATTGTTAGCAGTTTACAGCTTTATTTCGTATTCTATAGTTTTTGGCGCCAACTTTTTTTTGGTGAAGATGGCACCGTTGCTCGCGGTCATTTCCGGGGTCTTGTACCTGTCAAAAGCATTGGCTCTATATGCTCTATATCTGTATATAATATAGTTATCGGAAATGATGTCTATCTTTTCGTTGTCTCTGCCGGAAATGCCATGAATTTTTGGCAGCGACAGCGTTTCTAAATCTCACCGCTGCGAGCGCTGTCCATCGATGTCATTTCAAAATGGCCGACGTTGCTGCGAGTCGCACATGGAGTGCGTATCTTTGACGAACGTTCGTCTCGATGTTATTTTTTTGGATAAAGAATGTAAACTATCGGAGGTCAAAATATGATATTTTTGAAGTGTAAGATCGAGTGATAAAATAAAGTGTCGAAGGCAGTGTAAAAGAGTAAAGCTAGGTGGAGAATAGCGCCCTCTTCCCGGTATCTCGTCCGAAGCTTCGCACGACATTTGCTTTCCTCTAACCTCAAAATCAGTCCAAGTATCCCAACAAAACAGTAAATCTTCCTGTTACTGCGAAATGTTTTCACCAAATAATCGATCAAGAACAAAGTTGCTCTGCGGTCCACTGGAATCTACGAGACCCTTCCTGTTCGAGGTAAGAAAACACTAATCAAAATAATGAGCTAAAGTCATAACTGTGACAGATGACCATTATTCTTTTTCTTATCCGAGTGTTATTTATCAACTTGCGACAGGCTGCGATTTATTGGGCGGAACAAGGACATCGCGTTATTTACATCACACCGACTGCTTGGCAATCTTTGCCAGCCACTTATCACGATAGAAAACATCATTCGGCGGTGGCGTTCAAACTCATGAGATTCATGTAAGAATAGATCTTCGTTTTAACATTACGCTTATACGAAACATTATACAAGAATGAATATTCATTGTTTTGTTTTTTGTTGAAGGTATCTGCAGGATTATGAGACTCTGATCGAATTGTTGGTCGATCTTCACACTTTCGAAGCTTTACCTTCGGTATTGTTAATCGACGATCTTGATACATATATTCGAGATCCGTCGATAAAAGAATCGCCAGAATTTCATACTGCGAGATTATGCGCGATTATTCAGGATTCGACGAATACTTGTTCGAGGATATTGAAAAGCCCGGTGCATCTGTGCGTTGCAACGTCGACGAACAAGATTGCCAACACTCCTTATCCCCTTTACTTCAATGATGTATGGCACGTGAAAGCTTTCAGCGATAATGAAAATGGGAAAACCCTCGAGGTTTCTCAAGACCCAGAAGATTGCGAGGACAGGACGAACAAAGTATTCAGCTATAAACACTTTGTCGATGGAACTTTGGTGCTTGCACGAATATCCGAGAGATTCCTTTCTCACGAATAAGGAATCGTGCGAACTTGCACAAGGTGTGTTTGTACAGTCTCATTTATCTATCATATTCTTCGGTAGAGAATTGATAGTAGGCATTCTAGTTCCTCGAACTACCGTCGTCTCGGCATGCCCGTGGCGCGCATATGCGTTCAATTTATCGTTGTATAATCCGAGAATTCGTAAGAAAAATAAACGAGACTCGATGTGGGCAAAGCTCGCTAATTTAGTACGCAGCGCGTACAATATCTCGTTTACATTCGTGAAGCGAAAGAGATTTTGACGCCCAGGTATACACATACGTAGATACACATATATGTGTCATACAACGAATTCTCCATATCTAATCTCTCGACGGACTCGTTCTTGCTCGCTGGCCGAACCGATTCGACCTACGCGACCGGCGTAGTTTGAAACTTGAAAGATTTCACTGTCGATTTACATATCATTAATAAATGCGAGTCTGCGTATGTTGTCAGAAAGGAATCTAGGAAAAAAGGTGTTCATCTCTAGCGATCTCCCTGGTCGTGAGAGATAAAACTAGTATACGTTATAAAAGCATTATATTGTCCCAACTTGTGTTTGGCTGATTTGATGAAAAGGAATGAATTCTAAACTCTTCTCTCTTCCACTTCCTAGGATTATAAAATCTTCGATGAAGCAACCATTCGGTAGTGATATAGAGGGCCTCACAGGACAAAAAAAGGGACGAGAAACAAGGTAGACGGAGCAAGAGGTGATGAATTTATGGTGTTGTAGCGTAACAGGTATCGGTTTGGAGAAGTGACCGAAGTCTTTTTCTCCACAAAACAAAGAATAGAAATTCTAAGAAAAATAAGGTATTTTCCATTTTGGTAGTAGAGAAAGAAAATAAACAAATTCAATTCCTTGCTATATATTTTCATTCATATCCGCAGCATAAAATAGCAAGCACGTATCAACTCATGTCGCTCCGGTCATACAGATGTGACACAAACTTTCACTACAAAGCTATAATAATATACAATCCTAATGACCAGTATAGAAAAAATACAACAGAAAAATGAAAGAAAGAAAAAAAAACAATAATCCAGTCTATCTCGTTTGTTGGGGGAAAACAGGTGTACACCCTGAACTCGATGTGTTTTGCGGAGGTGCCCTATCTGTCAGACTCTCTCGCACACCTGGTAATATTTCTTTTTTGTTTCAGTCTTATATCCTCACCGTGCGGGGGAGAGAGAGAAAGAGATTTGGCTTATATGGCAGCTTGAACGTCTCGCATTTGTTGGATCGAAGTAACAGAGCACGTGTGAGAAGAGAAGGACTGTGAAGCATCTTTCGTGTGTGAGTCTCAAAAGCGAGGCTCGTATGTGCGAGGCGAAGAGAGTGTTCCATGCCCACGTACGGGACGACTCGTAAATTATGGTTTCACGCTGAGGGACTCTCGAGAAGCCGCCGAAGGGAAGCCTTCTTGGATGCTGCCTACCATCCTATGGCCCGCTCCTACGTCTTCGAATATCTTCCGTTCCTTGGCACTACGTTGGGCTCACTCGTGTGACGCGTGGAGGACGACAGGTCGCCGTAGAACCCAACCAGGCTTCTCTTCTTTTTCTCTATCTCTCTCAAGATTTTACTACCACCGACGTATCGCATCATCTTATATACAAGTATCCATGTGGAAGGTTTCTTGTACAACGGTGTGGAGTAACTCTCTACCGAGTTCTCTCTCGTGGCGTCCTATTGTCTGGGCCTGATCGGGCTGCTATCCTTGTAGCAGTTCCCCCGATCCGGTCTGGTCCGACGTGTCTCGGGTTCGTTCGGTTCTCGAATCCCACGAGTCTCTCGGGGCCCCCCTATCGCGATTAAAACTGACCCTCTATTCTTCTCTTGCTCTCCATTGCTTACAAACGGGAGTCACAAACGAGATGATTTTTTCATTTTTCTTTCAGGGATTATCAAATTTATATACTACTGAACAATTTGGCATTGTCTCAGGAATCAGGACTAAACGGTGGATCAAACATTTGTTTCCTTGAGTTGACTCCTATCGAAGAGAGGTAACACTCAATTTTCACATTTCTTTTTATTATAAAATAATATTAATATTTAACAATACAATAGTAATAAACGATAATGTGAAATTCGTTATTTCACGGCTTTTGTTATGTATGTAGTTTTATTGCTTAGACCGAGTTGTTCATTATTCATTGCCTTTTCGTTCGCTTTCTTCAGGATCGTTCCGGTCATTATTCGGATATCGATATGCTCCCTCGATTATTCCCTCTGGCGAAGTGAACTCTCTGTTTCATATATATATCTTCAAGAGGATCCCCACACGTGCATAGCCGCACTCTTAGCCCGGAACACAACTGGAACAGAGCGAGAAGCAGAGAGAGAGAGAGAGAGAAAGAGACCTGGAACTAAGATCGGAGGGATCCCGCTGCGGGGCAAAGAGCGAGAAGGCCCCCGCATACCTGAGTGAACAGGTGTGCCGGGTTAGCTCTCCACTCCGGACGGGCTGGCCGATTCCTCGTTCACTGCTCGCTGTCCAGTCGTCGGCCGACGAGAGCAAAGAAGAGACGAGTCCCTTTTCCTTCGCCTTTTTTTTTGTTTTCTTTGCCTGCCGGCGAATGCAGGGACGCAACTACTGCCTCTTATTTCACTCCGCACGATCGCACGCTATTGTGCAACTTTTGTCACGATTAAATCCGAACGATTGAAGCAATTTGCGAGATTTTTTGCTCACGAGGCAAAACGTGGAGCTTTTTTCTTTTTTGCTTCGACCACGAGCGTGTTAGGGCTGCACGAAAGAGTTGCGTTTAGAGAACGTTCGAGGGGAGCTCTCTCTCTCTTCCAATGCCGAGAGAGGCCACTTAACGGATTTGATGATCGTTATTAAGTTCCGGAGCCACTTTACGAACAAACTCTGTTATTATATTATTATCCTGAACGTATATGTGCATATACGTATATATATGTGTCTGTGTGAGATCCATACGTGCTCGAGATTTATCTCACGGCGATATGCATAGTTGTATATATTGAGATGTGGTGTCAAGTCGATCTCGTAGTTTCATAATTGTGCTACAGGTTGATTCACAATCAATCTTTAGGGCTACAAAAATCTATCAATAGTATTTTTTATCTCGTTCATCTCGTTTACTATATCAGCCACCCTTTAGCTTCCTGTTTGCTTGTTTTCGTGCGAATGCTTTTTGTATACCGTAAGAGACATTGATTCTGAATCAACTTGTATGCTAACTAAATCAATTTCCTAGACTTCCACCGGGGGGCCTCGACGATCCAACCGGATTAAATCAGAATTTGATTAAGACCGTTGGGACGTCGCGGTAATTGTAAATGTTTCAACCATCGAACGAATAATCGATAAAGCATGTAGCTTTGGAGTAACGGATGTTGGGAGAAACGATGTTAATTTAACAGTTCACATTCCTCAAGGTTTATACGTGCACGCAGATATCTAAAATTACTCATTTATTTTTTAGAATCCTGTGACGGATGGATGGATTGACATGTGAGACAATGAGGATCCCACGAGGTTGAGACGTTGAGAAAATAAGTTAAAACATTTCCGTACGAGGGCGCTCTGTACATGGTGAGAAAAATGAGAAAAGGGAGAAGGAAAAAGAAAGGAACGATAAGAGGAACTCCCTTCACAGGTGTGGAGGAACCCGCAAGTTGGAATAAATCAGGACACCGATTAAAATTTAACAAGCCGACTTGGCTGGACCAGGATCGGCCTCGGGGATGAGAGAGCGAAAGAGAGAAAGAGCAGCGGTGTCTCGTCGGAACGTTGAGAGGTCTCTCGTGAAACGCGAACGCTTCTTCGAAGGGGTCTCTTCTCTTCTTAACGCTCGGGGGCCTCCCTCTCTCGATATTATGCTGGACAGCAGCATCACAGCGCACCAAGACATCAACCAGGGTTTCTATAAGCTCGCGTAAAACCGAGGAAAGAATGAGCGAGAGAGAAAGCTCTGGTTCGAACTTGAAACGAGTGTGTGGGGATGCCCACGAACGAGAAGCCCCCCCTGGCTTGCGTTAAAAGAGCTACATTCCGATGCTCCGGTAACCAGTTTTGAATCGATTTTCGAGTCACCGCCGATCTCACATCGCCAACATCGACGCCCTGGCCACACCAACGTATGTGCGGGTGACTCGGGATCTCTTTCTCTCTTTTTTTTTTCTTCTCTCCCTATTTCCCTCTCGTATTCTGTCTTTCTCTCGCTAGCCGTTTATCTCGCCTCGGCTTTATATGATTCACAACCGTTGTGTGGTGCCCTGTAACTATGCGTATATATGGGGCTTGAGCGGAAAGTAATACCGTTAAACAATAATTGAGGCCGTTATCGCCGAGATGGCATCGAGGGGACGACAACCGAACCAAAGGAAACGTACTCGTGCTTTCGTATCCTCGATTCGTTGTAATTTCTCGTATGTACAAACATTTATTCTCGAGGGATGAAATAATGTTTTTATTAAAGATGGAAAAGTCTCATTTTCATCGAACAAAGACAAATTTTTGTTTCTTGTAAAAATAACATTATAAGTTTCTGTTATTTTCAGAAAATTATTCAAACGTCATTAGTACACGAGGCAGTGAAAGAAAAAGTTCAGTCCACGAATTAAGAAAAATCGTTCTTCTATGGAGTGAAAGAAGGTACCAGCGGATCCGAGAAACATTCGACAGGGACGTCACTCGGTCTCGCCTGGAGATGGTCGTTTCGTCTCGGTCATCTCTCCCCGCTCGTTTCTTCACGCAAGGGCTATCCTCGTTTGAGCCCATTATCGGGAATCTCTCGTGTTACCGAGAGGGTTCCCCAGGGGGTGCCTTTCAGTCTGGCCGGTTCGGAACTCTCCAAACGCAACGAGAGGCCACCAGGGTACGCTTTTACACGGTCGGCTCTCCTAACTTTGCGGGAGAGAGTGAGAAGATCATTTTCAGACCGTAAAAACTTTACAGCTATCGAAGAAACGAAAGATATTCTCTCTCGCGTTATGCCACCTAGAAGACAAAAGAGAATGTGAAAAAGAAGAGGATAGAAAGAAAAAGGAAAAAAATGCCAAAATCTCGTACAAAAGAGAAAATCGAAGATCCACGAAGGAGTGAGAGGGAGGTAAGAAGAGATTTTCTATTCGTCACTACCCCATGAAGCAAACCTGACGAACGTTCCAAAAAAAAACCTCGACATCTGATACTTTACCAAGCGAAGTAGAAAACAAATGTGCACAAAAAATAATATAAAAAGAAAAGAAGAAATCAGTCGTCGTCGTATCTCTATAGCGTGCTTTATTTTAATGTTACAGATTATTCAGCAACGCTCGTAAGCTCGCAAGAGCATTCCGAAAGAGAGAAGAAGAAAATATACGTGACGAGGTCGAAAACGTTGGGAGATAAGACAGTGGGAAGATTCGTTGTTTTTTTTTGTCTTCCATAACGATGCTGGAAGAGATATGCCAGTGTTAAGGGCTCGAGCAGGGTGCCTTGAAGGTTTTGCTCGTTGGGATCTAGCGCATAATGCCTAAGCACTTATAACGTTCCAGCGTCCAAACGTAAGAAGGGCATCGCTTTAATTTATGAAACAACGTTACATACGCCTGTTTGAATTTGAACAGCTGATATATAATAGTAATTGTATAGCTCCAAGGCTCGTGGCATGTGCATATGTGCATACACTGTATGCAGACAGACGAGATATATGGCCGAGCTGGGCGTCTCGAGCTTTGCCTCCCGCGGGCTGTGTGTGACTTTTCTCAACTTCCTCGGCGGACCAAGAATCGAGAGCTGATATCACTCGGTACGTCTCCCGATTGCTCGCTCGCTCTCGCTCTCTCTCTCTCTCTCGCCGTTATAAACTCTCTTGAGTGTATCGCGGATGCCGCTCTCGAGTGTTGTCGAACAGAGCGGTGCAGGACCCGCTTATGCGAGGCTGGTGGCTATACGGCTACGCGACAGGCACGAGAGAGCGCGGCAAGTGGCAAGTGCCAGTCGCTCGCCAGCGCTTACCACGGACGTACGACTCGTCTGCACGCGAATGTGCAAAATATTATTTAACACAAGATTCCTTAACGCGTCCGATAAAATGATAATTATTTATCTGTGATTATCCTCGAATCGTCTTATTTATATTACAATCTACCTAATCGAATTGTCTTTCGACTCTCTTATTATTATCGAGTGATCGACGTAAAGCAAAAGATAGAAAAAATTAAAAAAAAAACAAGGAGGGTGAGAGAAAAATGTCGCCAAGTGTAGCAGACACTTTTCGCCACCTACAATTGTTTCTCGGTGATTGTACTTTTCGACTTTTGTCACAATAGTTTGCACAGTGCTACGAGACAACATTGTTGTTTTTATTTTCATTAATAAACTAGGGAATAGAATTGTCGCGACGTTGAGTGTGTTTTTTTGTTTATAATCTTAAACTTTTATCGTTTGATTGATCTCACTGAATAATTTCTTCGTCGTTACAGTCTCTCCTCGTACAGTAAGTTGAGAAGAGTATAATAAGAGAGGCTCCTTCCTCGTGCATCGCGAGGATGCGGGACTCGTCGTTCGGTAAAATCTCACGATTCGCGACGAAATAAACAAGTGATTACAATCTTGTGTGAACAAATGCGAACGTGAGTTGTGACAGGTGCGCTTGTATCGGAAAAACCGAAGAAGAGGAAGAAGAAGAAAAAAGAAGATTTTTTTAAACGTAAAGCGTCTCACGATGAAAGTCGCGGTGGTGATCTTTGCGATAATACTGCGAGATTTTCACGTCGTCGCGAGTACGACCACATCGAATCCCGCTAAGGTGAGTTTTTTTTTTTCATTTTTTTTTACACCGAAATATTCTCACCTACGCGCTTCCTTTTTTATTTATCATTCCTTTGACGAAATTTAATTTATGCCGTTTGTTTTTGCAGCGATTTTGTTTTTTTTTCTCTCTTTCTTGTCGCTGGTCACACTTCCAAAAGAACAAACGAAAATACAAACCGGTGTAGGGGTTCGAAACTTGTTCCCGTTACCTTGAATGCTACGAAAGTAAAAGAATTTCTCGCACACTTTTTCGTGTATGCGAGCGCTCGAGAGAATTCGTTCGGCTCGTAGGCAAAGAATTTATTTTCATTTACATACGTGTATACATATAAGTAGAGATTTATATTTGTGTATATATATATATATATGTAGAAATAATTTATTTAACATCTCGTTTTCTTTATAGATATAGGAGAGTTTGTGTGCGTGTATAAAAATGCACGAGAGATATACACACGGCCTTGCAAGGATTCTCGTGACTGATAGATTTACGAACTCTCGAGACAGGCAGTTACGACGCGAAGAAATCCCTCCGAGAGTATGGAAGAGTAAGAGAGAGAAGGAGAGAGAGCAAGCACCACGCAACTTTAAATTAACTCTGGGGAAAGAGGCGTTCGAGTAATCCATGAAAAAATAGAGTTTTGATAAAATCTTGACGTAAAAGAAGAATTTGTGTCGAGCCTTGGATGTGCCTATCCATAATTTTTCCTCAAAAGGCTGTAAGATTAGAATATCATTTTTACAAAATTTAGACTAACTCCGTCAATTCTGTAATGTTTGTTTAAAATTGAGAAATATCGATTCGATTTCGATGTGAACTTTAAATCGTTACTTTTGTATGAATTTATACACGAGCGTTTGGTTTTGTCGTAATTCGTTCGATACGTCAGCGTTTCAATTACAGGCGGAGTAACGAGAAGGCGCCAAGTCACTTGTGTAACGTACTAGAAAATATCGTTGCGCGTCTCAAAGATTCGTTAAGACACGAGGAAGTAAATAGTGTATTGGAAGTTATAAAATAGTACAAGTATATAACAGAGTCCAAGTGCGAGGAGAGTGCATTATAGATCTGTCAATCAAGTTTCCAATTAGCACGAACATCGTGACTGACGAAGCATGCTTTTCTTCATATCTCCCTCTCTCTCTATCGCTCTTTCTTATACTCTCGTATCATCTTCTTGCGACCCGCAATGGCAACTGCGATCCTTAAATAACATATCTCTCGTTAGATCCGCAATCTTGTCGTCGGACTAGTTTACCAAGATTCTCTTGATTTTATGACCTAGCTCATTACTTTTTCTTATACAATGGTAAACAGAAAACAATAATAATTAATCAAGTAATCAATCAATTTAAAAAAAAAACAGGCAATTATTATGTTAAACTTTTACAACTGGATTTCTTTTTAATTAAGAAAAGAAAATGAAATGTATAAATTTATTAAGCTATTTATCTATCGAATTGAAAGAGACCTAGGAACTTTGTAAAAATTGAATTGAAAGAAATGTTTGTTGAACGACGAGTACCTAGAGAAGAAATTGTTCAAAAGGGACACAGGGTCGTAGAGAAAATTATGTGAATTGCAATTGTCATATATATATATATATATATATATGTGTGGTGAACGCATGTTGCACGCATTGTGTATGCATCGAGTGCAACACACGGAGTCCATTTATTACAGACCAATTGCCTTTGACCTTCGGTGACCAACGGGCCATCAGCGTGTGTTGTACGAGAAACTTGAGATCGGGCTTCGCGCGAGTTCGAACCTCTCGCGATCGTCTAGAAATAATTCCGAATAAAAAAACAGCCCTCTCGATAAGATGCAATTTTTTTTTATTCATTTTATTTTTCGTCGTTAACAATTGATCGCTCGAAATCGACGAAATTTATTGTTAGGTCTTTAACGTTAGATCCTAGCTGGTCCATGGATAAAATCCTCGAGTGATCGGCTGGGGGATTTAAAAAGTTCTCGCACGCTGGTCGATCGAGATAACGAAAATTTCTTTTTTTATCATCAGAAAAAATAATTTATTTGTTCATTTCGAATTCACAATCGGCGATTTAGATCGATTCTATTCCAATTGTTTATAATTTATATAAATAGAATAAATTAAATTAGATTTTTCTTGAAATTATGAAATTTCATTTGAAATTTAATAATTCAATATTAAAAAAAATTAAATTAATTAAATTCTGTGTCGCAAAATTATAATCGATCGATACGATTTTATATCTCGATCGACGAAAACCGATTCGAGTTCGATTAACGATCGCCTCGAATCTTCGTCGATCGAACGCGATTTTGGAAAAAAAAATTCGTGCGTATTTTTTGATTCAAGTACGCACGATCGACGGCGCGTTTTTGTGCTGAAAATTCTTTTCTCGAGCGCAATGAGTCAACAGAGGTAAACCGGACTCATCGTCGCTGCAGGCTCGAGTCATCGGTCTATTACAACCACCCCTCGTCCCCCTTTCTCCGTAACCGCGAATTTGTTTTCTCGCTGTTTCTTTTTTTTCGTTCTTTTTCTTATTTTTGCACTCGACCGAGGGAAGTCTCCGACGTGTACGTCACGAAAGCCATGCGTGGACAGTTTCTCTATAGCTAGTGAAACGGAAAAAAGCACGAAAGTAAAATAAAAAAAGAAAGAGCCCGTTAATGACGCACACACCACAAGAGATACAAAGAGAGAGAAAGATTCATCGTCATCGAGAGTCTTTCGGCCTCGGCCTGCACGCAATTTCCTGCGTGCCGATCTCTCGCGACAAACCGCAAATTCTTCGCCTCTTTCTCCCCTCGCTTCTTCTTTTCTTTTCATACTACAGATCTCTTTTTATAATCTCGGGAAAAAGACATTTTTTAATAAATAAGAAATCAAATTCCATCCGAGTAAATCAAAAAAAAATTATTCGATTAAAAACAAAGCTCGTAAAGAGGAATTATTATTCTTTAATCAATAATTATTCGTTCTCGTTGAATTGAATATAAATAATTAATCAGAGGATAGGAAAATTGTTAAATTTTGAATCGAATGTCAATTTGATTAGAAATGTTTTCATCGATTATAATTTTTTATAATTTATTACTCATTTAAAAATTTATTTATCTCTAAGTGTCGTATAATTTTGTAAAAAAGATTTTTTTTAATACATGAGAAATCAAATTTCATCCGCGTAAATAAAAAAATTTTATTCGATCAAAAAAAACTCGTAAAAAGAAATTATTATTCTTTAATCAATAATAATTCATTCTCATAGAATTGAAAATAAATAATTAACCAGAGGATAGAAAAATTGTTCGATTCTGAATCGAATATCAATTTAATTAAAAACGCAATCCTTTGATTAATTAAAAAATGTTAATAATTTATTACTCATTAAAAACACAAACATTAATTTATCTCTAAGTATCGTATAATCGCGTTAAAATGTTTTTTATATACATCAGAAATTAAATTTCATCCGAGTAAATCAACAAATTTTATTCGATCAAAAAAAAAATTATTATTCTTCAATCAATAATAATTCATTCTCGTAGAATCAAATATAAATAACTAATAGAGGATAGAAAAATTGTTCGATCCTGAATCGAATATCAATTTGATTAAAAACGCAATCCTTTGATTAATTAAAAAATGTTAATAATTTATTATTCATTTAAAAACACATAAACATTTATTTATCTCCCAGTGTCGTGTAGAGATAAGAATTATTAATTTTAACATTACCGTCGCATGTCACGATTTCCCTATATTCGCTAATCTCGGCGAATAGTTAAAACAGCGAGGGGGTAATCGGACTTCCGAGATAAAACGCACCGGTCGACAAGGTCCTGTGCACCTGAAGAGCGTTGCTACGGTCTCACGTGACCTCGACGCATTCTCTCTCTATCTCTCCCTTTACTCACCTGTATAGCAAGGTGCAAGTAAACCGCGATATAGTAAAATTGCTGCCGAGCGTGCATTAATCTTATCGTTAATGCAGACTCGAAGTCATTCGAGAAAGCATCAACTTCTTGGCTGCAACTTCCCTTCAGAACTGCGCTGCCAACTTCCGTTCGACAAGTTTTTTATAGACTTTTTTTTTTTAATAAAATTAATTTTTTTAATCATCGTTTAAACTTAAGGAAAGTGTTCAAACAATATTTATCAAAAATAAAAATGCAAAAGAAGTTGTTATAAAAAATAGTTGTATAAAATTTTATCTAGCCAGACGCATCGGAAAATGACCGAGTTCGTTTGCATTTATCGGTGATAAGATTGAATATTTTTGTATGTATAATGACATTTTCGAAATATAAAGTGACATTGCGATATGTTCGATTAATTAGCAGCGGGCTTTTTTTAAGGAACAAAGCAGTAGAAATTTTATCATAGGACATAATAATAATAAATTTCGAATAAAAATGTTGTCAAAAAATCAATCTTTTTGAGGTAAAGTCTTATTATAACTCAATTTTTTTCAATTAAATTTGAATAAGAATTTGACAGTCTGATTTCCGTTTATTGTTCTGTATCGATCCAGCTACAAAGACAAAAAATCGACCTAATTCATTGAAAAATTATTTTTATTAACGATAATTCTTCAACGACTCTCGATTTTTGCCAATTAAAATACAATAAAAATTCACAAACGCGTCTGATTTGCCTTCTCACTTAATTATCGGATGCAAATGTAAAGAACGAGAGACAATTTGTATCCCCCGGCAGGAATATATCTCGATCTCTTCTGTTCCGGAACGCCGTTATAGTCATAACCGCCTATTATTATGACGTATTATCCTTCTCGACACATAAATATCGGATAACTAGTAACGAGCTGCCTATATAACGCATAATCTCGATTCACAACGTAAATATACTATCTACGTACGAGATAACGAGCCCATATATATATATATATATATATATATATATATATATATATATATATATATATATATATATATATATTATCTAGTTTATTCGCGTCATCCACTGACACAAAGGGTGCCACTATGTTTTATAATTATCATAGATCGTAAAGATCGATCTCAAAAAGCAGGCGCCAACGTCAACGAGAGAGAAAGAGAGCCAGAGAGAGAGAGAGAAGTCGAAGAGGTCTCTCGATCGTCATTTTCCCTCCAGGGGTATTTGCCATCGTAACGCGCGTGTGTCTTGTCGGAGAGAAGGAAAGAAGAAAAAAAGAATATTCTAATAGTAGCTCGCTCGCATACCTAAGTAATTATATACACCCGCCTATATACGTGTATAAGAAGCTCTATGTATGTATATACGATAGATATACAGGGTGAAGTTCATAAGGTGTAACAAGGCTTTATTCTAAGGTAGACGGGATTATTACAAACAAAAGTTGCAAATATACATTTGGGATATTTTTAATAGTTTACGAGATATGAATGTTTAAAGTTGGTCCAATCAGAGCGCGCCGAGAAGCGTTGCACCCGCCCACTCTCGGCCTAGCCGTAGAGATAGCACAGTGTGGGGCGTTGCATTTGCAAAATTCAGAGCAGTCGATTTTATTTATTATATTTTATTACGCAGTCATTTTTATTTCTCGGGCATTGGCTGCTCTGAATTTGGCCGAGCGCGCCGAGAATCGTTGAAGCCGCCCACTCCCCTCCCTAACAGCCAATCCCCGAGAAATAAAAATATAATAGATAATAATATAATAAATAAAATTCACTGCTTTGAATTTTGGAACCCCAAATGTAACGCCCTACACTGTGCTATCTCTACGGCTAGAGCGAGAGTGGGCGGAGCCAGCGCTTCTCGGCGCGCTCTGATTGGACCAACTCTAAAAGTTTATATCTCGTAAACTATTAAAAATATCCCTAATGTATATTTGCAACTTTTGTGTGTAATGGTCCCATCTACCTTAGAATAAAGCCTGTTACAACTTATGAAATTCACCGTGTATAAATCGGTTATACATATATATATACATATATTGATTGTTATGGTTGAAAAATCATACATTTCTGAGTAGACTTCTAAACGAGAAGTACCTAGGTCCGTCACGCGTTGCGAGTTCCGGCAATTTTTACAACACATACAGACACGCACGGCTATGTACAAACGTAGGTATTTTATAATCCTGTAATTGTCACTTTGCCCACGCTATAGAGGAGATCGATATCCGAGGCGCCGTATCGATACGAGAGAATTATTAATTTTCTTCTCGGTGTTATGACGCCTGGTACGTATATGAGATGGCGCCAATTCTCGCACACATCCGATATACTTATATGCAAAATAAGCTTCAAAAGTAGCCGGGAGTACGCTCGTGTGGGTTTCGAGACAGCGACGATTTTTTTATTTTTTGCAGTTTTGTGTTTTTTTCTTCTTCTTTTTTCTTCCTCTCGCCATCTCCGTACGTTATATCATTCCACGTATCGTTCGCTCATTATAATACCGCGATCAATTTCGTCGCGCTTTATGACATTTTCAATCATGTCGTTGAGGGGAGACTAATCGATTTCGCATTAACACATACGTTTACATCGTTTCATTTTTGTTTTTTCTTTTTTACTTTTTTACTTGTTTATTTTTTTATGTTTTTACTTTTTTTTGCTTTTTTACTTATTTATTTTTTTAATTTAATTTAAATTTAATTTTTTTAATTTACGAAAAAGTCTCTAAATAAACAGAATTTTACAACGAGATTAACGGGCGTAAAGAAAAGAAGAAAGTAAAACACAGATGGGTCGATATTCATCGTGGAATATAATTATCGTTACGAAATTTTTGGGTTGTTTGAGGTTTTTTTTGGTTTGCTAGTTTGTTTTTTATCGCTTATTTTTTTCGCGCTGATTATTCATAAGAGTTTCATCACGAGAAGGACGTTTCGTTTTTGCGACAACTCGTCGCGCTAATTAAGCTAATAAAATTAATAATGATAATAGGAGGGGGGGGGGCGAAATTGGTAGAAATCGGCGGACCTCCCGCCGAGCTCTGACCCCTGATTTTTGTGACGAATTAATATTCCATCGAGACACTCGATCGATCTCAACAACGTTAAAAAAAAAGAAGCGAATTTTTACTCCGATGATCGATCGACGGCGCCATAATTTCGCGTCGCGGAACTCTCTCTTTCCTTTCCCGTCTTTTTTTCTTTTTTGTTATTCTCGTCCAACTCGTTCGTTCGAATTCCTACGAATTTATAAACGAATTCTCGCAAAATTCGTATTTCACGAATTTCACTCTCGAGATTAGAAAAAATATTTTATTCATTTGCTTCTTTTACACGTAATTTCAAGTTTTTCTAGCTCTCTTTCCCCGATTCGATTTATTTCTCCCGATGGTTTCGAGAATCCGAGAAACTATTATTCTTCGACGAAAATTTGTAAACGGAAGTCGCAGTCGAAAATTCGTACTTTACGTCTCGTGCGCACTTGGCGAGTTAACCAGACTTTATTATTTACCATCGGGAAGAAGTTCCAGACGACCGCCCGGGGGGCCGATCGTTTCTAGTATACACCAATGCTTCGACAAATATATAACGTATAACTAGATAAATCCGATGAAGTTTCTTTGAGCCAAGTAGCTAGAGAAGGGAGGTGGTCAGTTTTTTTTTATAACGGTATTTTTCGCCTCTTGGACATTCGAAGCGTGTACGTATTTCCAATGTTCAACGATCACCATTTGCATTTGGCTGATCGTGGGGGGGACAATGTGGCGCGAACACTTGGCGCCACCCGGCTCGACGCGTGAAACGACGAATGACTGGGAGTCCTCGATGGACACCTCGAGGTGCGTAACGAGAGCACGTAACAAGGATAAACGTATCGAAGTCCTGAGAGAGAAAGAGGGAGAAAGAAATGAGTGGAACAAGTAGTCGCGGTAGGTAGATCCGAGAGGATTACACCATCTCGAGACCCTGACTGACCATCAGCCCCAGGTACCATTATAACTAGTTATATACAGGGTGTTAGGCAACTATGCGGACGACGGAAAATATTTAGATAGTTCGTGTCAGTACGAGTAAAATGATATTTTTTTAATCATTCTGTGATCAAAATTGGCCGACATATTAATTGGTAAAGATCAAAACGTTTGAACAGTGCGAACGAGCCATTCGCGGTTGAGTAAAAAACAAAAATTGTTTTTTCTTAATTGTGACTCGTCGTTCATTTATTTAAATTTATATTGTCAAGATTTAGGAAAAAAAAAAGATGTCTTGAGGGGGACTCGAACTCGCGACCCCGGGTATTTGTCGATAGGGCGGTCGATCGAATTTGTTAGGTTATGTTCCAAATTTTCAAACTTTGAGAATTAATATCTCGGTCAATTTTCATCGTAGGACGATTTAAAAAAAACTGTTTTGATCGTATCGACGTCAACTATCTGAAGATTTTCTGTGTCTTCGTAATTGTCTAACACCCTGTATATATCGCTACAGGTACAACGTATGTACTTGTCGTACCCGTGTCCAATTCTCATGCATACGTAGTTAAATTTTCCGAGCCGTATAAATATAAACTCGAGAGAGGCTTGATACGATCGAAACGATCACTTTTCTCGCGCTATAATTATATGACGAAAGCTGCGTGTGCCCGCGAACCTGTCCACGTACTTTCTATGTATATGTATTTATGGAACGAGAAAGAAGGAGATATGTACATTTATATTACAATGAGTAAACGGGCTAACGACATTAAAGAGTGAAACGTGACGAGACATCTAAATTAATAAATTGCCGGACTTGATGTATTTTCTACGTCGAAGTCAAATAGGATTACGATCAGTCCCATTTAACAACTAGACCAACTAAAAAAAAACCAGAATGCTGTCCGAGAATACAAGAAATTAAAAAAAGAAATGGCACAAATTCTCAAAGCAATTTCCTGCGATATTTAGACAAAAAATCAACAAAAAAAGAAAAATTACTTTTTAATACGATTTTTTCCCTGCTTCGTTTTAAAACCTCTGTAGATTCATTCGGTAACTTGGCACTGGTAACGTCACGAGGAATTCTCGAGATGACGGCGGGTTAATTGCTTTTTTTCTTCGTTCTTTTTGCTTTTTTTTTCTTTTTTTTTTTTTTAGAGAAAATTCAATATTTCAGTCGTTTAATAAGGCGACCTCGTCGCCCTCGATGTGGCGCCTACAGTCGACGAGGCACAACGATCTGATTGAGAGAGAGAGAACGAATAAATAAAAAAGAGAAGATCGATCTGCCCTATCGATGATCGTTATGCAATTTCTAACTCTCTCGCGTGGCAGCTGACTTGGCGTTTGTGGAGTTGAATAATATTCGCTCAACGAAGGCTCGTAAACCAACTCACGATCGACGGATCTCGATCGATCGAACCGATCATTATATCCTTGTGTAATTTGTTTTATTTGAATAATTCGCGTGCTTTGCCTCTTTCTCTCTTTCCTTCTCTCTCTCTCTTTTTCACTCTCATTGAAATCGAGGAAAAATAACTACAGCTATACAAACACACGTGTCTCGCTACATGAAAAAAAAGCACGACCTCGTCAAGGTGGTTCCTCGACGCTATTACCGATAAATCAAATCGCGCGATAATTTTATTTAAACGATTTTTCAATTTTAATGCGCTCGATAAAACGTCGTGTCAACACGAGCGTTTAATCGAGATTACTTGTGTCAACTTATAAACCCGATAACAAGGGAAATCTGTGTCCAGGCGGAATAATAAAAAAAAATCTCGTTGCTTCTAACGAGTTCGAGTTTTGAAATTAACATTTGAAAAAAATTGTCTTCTTTTATTTGTTCTTGACGCAAATCCATCTTCGACTTCGTATAACTCGTACTCGCCGTAAAATCATCGATTATTTCCGCTCGAACGATCATCGTCATTGCGTCAATTAATCGTTTTCATCATTTTTTCCACGATTAAAATTTATGATCTTCCGAGCGATAAATTAATTCCAGGAGGAGGAGATAAGTTCTAGCGTCGATTGTTAAGATTATCCGTGAACAATTTTTTTTATCCGATTTTGATTGGGTCAATTTTTAATGAGAAAATATAAATTCGTTGTCAGGTTTCTTTTTTTTTTTTTTTTTTTTACAAGCGCGTAGCTAATTGTAATTAGAGTTATGGCGTCTCTCTCTCTCCCTCTCTCTCTCTCTATCTTTGTCTCTATCGTTTGCGAAACGACGCTGGCGAACACGTGGCAAACATACACTCGTTTATCGAACAATTGCAGAAGCGCGACTACATTGTGTTACGTATGTGTGTGAGCGTGTGTATAAATGTGTGTGTGTGTGTGTGTGTGTGTGTGTGTGTGTGTGTGTGTGTGTGTGTGTGTAGTGCAAAGATCTCGAGTGCAGCAAACAGACGGAGGTATAATTGCAAACAAACAAAGGTTTTTATTGCATTGACGGTGAGAGACCCGACGACGACGATAAAGCAAACACCTGGTCATAGGAGCCTCTCGTTTTCTTTCCTTCTTCCCGCCTCTTCTTCTTATTCTTCTTCTTTTTCTCCAGCCTCGAGAGTCACTTCGTCGCCTTTTTGACCGAGAGCCTGCGTCTCGAGCGACTCGGGTTCTCTTGGAACGTTGAACGTCGTAGCTAGGCACAGGCGATGGAAATTTAGAATTTATCGCGAAATTTTGAAAATGAATTTTAACATTTTGATACGAGGGAGAATTGGTAAATTGATTTTTGATTCGATTAAAGTTTAATCTAATGAGGGAGTTAGGTATTATCGATAAATTTAGATTTGTTAAAAGATTGTTTAGACTTCAATTTAATTTTTAATTGACAATATATTAATAATAAAGTTTATTCAAATTGATCAAAAATCAAATGAAATTTGGCTGCTTATGTATCGAATAAAATTGATCAAAATTTATTAAAAAATCAAACGAGATTTAATTCGTAACGTATTAAAAATAAATTCATACAAATTAGATTTGTTACAACATTGTTTAGACTTCAATTTTATTTTTATTTGACAATATATTAAAAATAAAGTTTATTCGAATTTATTAAAAATCAAATAAAATTTAGCTGCTTGTGTATCCAATAAAATTGATCAAAATTTATTAAAAAATCAAATGAGATTTAATTCGTAACGCATTAAAAATAAATTGACACAAATGAAACCGAGAATTCTAGCTATATTCTAGACGATAAATTTACCAGCTGTACATAATTCTGATCCAAATCGAACGTTTATACTTAACTCGTAGCACGTGATAAATGCAAATCGGTGCGAATGACCAGCAGCGACTGTGCTAGACGCCGTTGCTCATGGCGAGAATAATTTATATCGAGGTTCCATTGCGTACGATCTACCCTCACTATCTTATCACATCAACGACTCGAATCAAAACATTATCAACAAAATTTCATTCCTTTCGACAAAATAACCAAACGACATTTTCTAAATCCATTAATTTTTTTTCCCACACAAAATTTCGACAATTTTATAACTCGACTCGACTCCACTCTTTTTCTTCCTATCAATCGATAACGATTACCGTTGACTTTTACTTTCGCAAAAAAAAAAATCCAGCCCGGCTCGTTAATCTCGGATACGCGTTTCGATTCGCGTTGGTAGCGCGGAAAATCGTCGAGTCCGAATGACTTTATACTTGGTAATTCATTGCCTCGTAAACGTCGGTCGATGCAACATCGTCCCACGTGGCTTTCCCATGGACGTTCGCAATTCCCTTAAATTACCCATTGAATTCTCACGTACGAAAATTATTCTTCGTGCATCGACGAAAGCTCGAGTCTTCTATATCGACTTTATCCTCAATCCCACGACGAGAATATATTTCTCGGCTTTTTCTTACTCCCCTTTCTCTATTACTCAATCTACATCGTCGAGTACTTTCGTACTCCGCTTTAAATCAGGAGTCAAGCAGAATAAAACAGAAGAAACAAAATTAATGCACCGAGTTTAGAATATTTTTTCATCGAATAAATAAAAACCGAAGGAACTTTGCACCCTCGACGTGGGAACAATGGTCTAAAAATAAATTCTCCGATTCCAAGTTGTGTATACAATTTATATGTAACGTTTATAATAATACGTAACGTTGTATGTGGAGTAGGACGACTTCCGCGTAAAGAGCTCCGGCCTTTCTCCCTCGAGCTTAGCGAGCAATCAATTTTTCCATACTCCACGATTATTCGCAACGTGTCATGTTCTATAAATTCTCGTTCGTTCGAGTTGGTTTTGTTTTGTTGAGAATGATCGAATACAAAATATTAATGTACTTTTTTTTCTGTTGGGGTTTGATCAATTTTACAGGAGGAATGCAGAAAGAGGATAGCGGAATGCACAATGGCTGGTGACGCTAACGTACCGGTTTGTGGAAGCGATGGTGTTACGTATCCGAGCCAGTGTCAGGTGGTTTCCAGACAGTGCCAGGGCGAATCTCTTCTCATTAAACACACAGGTCCATGTCCGGGTGAGAGATTTAAATTCCTTCTGTTCGAATCGAAAAAATCCATCCACTTAAAAATAATAATTCACTGACGGATTCTTATCGAAAATAGTTGAAGGAATTTTTTGTCAGAAGATTGTAATTTTGTAATTTTGTGTTAGATACAAACAAATAGTTTTCTCTCTAAATCTGAATTCGTGAAATTTCACTAAATTTTAGTCATATTTTACTGATTCATTTAGCGAAAAGTGGGTCACTAATGATTAGTGAAAAATCACTAAAATTCGATTAGTCAAAAATGATCGCTATAAAAATTAGTAACATTTGACTATACAATTAGCAGTCAGCACAGCTGATTCGTTCGTGCACCAGCAGATTGTAATTCTTCGCGTGAATAATATGTAATAATCTCATACGTACCGACGAGAAAACGAAACGTTCATACACTTTTTGCTTTTTCCCTTAAAACTTTTATATAACAAGATTCGCCGTTTCGCACTGCACATGAACTCACTGACATGAGAAAATGACGTCTCCGACATCACAATGGCAGAGGAAAGGAAGTATCGGGTCGAGAGCTGGTGCCTGTGATTGGTCGATCGCTGAGTCCTGTACTAATTGATTAGTGATCGTGTGATATCACTAATGAATTAATAAACTGTATTGACTAAATAATAGTAAATCGTATTACTAATTTGCTTTAGTAAGCCTAATTTACTATTTTGTTTACTATTCTATCAGTGAAACGGCGCGTTTATCACTATTTCACCAGTAGAACGTGCATTTACTAATTGAATTAGTCAATTTTTCACTAATTCAGATTTAGAGAGTTTATTTAATAAAAATTATCGTAGAATTTTGATTAATCGTAATTTTCCTGGTTGCAGAGACTCCGCCCTGTTTCTCGGCACGTTTGACCGCTCGACCTGGTGCCCGGCCGGTTTGTCGTCCGGACGGCACTTATGCACCGGTACAATGTCACGACGAGACCGGATATTGTTGGTGCGTAACGCCCCAAGGTCGACCACTACCGGACACCTCGGTGAGAAATCAAAGACCAAGATGCGCGAGATCGGGGACGTCTTCATCGTCTTCGACGGACGAGGCGGTCGACACTGCAGCGATGAGAAGCGGACAGAGGCGACGAGCTTCACCGAATTGGAAACAACGAAGACAATATACGAACAGACACAGGAACACGTGCGATCGCGCCGAGAAGTCCAAGTTCAACACGAATCTCATCGAGAATTTCAAGATCGAGTACAGAAGAACGAATATATCCGCCGAAGGTACCAGCCTGAAGATGTACAGAGATCTTCGCAACGAACCGATTTCTACTTCGAAAAATGATTTGTCGCAAATTGCTTCTATCTTTTTCTATGTCGCGTCACGACATTTTTCACGTCTCGGTGGATATAAACGTACACGGAGAGAATTTCTTATTAATTTTTACGGTGAAATCTCGGTAAAAATTATATTCAAATTTAAATCGGATGATAAATGTGCAAACTGTTAAAAATCGACGATAGTTTGAAGTTTTTTACTTTTAGGCGTGTACAAATTTTAGCACGTAGCATAATTTTTACGCCCGCTTCGCAGAGCTCATGGATTACGGCTAGACGACTTAGCTGTGATCGATTTTACTGCGAAGAACGTAAAAATTCTGACGAACGCAAGGAAAATTTCGTCTTCCTTTTTTAAATTTTCAAGACAATCACGCAAATTTCTCAATATGCATCGTACACTTTCATTTGTATCAGGCCTTTCTTTTCAAGTTATTGTAGCAATGTTTACGTTTGACGAAAATTTACTATCAATTTCAGTCACAATTCCTCAAAATATTTTTAATTTCTGTCACGCAACAGTAAATTTGTATTCCATTAAAATGTATAACTAATTTCCCAAAAACCCGAAGAATTGCACATTTGTCACTCGGTTACTGCGATTTCACAGTAACAATTACTTAAAAATTCTTTCCGTGTATTTCGACTCGAGCACGGATACAATTTATTTATAGACGCATTTATCGTTGAGAAAAATTAACGCGGTTTTACAAGTAGATTTAAGATTGTACGCACATGTATATATGCGCCGGTTGGGCGTTACCGTGCGAGAAAACACGGGGAGTATGCAAGAAAAAAAAGCTCCTGCGATGCAGGCAAAGTAACACAGAAACTGAGAGAAATCGAGAGAGGGAAATAATTGGTGGTTGTCGGTGGTACGTAATGAAAGTGATAATTGCCAGCCGGGCGGTTGCATCTGATTACGCTACATGTATTATTACTACGATCCACCCCGTCGCGAAAAACTCTTCTCTCTTCGTGTATTACCGAGAAAGCGTTTTGCGAGTGAGAAAGAGAGACGAGCATTCGCTAGAAATATCCAGACTCTCGATTCGCTGGTTTCCGTCTCGGGCGTGAAACTGATAATCGTTGTCTCCCTTTCTTCTCTCGTCTTATCTCGAAACTCGTTCTTGCTTCTCGCAGCCTTTTTCCCTGAAGAAGAAGAAGAAGAAGAAGAAGAAGAAAAAAGTACACAGCTGGAAAAAGCAGCTGATCGACTCTCTTTCAATCTCGCTCTCTCTATCTCTTTCTCCCTGTGCTCTTTATTATCATAATTATGAGTTAAATTTGATAAGTAGTTGATTAAATTTGTCTTTCTTAATACGACACGATTAAAACTCTTTGTAATTTGCATCAGGTGACAAAAACGTGGAGCGTGTACTTTCGTGGAAGTTCATTACTCTCGACAAGGACTGCGATGGTCATCTGGACAGGACCGAGTACAAAGAGCTGAGGAGACTCGCCAAGAAGGCAGTAAGACCGAAGAAATGCGCTCGTACATTTGCCCGCACGTGCGACCTCAATCAGGATCTCAAGCTATCGCGACAGGAATGGGGTGCTTGCCTCGCCAACGACTTTACTCGTAAGAGATTAAATATCCGTAAACGCGCTTGTCAATTTGTCCCCCAGCCTTCAAGCTCTTCCACCCATTAGACGCAAACTCGAATCATCTGGGATAGAAAATTCTTAACGGTGGTTTGGTTTATCTTACAATTTTCTTTCTTTTCTCGCTCATCGATTCATTCGCTTAATCGAAATGTCGTTCGATAAGTAACTATTAGAATTTTCGTTGTCGTTCCCTCATCTAGTGTCTAAACGAAACGTCGGTATGAAATTATTTTCGAAATAACTCTCGACCCTCGTACGATGTAACGCAAGTTGACTCTTATATTGCCGTTTAACTTCTTTCCAACCATACAGGATGTTGTTCGCGTTCTCTCTTTCTCTCTCTCTCTCTCTTACAAGTTAACATTTGTGAATCCTGACGGAAGTTTGCCCACACGCATCTCTCTATCCGTGAGAGAAACCAAAGAGCGAACGGAGAAGAGCGAGCGAGAGCGAAGAAATTGGTAGCAATTGTCCGAGAGATCACGGACCGTCTGGTCGCCACCGCCTCAAATATGCATGCTTGATGACGAGGAAAGCGGCTCGCGCTCACTTATACCGAGCAAACGTTTACTCGTGCTTATTTGCTAATACACCTCGTGACAATGACAAACGCCCTCGCGTCTCACTTTTCTCCTCCGCCCTTATAATATCCTCCGCTACGTGATCAAATTCTTCTCACCTACGCCCCAATAATAAGCGCGACTCTCGTTAACATTTTGCCTCTTCGTGGATCGTTCCACCGGTCTATTGCTACCAGAAATTTTTCTGTGGGGCGAGAAAAACCTAGAAACGACTGGAGCATGAAATCCAATCAACCATTGGCATTGTTCGTTCTGATCTCGATTCGTTATATTTATTCTCTCGCGAATCGCTTTTAAAAGCTTATTTCCTATTTATCACACTGGCGATCGTTGCAACCAGCCAGACTGAAGCAATAAAATCACGGGAGTGAGATCTTTCTCTATTTGTTGTTTCATTTTTGTTTTTCAATATTATTGCACATGTACACACAAAGGCGATGCCTAGACGCAAAGAAAAATATACAACACCATTAGGTATATAAGCCAATCGGCTGAGTGATACCATTGTTATCATTTAGTACGTTTGTTCTTGTCGCTGAACGGTGCAGAAGGTCGTCCGACGGTCCCTGAGGCCCAGAGGACAAGGGCCACGGACCAAGGTGAGTTCCCTTGCAAGTCCGCGAGGAGAATTCCCATGTCAGTCTAAGGAAAAGATTCGAAAATTATGATTTTGTTTAGAGAAAATGAAAATTGTCGCTAAACGCATCCAGAAGAGATTCGCTCGGTTGGTGGTCGATCATTGAATTTTGTACCTCGAAGAGACTAACGTGGCGATGCTCCTCGAAGCATGTTCGTGTTTGTCAGCCTGTTCAGTTGGTGAATTATTTACATCGCCACTGTACGATATTTCTATGTTCGATGAAATATTTCAATTAGTCACACCCAGTCACAAATTTCTATACCTCCGGATTTATTGTGTAATTTTAATTATTCATTCGCATCCACGCCTCGAGCAAAATCGCTCTTTATATCGTTCGTCACCACACCCTCTCGTATCGCGTGCAAAACGTTCTCTCGAGAATGAGACGAGACCTCGGTTTGTGAAAAAAATCAGAAATCGCGTTCGAATCACAAATGCCTCCCTAATCGCATGACACTTTGCGCATATTTATCGTAATCACGATATTGTCTCTGTATCTCTGGGGTGGTGACGGTTTTTTTTCCAAATTCACGTTACATAAGAAGAAACGTTTTGTCAAATGTTACACTAACCGATACTGTTTCTAACACGCAATGGCTCGTTGTCGAAAATCTTCTTACTTTTCTGTATGGAATTTTTTATACGTCTACTCTATTTTTCACAGTATTGAAGGGAAATCCTCCACCGGTTCACACAAGGCCAACTTTCAACGATGATCCACCGGATACAAAGGAAGAGAGCGATGGTGAGAGATGATTTATATCATTCGTTCTAGAATATATTTGTTATTTCTAGTTCGCTTTATATTATTATTATTATTAGGTAGTTTTATTTGCACAACTTTACACAAGTTTTTTACAAAGTCTTACGTCTAATTCTGCCTCCTCTCTACTTTCTTTTTTACATATTTCTTCTATCTCTCTATAATATTCGCATATATCCTCTTGTATTTTTCCCCCCAACATATCTTCCACTCACTTCCTCCTCTGACCAATATCTCCACGGTTCCCCTTCTTTTTGGCATATAAGTTTATAATTTCTGTTATACGTCGACCTACTTATCCTCTCCTATTCCCTTCCTATTATTTCCGCTTTCATAGTTCACTTAATAATTATCGTTCTTTTCCTCAATTTTAGCAAACGATTGTATATCGGACAGAAGATCCGTGATGGAGGATCAACGTCAGAATTCCCAGGAGAAATTTTACATCCCTCAATGCACTCCAGACGGAAGATATCACAAGGTTCAGTGTTATTCCGGTTATTGCTGGTGCGTTTATCAAGATACCGGTAAACCGATACCTGGCACGTCGTCCAAAGATCACACACCGAATTGCAATCCTGTTCCACCACCGAGTCGTCCTATGAAAGGTAACCGTTCCCTGGACGATGAATAACTTCAAACAACGTCATCCATTCTTCCATCGAAAAATTGTGTCTCTTCTTTTTACTCATGAAACACATTCCCTTCGTAGGATGTCCGGAAATGAAGAAACAACTGTTTCTTCGGGATCTCATGGATCTGATGGAGAAGAAGATGAAATCTTCCAGCACTGACTCGGCCGAGGCGACGGACAAGTGGCCAGCGTCGAAGGAGGAACGCGTTGCTACTTGGCACTTTGTAATGCTCGATAAGAATAAGAACAAAGTACTGGAGCGCAAAGAGTGGAAGAGTTTTCGTACAATGGTAGCGAACAATCGTCATTTGCGAAGATGTGGTAAAAAATTGCCGAGGTATTGCGACATTAACAACGACAGAAGGATCAGCATGACGGAATGGTTGAGTTGTCTCAACGCTCAACGACCAACTCCGGGTAAGATGCGTTTTATAATATCATTGATATTCTTTTTTCTTATTACGTACAAGAGAATAATCGATTGATCATTGATTGTATTCAATGATGTTACAGCTGACAGTCCGGAGAAAGCCTCGACTCTGAAGCCTCGAAGAATGGGCCCAAATCCACTCGACAAGTTTCTCAACGACGACGATTAGAGACCAATGTGATACATTAAAAAAAAGGCTTATAAGCATTCGCCTCACATACCCCTCGAAAAATCCCTACGACGATTTTTATCCGTTTCTTTTTTCGGTCTCGATCAAACTCGACACCCAATTACTTCTCCCCGACGAATTCTCTCGTTCCGAATTTCTTTGTATTTTTGTATACGGTGATAAAACATAGTATAGATGTTTCATTTTTTTTTTAATTTTATTTTTCATATGCATATCCGGCCATTTGCAAAGCGATAGGAGTATTATTACAGGTATATGAATATAATGTATTTATGTATTTTGACAAGGAAGGTGCTAACGCGTAGGACTGTATCGTCGCGAATCAAAGCTATTCCTGGAAAAGAGAACGAGAAATTAATCCGAACGGTTATCTCGCGCCTGATATAAACGTAGCCGTGTTGATTTATAGTTTCCAGAACAGCGGGTAATAGTTTGGATGTGGCAGAAAGTTCGCGTGTATGATAGGCGATGCGCTGACCCAAATGAAAGATTGTATTTTAGCGATAATACGTATATCGATAGTTGAACCAGTGTTTTTATGCCGAACGCACGAGGAAGCTTGTTAACATTGAAGAAGAGCCTTCGATCAAGCATTCAGCGCTGTCTCACGAGTTATAAATGTTTTAAGTATATTTTTGTATAAGTCTCTATAATGCTCCTTGCCCCTTCCTTCAACGACCGTGTCTCCCGCTCGTATTCGGGTATATCAAACGTACGAATCGTGCGTCATTTCGTAGAATTGTTTAATCATAAGTGTAACTTATTATTAACAGACAGAAAACAAACCGGAACCTGTTCGTACATGTAATCACGCGCCCGCCATACACCAACGTACTCACGAAAGTGATATTTTCATGTGCGTCTCGATATTTAAACGATGAATCATCCTGTTTACCGTGAATTTCGATTTCATTATTATTATTCTATTATCATGTAAGTCGAAAGTCTGCCGAATGTTATCAGAAGTGCAATAAATGTAATTTACGCTAAATGTCTTTAGTTGTAATTTGGGCATTTATAGGAATGGAATAATATCAGTTATAAAAAATGTTTGTATATTTACACGATAATATTACATAGTAATTACAAATAGTGGATTTTTGAAATCGCAGTACATTCTCATTTTGAATGAGTACACGTTGATAACTCACGAGGTAAATGTAAATGTCATCGTAACAGCTGTCATCGATTTCAGGCATGTTTGATGTACGGAACATCGTAGATTTGTTTCAAATGTGAAATTGAGCACTAGAAAACTCGATCCTGATAACCGCTCTCTGCCATGCTGGAACTAGGCTTCGTCGGACCACCAGGAACTTGATGATGCGGATGACGCATGTGACCTGGCCTTCTCGGTGGTGCCAGATATTCGAACATACTTTGCGTATGTTGTGCTAACATTTTGCTCAGATCGCAAGGCATCGGATCGGTCCAGAAGAAATCGTGATTAAGTGCCGAGTCGGAGTCGAAACGTTTACTCGGATCGAGAATCAATAGCTTGTCTAAGAGGTCACACGCGTATGGGTCTTTAACGTATGGTTTGAGTCTTTCTTTGACCTGAAATTCAACAATCGAATGTGAACGTGCATCGTCAACAAAGTTACGCAATCTTTTGAAACTCTGATATATAGGATCATATTTACCTTTCTCTTTTGACCCTTTGGAAGGTCCATTTTGTTGAATAATTCGAGAGTCTCGACACCCGGCCAAACCTCCGTTGTTATCGAACCACATAGTTGCGATATCAGAGTTAATTGCTGCTGTTCTGTATTGCCCTGCATTATTGGCGATCTTGTCCACATTTCAGCCATTATACAACCACCACCCCACAGATCGACCGGTGGGCCATAATTTCGATCACCTAACAGAAGTTCGGGAGGTCTGTACCAGAGTGTCACTACTCTGTTGGTATATCGACTGGCTTGGCCACTTTTGTTGGCACTGAATGCTCTCGCAAGACCAAAATCAGCCAACTTTAATATACCATTCTTTGTTATTAGAACATTTGCTGCTTTCATGTCTCTGTGTAAAATCTGAAATTATATTAGGCGTCAATAAAGAAGTGGGAAAATTAGATGATGTAGTGAAATGTGCGATAATCTTGAGGTACCAACCTTGTTACTATGAATATAGTACAGCCCATTGAGCAGTTGTTGCATAACTTTCTTAATTTCGCCTAAGCTAAATTTCACATTAACGTTCGATAATAATCCTGCAAGATCGTGCTCGCAAAATTCGAATATTAAATAAAAAGTTGATCTGTAACGATTGAATTGGGTTGCTGAAAGAAAAGATTGTCCTTATTAATAACAGGGCCTTTTTCTTTTATGTAATATTACGATAATAAAAACAAAATGAAATTTTGTGAATTCTCACCTTTCGTTCTGCATATTTCGATCAGATTAACAACATTCTCGTGCTTCAGCAACTGCAATATTCTGATTTCTCTCAAGGCAGTGATAGGAAACTGAAAAAACGAACGATCGTCGTTATTATCTATTCGATACAGATGTTAAACAAGCCCCTTCAGGGATAATTTTTCGTACTAACCCCTTCTTTCTCATTGTCCATGAGTACCTTTTTCATAGCTACAAATTTTTTATTATTCTTCTTGTCTCGAGCTTTGAAAACCTCACTGCAAAACAAAGTACATTCTTATAAGCAAAACATAACCTGAAAACCGCACATAAAAACTCAAACACGACGCTACTAACCCAAAGGTGCCCTGACCAATTTTCGCCACTTTTTCATATTTCGACGACTCATCGCAATGTGGAAAATCAAACTCTTCTATGTATTTTTCCTTTTCTTTCGTGTTCATTATCAGACTCGCCATGGCACTCACGAAACCTTGACAAGCTTTCTGTACTAATTATGAGGATTATGAGTTCATCTTAGAAACACGACTGATGAGTTACTTTTGTCAACGAATTCAGACGACTATAGAAGAAACTTGCTTGGTCTTAGATTGACGCCAGAAAACGATAACCCCACTGAGCTTCACACACCATTCACTACCGATTCACCAGCGGCACTGACGTCGGTACAAGAATGCGTGGGGTCACACAGCGCGTTCACGTATACCTTACCAACGTTACGGCGTAGCTCCGCCTCCTCTCTCACCAATCACGTCCGAGCGAGCGCTCCTTCTCGCTTTCTCTCGTGTGAGGTATACAATGGGGTGCTCATGCCGACTCTCTCGTTTTCTGAGCTGCTACTGCCGAACCCCACTGATTTGTATATAATATTAACCTTAAAAATGTTAATAACGTTAATAGAAGTTTAGATAATTGTAAAAAATAAATTATTCTTTGAATTTAATTTGAATTATACATACGATCCCGGAAAAAGCGAGGAAACATTCGCTAATTGCCACCGCCTGGCGGCGCCACTTCTGCTGAGGACCGTCAAGCGCGGTGATGTTGAATCGTTGATCTGCCATTTGTCGTACATTTTATCCGATTAACGGAGCTTATAGTATTGATAAGTGATATTGCGATGCTTTTGTTCAAATTTTTATTTGATAAATTGTAGACAAATTTTTATAAAAGTAAAAAAATATGATAGTTACTGAAAGTTTTGTATGCTGAAAGTTTTGTTACTGAAAGTCTGAATATTTTCTTTTTTTATATACATTACTATAGAATAGCATTTCGAACAATCTCTGGTGAAATTTAACTCGTTGCACAGCTCAAGTAAACAAGTTAAGGGTGGAAACCAGTTTAGACCGATCGAAAAATCGTCTTTTTTTTTTATTGCATGAATCGTTAGTGTAACTATTCAAGAATATGTGGTCAAAATTTCAAAGCAAAATTCCCATTATTTCGAATGCAATGAGCACTTAAGTGACCGCCCGTCGGTTCTGTGAAGAAGCGTACGGTAATTATAACGGAGCGGTCGCCCAGGCCCTTCTTTTCCAGCTACCTGCCTGGATACCGCTGTGCTATTATAGAATAATAGAAAGAGGGAAGTTTCGGCAAATGTTCTTGTTTGGCATTGAGTAGAACGTTCTCGAACGTTTACGATATTTCGACAGAGCGTCGAGTCTGGTTTATTGAGCTCCGGCTTTCTTACCGAGAGTTTTCAAAATTTCCTCGTATCCGAAAGGTTCTCATGAGTCTTGCGAACGACGAAGTAGACCACGTAAAAGATCATTTTATGGAAATCAAAACACCAAGAGTGAGTTGAGTATCAGTGAAGAAGGTGGAGCAAGTACGAGCAAAAGAAAACTTACGACTGCTACTCGTGAGAATGTGATTGTGAATCCTATACATTCTTATAGGATCATCGAATTTTTCACAGTATTCACTGCTTTGTCGGACATTCTTATTTGCGGAAATTGTAAACAAAAAGTAAAATTTCAAGAAACTCAAAAACGTGGCCTTGGTTTCAAGCTTGTTGTCGATTGCCACTGTGGATCGAAACAAATTAATTCAGGTCCTTTAATCCACACTGGATTTGAGATAAATCGTAGGATTGTATTTGTCATGCGGCTCTTAGGTGTTGGCAGACAAGGGCTAAATTTATTTTGTAATTACATGGACATTGGCAGTGGTATAGCCGAAGAAACATATAATGGAATTTGCGCTCACATCCACGCCGCTGCGAAAACAGTGTATGAATTCTGCTGTAAGAAAGCAGTTGAAGAAGAAAAGAAAGAGAACGAGAAACTCGGGAGACCTATTTCGAATTTGAAAATATCTGGTGATGGAACGTGGAAAAAAAGAGGATTCAAATCACTTTTTGGCGTTGTAACCCTCATCGGATATTACTCCGGAAAAGTCATCGATCTGGTTGTACGAAGCAGTTACTGCCAATCATGTACATATTGGAAAGATAAATCGAAAAATTCAGCAGAATATACAGCATGGAAAGAGGATCACAACGAAGAAAGTTGTATGAAAGCACATGATTGTTTCTTTTAAAAAACCATAAAAACCATTTTCGGTCATCTAGGCGGTGCGGTCATATGACTGTGAATAGTTGAGCACAAAATATTTAATTCGTTAAACATTTTCGTCTAAAAAGTGGATTAATTGATTCGGAATCGTTTGTAGGTCACGAATAATTAAGTTGCAACGTTTGTTGGTTCTTTGGTAATTTTAAGAAGAGAGGACCGTGCGTCAGACTCTTTCCCTGTATATAACACGGGTAGACGGTGACGTCATCACCACTGGATAAATGCGGTCATTTATATATTTCATTTAAACGAAGAACCAACAAACGTTGCAACTTGATTATTCGTGACCTACAAATGATTCCAAATCAATTAATCCACTTTTTAGACGAAAATGTTTAACGAATTAAATATTTTGTGCTCAACTATTCACGGTCATATGACCGCACCGCCTAGATGACCGAAAATGGTTTGTATGGTTTTTTAAAAGAAACAATCATCTAACAAACGTTCTAATTAAATTATTCGGCACCTACAAACGATTACGCATCGAATGAGCCCCTAGCGGACTTGATTCGGATTAAAATTAAAAAAATTGGGCCAAGTTAACACCAAATTTTGTTTTTCGTTTTTTGCAAAAGGGCTAATCTAACAAATGTTTTTATTAATCTAACAAACAACTACAAACGACTAACAAACGTTTAAAAAAAAAAAAATGCCAAAAGTCAAAATCGGTGGGCCAAGTTTGCACAGCTTATTTCGCCGGGGTTTATATCCCGCTCACTTCATTTCATCACCAACGCCACACTTCACAGTTAGCTCTCAGCGACGAGAGCGCTCATCGTGGCTCAATTCGAACTAACATCTTTCCTCGCTTTTTCGGTCATGTTTGGGACGATTTCGCCATAAGCGTTCGCACTCCTTTACTCCAGTCCCTCCAGTCTCCCTGTATAGTCGTCTGAATTCGTTGCTTTTGTACGTGACAACCCAAGAAAATAATGTAGCAAAGAATCGACACTCACTCTCGAAGGTTTGTCGATCACTCCACTTCAACAATCCATACCGACTGATGATAAAAATCGTCCCTGTCGCCATGATATCGACTATTTTTTAAACTTCGTTACTCGTAATAATTTACTATGAAAATTCCTTATTAATCGGAAAATTAACAATCGACATTGCAGTTTTGCAGCCGGCGTAAAATTCGAGTTAGACTCTATAGGATTAACCATTTTCCAAAATTATCTGAATCGGGACATTATCCCGTAGGGAAATGCCACGGTTATCCAAAAAAAGGATCTCATCCCCACCCACGTATTTAAATTTATCGACTTCCATGCAGTGGCGTTCCTAGCGGAATCTCGACGAACTGCGGAATCCGGCGAAAGAAAACCGAGAGCTTGACGGATGCACACACACACATGCATCTTCCGTCAGCGGTGAGAGCCGCTCACTCTCCCCTTCCACAGTGTGTATCGGGAATAAAAAATTGTAGCCGTAACCGCACGATAAACAACGGTGCGTAATGTGTTTAATGTGATGTGAATCGTCGCGGCGAAAGGTCTTCTGATGTGCGGAAAATCAGCGGTTCGAGGAAACCTCGTACTTCGCACTCCATCAGTGATCCTCCGGGTCGTGCTGCCTCCGCAGCTTGAGAACGCGAGGTAACACACGTTCGATCAATACATTATCGGAAAAAAAACGTAACGTTTCGCGCTGCTTTCTCGTCAAAGGATAGGGACGTCCGGGTAAATATCTTTGAGCTCTTTTCCACTAACGTTACGATTGTCGTCCTGAATTACCGGAAGTGTCAAAATTCGTGTCCAAAATATCTACGGAAGCTCGTGACTTAGGCATGAATTAGAAATAAATATATCTGCGAGGTGGAGCATTTTGGTCACAGGATCGATCGTAGTAACTGGCCGTGATAAACCGACGGTTAAAATAGGCTGATTGTCAGACAGTCTCGTGTATTTCTCTATGCACTGTTAGTCGACTATTGTCTTCTGGAATTTGTCTCTTTCTCATAAGCCCTCTCTGTCATTCTTCCCCTTCACTCCACGGTGACACGAATGGAATATCAATTATGACAGCGTGCGACGACATCACCGTCTGCTCCAAATGAGTATTGGGAACGTGGTATATAGTATATCGTCGAACGGGAAATCTTCCCTCGTTACCGCGCACTGACTTAATTATGCGTATGTATGTGTGACGCAGTCTTCCCCCAGTGCTCGACGCTTGTTTATTTCTTACGGCTGCGAACTCGTTTCGTCGTTGAAATAATAAATACCGTACCCCATTCCGGATTCCTAACACTCGCCAAGAAATAACACCCCCATTTTTTTTCAATCTTTATATATTTTGATATAGCTTTTTCGTACCACATGGTCCCAATGTGCGAGTTAATATTTACCCTTCTGTCATGGAAATGTCAATCGATAACGATATTTAAAAATTACAAATTTAAAAATCGTCCTGCCTATTGTCACATAATAATATGAAGAAAGAATAATTATTATATTTTATTATATCATTGATATGGTAGTAATATTGTTCCTATTGTCACATAATAATATGAAGAAAAAATAGTTCTTATTTTTTATTATATCATTGATATGGTAGTAATATTGTTCCTATTGTCACATAATAATATGAAGAAAAAATAGTTCTTATTTTTTATTATATCATTGATATGGTAGTAATATTATTCCTATTGTCACATAATAATATGAAGAAAAAATAGTTCTTATATTTTATCATATCATTGATATGGTAGTAATATTATTTCTATTGTCACATAATAATATGAAGAAAAAATAGTTCTTATATTTTATTATATCATTGATATGATAGTAATATTATTCCTATTGTCACATAATAATATGAAGAAAAAATAGTTCTTATATTTTATAATATCATTGATATGGTAGTAAGATTATTCCTATTGTCACATAATAATATGAAGAAAAAATAGTTCTTATATTTTATTATATCATTGATATGGTAGTAATATTATTCCTATTGTCACATAATAATATGAAGAAAAAATAGTTCTTATATTTTATTATATTATTGATATGGTAGTAATATTATTCGGGCCCATACTTTTTATGCACACCATGAGACACGACCCAAGTAGCTTGAAAAACAATTTCAAACACATTTGATATTACTATGGTTATTACGAATGTATATTCGTAGGACAATCGTACAGGATGTAAATGGAAAAATGACTTTGGTGTATACACGCTTCGGTGTCAGAAGACGCTTCGTGTCTTGAATACTAATTAATCGGCGTGTCTCTGTGTGTTGTCCTTGAAATCTTTTTTTATTACATCTTCGATGACTCTACTGTTGTTCTCCCCGCGAACGTGAAAGTTCTTACCTGCAGTAATTCTCAGATACAGGATAGTTTTATTTTCAAAGGTGGACCAGCATGAAAGAGTAGACATGCCTCATGGCTGGAGGCAGCAGCAGCAGAAAAGAAGGTGGAAGATTGGACAATGCGAGATTAAGGCAATGTCATCAGCGATATCGTCATCATCATCCTTCATCTAACATAGCTCAGGAGTCTCCCCATAGTGAATGTTTCAAGAGACGACAGAAGATCGAATACGAGCGTACTTATTTGCAAAGTGTACAAAGGTTACAACGTGATATACTCAGGTACGATTAATCATTCAAACATTGACAATTCAGATACGAAACAAACGATTGATCGTTAATTTATCACTTGTTACGATTACCCTGGCACATAACTGTGGTATACGCTGTTTTTATCAACCCTCTCAATGTTCATCGATGTCTTTTCATAGGCAAAATTAATAACCGCTGTTAAACAATTCACACAACAAATAATTTACATCTATATCTTTTAATCAATCACATTTTCGTTAAGAAATGTTCTATTGTATTGTAGAATATTTACGAAGTGTCGGCACTCCGACTTTTACATAATACACGGCTGTAACGTTGTTAAGACAAACGATTGCATCGTTAGAACGAGATCGCCACAATTATACAAGACTCTCGAAACATACTTTGTACATAGTAACAATATAATCAAATGCTATATCGAGACACCGGAAATTTTTCAACGAATCAAAGATTTTTCGAGGTACGATCTAACATTTCATACATATGTATATGTACATATATATATATGTGTTATATCTTTTTTATTCTATAAATGTATCTCTTCATTTTAACATATAGGAGCGGCGGATTTTGGAAAACTCCATAATCGCAGACCAAACGTGTCGCTCGTCGCATGTTTTTGATCGTTGCACGTAATATAGTTTATTCATCGTTTAATCGACTCACAGAGTTATGGTTTAATGGATCAGATTGATTAATAAATTTTGTTTTCGATACCTCTATCGCTTGGGCCAAACGTTGAATCATGTTATAATTCGTTGCAGGCTCTTATACAGCAATTTGGATGTTGAACACGAGGAACGCATTCTCATAGAATTCATTGCGACTGTTAAACATAATCTCGAACACGAAGACAGTTCTTGTACGGATTACACGTATTCTCCTAAAGACAGGTGCGTTTGATTATAATTTTGGATTTTATAAGATATAAGATTGTATCTCAATCTAGAAGATTGGTAAACAAAGAACAAAAACACATTTTTTTTTCTTTACACAGAACATGCGAGGATATCTTGTATTCGAATTTTGATCTCGTGGATCGTACGATCGCGAAGAAGGAAGATGGTGCGGACGATCTGAGCCCTAGCACCTCAGATATGGCAGATTCAGGATTGGAGACTGGCTCGGTAAGTCCTCTGGAAAATACCGAGTCCGAGAATTCTGGTACCGACCTCGAAGAATCGCACGCTACGGAATATGTATCAATGGATGATGACTTTATCAAGATCAGTCTTAACGGCGAGGTCGAGAAGTCTCGCGATAAAAAGTGCATTGCTATCTCGTCGTGTAGTCCGAGTACAAGCGAAGATCGTCACAACGGTAAGCAAGAATACGAGGATTCGGTAAAAAGTGGTGTAACACGAATTCCTCGCAACTCGCGAGACATCGAAGCGGCTGCCGGTTGTTCGTCTCACCTGAAACACGAACAACGGGATTCTAATGCGTATCATGGCTGCACGGGAATAGCAGAAACGATCCGCGAGTCCAAAGACGGAGAAGAAACTATATCGAGGAACAACGAGAGCTTCGACAAAGTGGCACGATATGAAGCTATTTACGACGAGTCCGACGGTGGTAGCAACGATAACGAGTCAACAAATTTGTTCGTACCAACGGAATCGTTCGAATTTGTCGATCCTACAATAATGTCACCGACTACGTCGGATCCACGAAGAAACGCAAATCATTACGATTCGTTCAATAAAATCGCCGACGAAAAGCTCTGTCCAAACCCTGAGGCTCGTAGCATGACGGTCGAAGAGTTGCGTCACGAATTGTCGCACTCCAACGATCCGACCCTCAAAAAGAGTTCCTCTAGCATAAGTAGTTATTATTTCATAGACGCGTCGAGTCTGAACGATGAGGAGGAAATGGCCTCGTTGGGTAACTTGATGTCCAAGGAAATGCGCGATTCGCACGGGAATTTGATGATTTACACGTCAACAACGGGAAATTACGTACCAACGAGAACGCCGTGCAATGCGATACAAGACGAGCAAAATCACAAGCTAACGACGAGAAAGTTGTCGAGCCTGCAAGGCGGACACGAGAGAGTAGCGGAATTCGAGCGTGAATTGAAGATGACCGAGTACTTGAAACCAATGGCTGAACCGCGTAAAGTGAAACGCGTCGATTCCATATCGGAGGACAAGTCGGAGGCTGGATCGGACAAGGGGATCGAGAAAGAGGCACTCGTCGTAGAGATCAAAGAAGCCGATAGCGGCGAGAGCACGCATCCATCCCCCTGCTCGGATAACAATACGAACGTGAAAGAAACGAACGTCGTTTCGAAGGACGTTACAAACGTAGATAAAAGTGCGAGCGTACGAGAAATCGAAGACCCTGCTCGACGACCTTCCCTCATACGAAGAAATACCTTCGAGCTTGATCCGAACGATGAAAAGTTGTCCGTACTTCGTCAAGAGTACGAACGTCGTCAGGGTCATCTCCTGTTCCAAAGTTCCATTCCTCAATACTCCGGCCATCGTGTCGACGGTGATTCGTGCTTCGAACCACCTAACGAGAAATCTTCCGCCCCTGTAGTCGCCGAAGTAATTACACAATTTTCCGTTGATTTGCCGCAAACGGGTGTTACATATTCCACGATAACGTATATGACAACATCGGATCATCATCATCAAGATATTCCGAAAACACTGATAACAACGGATCAAGAAGTATCCGTGAAGAATGACATCACCGCGACGAAATTTGCCACGACATCGTTACTCCTCCTCGGAGATCCCAAGGAACAGTCCAAGGGCAAGAATGCAGAAGTTCCGATGTCCATCGCATCTCGCAAGAACGAGGCGAATTTTACTACAGGACAATTTTTATCGTCGCGCGAATCACCCGAGGAAATGATTTCGTGGGCATCGGAAAAAGATTCATCGGCCCGCAGTATCACCAACGATCAGGACGATTATCCAATGTCAAAGAGCTCGAGTGGCAAATTGTTAATCGATAGTTGTTCGGAATCGGACGATGGATCACGAACTTGCTGTAATAGCCTGCCGGTAACGCTTAACTGTGAATTACCACGTGAGAGACGTTTGTCCCTGAGCTCGAGCAAGAGGCCAAAACGGGACGAGACAGCTCCCATTATATCGGGTGGTATGTGCATCGTCGATTATTCCAAACCGACCGACAGTCCGATAGTTCATCGGAAGACCGAATCGACGCCAATAGTTTCGGGTGGCTCGGTGATGATGACTGAGCCACGCGAGCGCATTAAACCAACACGAATGGCATCGTCGATGTCCGCTTGGGTCGTAGACATGAGCGACTGTGGTAAAAATGGTACTGGAAATAGAACCTCGAATATCGGCAATTGTCAGACAACGATGTCGCAGAGCTTTTCATCATCCGACTGTGTGAACAGCAAAAATGGGAGAAAGGCAAAGGCCAGCGAGGCAAAATGCAGTAGTCTTGGTTTTTTCGTTAATCTTAAAGACATTGACACTCCGAAGGAGAAGCACGAGAATCCGTCTCAGGAAGTGAAGAAACCTGTAATTATCGAGCCTGCCAAACAGGCTTGCGAATTTTTCATCGATATTTCAGACGAGAATAAAACAGAGAAAAATGATAACGTAGAAGTCCCGGTGGGGAATAGCAAAGTGCGAACTTTGGGAGAGAGTGGCGACAGGAAGAATATCTTCTCAATGTTTATTGATCTTAAAGAGTCGAACGACAAGCAGCACGAGGAAACGAGAGTATCCGGATCAAGATTGTTCGATAAACGAGGGGATGCAAGGCAGCCGAATAAACTTCAAGGTTTAGATTCCGAGAGTAGCAGCAGCAGCCAGATGGAACAGAGCGGACAAGACCAAACCTCGAATGGCAGCAGTGGCGAGAGGGGCAAACCAAGCGTTTTCATGTTTATAGAATCGGATTCACCGGTAGTTCGACGTCGTGCTCTTTCCTCGTCAAGGCCGGCTTTTCAACGACACTCCTGGAACGTCGAAAAGACACAGTTGCAAGGAAACGGAAATGGACAACTGACTAAAGACTCCGTCGTTCGCCGGGAACACAAACGAGCTCACAGTGTATCGGTGGATCGAGCTGATTTACGAAAATTGCAGACAAAATCGAGTAACTCTAGTCACTCATTGAGCGAAGTGGCGAGAGCCGATACCCTCAATGGTATCGTACCACGAAGATACAACGAGCTAGAGAGCAGTCGCAATACCGATACGTCCACCGAGGAAGTATTTGAGTACGACGTCCGCGACACGCCGCCGAATTCTCACGTCGAAACCGGAGAGAACGAGGATATTCGCGGTTGCATCAAGCAACGAGATTACAAGGAGCCCGGTACCACGGAACTTCCAACAACAACTGAAATTCCGGATACAAGAATTTACGAGGACGAGTGCTCGGAAGTTTCAGGATGGGACAAAACTCGAACCGAGAGTACAGAGGGTCATACACGCAAGAGCGAGACTTTCGACATCAGTAGTGGAAGTGGTCCATCACCCGAGAGCGACAATCATGATTTTGATCTCGACGACCTTCGCACTGGGGAGATGGCGAATTACAATGAAATATTACAGGTCGAACATCCCGTTACGAGCAAAGTCTCGGAGACTCACAAGTCTCTCACGGAAACTATCAAGAAAATCGAATGCGAGCTGAAAAAACCGGAATACGGCGAGTACGAGAGAACATCGAGCGACAGCTTGACACCGGTGTCGAGAAAAGACACGAAAAGCTCGAGTCGAGGCTCGAAGGAAGGACAAACGAAAGCGGCGGGTTCGAGCTTCGTGAGACTCTCGGATCTCGACAAAACCCCATCGCGATCACGGGCTTCTGACGTCGCTTCGAGAGAGGACAGAACGATTTATAGAATGAGCAACAGTATCCCCGAGACTTCATGGGTCGAGAGCAAACTCGCCGTGAATCGCGCGAATGGTCCTGTTAGAGCTTTACCACGTAAATTCGGTGCGATCATGAGCACGTCACTTCCAGCTAAGCACAAATCACCCATCGAAGATGTTGAGGGCGAAGGAGAGGGAATCATTTCGGAGTCTGATCTGAGCAGTATGCAGAGCAGCATGGGACGTTCAGGTGGCGGTAAGCTATCTAACAGTTCGATGGTCGAACTTTCAATAAATTGCGGGTATCATAGACAAAAAATCGGTTCTTTGTACGTTTTTAATATTAGATGTGAGTACAGAGGAAACCGAGACTTCTAGTGTTGGAGTTACCAAGCCTTACAACAGGCTCGGCGAAGACTTGCTGAGAATGTTTCTCGAGGAGATCAATCCGGATGTGACGATAGATGTCGGTGGACGTAAAATTCAAGCTCACAAATGCATTCTGAGCTCGCGCTGTCAATATTTTGCTGCTATCCTCAGTGGAGGATGGATCGAAAGTGCTGGGAACGTTATTTCCCTTCAAGGGTAACTAATCCACTGTTTTCATATGTTTCCATTATTTTTATATGACAGTACACAGTCTAAATTACCAACTTTTGTCATTCGCAGGTATTCGTACAGCGCAGTGCACTTTGCTCTTTGCCACATATACAGTGGAGAGAGCAACATTCCGGACACGTTGAGTATCGTGGAATTAGCAACCCTCGCGGACATGCTGTGTTTGGAAGGACTCAAGGAAGTCATAGGTTATACTTTGAAAGTCAAATATTGTCATCTCTTTCACAAACCTTGCCAGCTTTGCGCCGTCGGGGTCCTTGAGTGTATGCCATTAGCTGCGGCCTATGGTCTGGACGAGGTTTATCGCAAATCGTTGCGATGGATAACCAGGCACTTTGTTAGAATATGGCCGTGCAAGGCTTTTGCTACTTTGCCACGTGAACTCATGGACAAATGTTATCATCAACATATTGTACACATGGTAAGTGCAACAAAGATAATATCATGAAGATTCTATTGTTATAATTATTATTCTTATTATGATATGCGAAAGTTTATCCGCCGTACGAATAAGAAATATTCATGGACAACAATTCTTTGTCATTTTCTAGTCGCCAGACAACGTGCTTCAAACTATGATGGATTGCGACAAACTGCTTGCTACATTGCCGAATGTGCGATGGGCGGAACCGGTATTCAGAATGGTCTCGAATCTCCTCGAGACGGCGGTAAAATATATATCGGACAATTTCTCCAGTGTATTGGGCAATGAGAATTTTCAAGCTCTTGGACGCGATCTCACTTGGAACATTAGTCGTCTAGAGGATAACTTTCTAGCCGCTGCCGATCGCTTACCACCCGATCAAGCTTGCAAGAGTTACTCGAAGCTCAATAAAATGTTAGTCGCTACTCAAGTTGAAGAGCCTCAGGCGAAACCACCCTGGGGGCCACTGTTCATAGAATTTCTACGAAAAATCCAATCCCGAGTTGAAAAGTGCTTGGTCAAGGAAGCTTCCAGAGCCGCGCGTACGACCACGTGGCTTAAGATGGATCTTGAACTTAGAAGAAGGATTCAGGAACTCGCTTGTCTCGTTATCTTGCCTCACGAAGCTCTCAAACGACCCTCAAGGCATTCGAATTTCCTCAAGGTAAGAAGGAGATTCCTCCAACGGTATACGAATGACTTTGTGAACTTTGAGTCTTGGAGAGTTCTGAAATACTTGAATTTTTATCAAGGAACCGAGAGTACCGTCAGCTAGGACACCAGCTAGTCGAAGCTTGGATCTACGGCGTGTTAAAATGGCTATAACCGACCACGACAAAACGACGAAATCGGCCACGGCAGTAACAACCACGACGAGCGCACCTAGCACGACACAACAGATTAAGAAGCCTTTACTTGTCAAGCCAAAGAGCGATCCCCTCGAGAGAAAAATTCCGCAAGAAGAGAAGCAAGTTGCAACTGATTCAGTAGCTTTGAGGCCAAAGTCATGGCCAAATAAATTGGAAGTTAGTTATCATTTAAATTTATTCAGATGTTTCGATGCAAAAATATCTTATTGCTAGAAATAGTAATAATTATCTTTTAACTCCTAGGTAAAATCGAGATATTTGGAGCCACGCAACAAGTCGGTGACTAAGGAAATTGGTCAGCTACCGCAACATGAACGTGTCATAGTTCAGCAAAGAAGAAAAATCATGATATCGTCATCGGACTCTTCACGGACGTCTAGTCCCGCCATGAAACGAGCTGTTGATAAGAAACCACTCGCTAAGATGAAATTGACGATAAAAAAGGACGTCAAAGCTCTGTCATCGGACAGTCTCGCCGAGCCGACTAGCAGCAGAGTTACAACGAAGAAAGAACCGATCAGTAAAAGTTGCGGCATCACAAGACCCGAGTCACCATCATTAAAGCAAAAGGATGCCGATATTGGGCTGTCGGCGGATTCTCTGGCAGAACCGAAGAGGAAACAACAACAGCCGATTACAAAGAAGAAGCAGCCTGGTAAAATGGACACGTCCATGTCGGCGGATAGTCTAATGGCAGAAATTGGTACAGCACCGAAATCATCTAATGTATCTAACAAAGTGTCGCCCACGATGGGTAGAGTAGGAACAACGAGCAAAACACAGATCTACGATCGTGTAAAGAAATCCTCGCCACCGGTGCAACAAAAAAGTCCGCTGACAGTTGGCCGAAAATTACCGAGAAGTCTCGAGTGCTCGACAGCGGCAAGTAGAAATCGAGCAGCTGCGATTTCGGCCTATCACGGCTCACCGAATCTTCGAAGAAATCTTCTGGATGCTGCAAAGACTCCTGACGTTCCAGCAAAGACGTTAAACGGTGTGTCATCGAAATCGAGTCCTCGTCAACAGAGTTTATCGTCCAGTGTCGTCAGTGCGACATCGTCGATTGCAAAGAAAGAGAAGAGGGAACCACTCTCGAATCAGCCTAGCACAGAAAGTCCAAGTAAGAGATCTTCACCCAAGTCGAACGGCACTCATCGAACGAATAGACTAACAAGCACTGCAGCAAAGAGACCCGTTAAAGGTATCGAGGACAGAGCGAAGACCAAGTGCCATAATGGGGATGCACCAAAACAACCAACAGTTGGATCGAGATCCGGTACGTTTCTCAAGGATGAACCCACGATACTTAAAAAATCTGATATTAAGACCGTGCAGATAAGCGACGCTTAATCAGACGATGGGATGAAAGAGAATTAAGTTGCGCAGTCGTGCACAAACTATCGACTTATTTTCGATTATAAAACGCGATGATACAAATTATCATCGTGAACGTGATAATTCCAATGGAGGAATCGTACTACGTGTAAGATAATTATATGATTCGAACATTGGAAGGGGCCGAAAGAAAGGCGAAGGCAAGAAGGGTGGAATAGAAAGAAAAGGTGTTACAAATTTCCGAGCGCATTTATTAGATGCATAGAAAAAAGAGTGTGCTATGGATTTAATTGCAATCTCGATAATGACTATCCTTGTGGCTGTTATCATAAAACGTAGAAAATCCTTTCGATTTAATGATTTTTATAAAGAGTTATTGAAAACTGTTTCAGCCACGCACTAGAATCGCAGACAACCCAAGCAGAGTTAGGCCATTCGCGTAGAATCCTGTTACGTTCATTAATTGATAAAAAGAAAAATCGTTGCACAAATAGAAGAACGATGAAAGACTTTCCGATCACTAAACTGTCTGAATTCTCTATGTATTCTACCAGAAAAACGATTTGAATAGTTATTGTACATCAGTGTGTCAAGTAGTTAATCTACGCTACATACCCAATAGTCAGTAAACTGATAACACGGCCAGTTATTGAAAATAGTTTTCTCACTTTTTCTCTGCTAATTTCGTATCGACATTTAGGACAAGCCATATCAAGAGAATTTGTTTGTTTTTCTTTTTTTCTAGATGTGCACGTCGGGTAGTTCGCTTGTTTTCCAGGATATCAAATACTCTATAATCAATTAATGATCCCCTACCGTTGCCATTGTTTAATTCAAGCCAGGTTCTGGTTAACCGGAATAATTACAAAAAAAAAAACCGAACGAAAACTCGAAACATTGCAGCTGACTAGATTCGTGTACGGACAAATTCGACGGAGCGTGTTGGCATTTATTGGTCTCACCAGTTGCATTATTACACTTTCATGCGGGCATGTTAATGGTGAATGACAACGCGATTTTACCGTGTCTCGTTGCATTATTCACGGATAAATTTTCCAACAAATTGCCGCGAATTCGACGTAGCTATTATATTTATTTGGAAAATCTTTATATTTTGCAATGTACATTTTTATGCAATATTTGTATCTAGTCATTTATATATTTTAAATATTTACTTTTATGTAATGTTAATAAATATTTCAATATAACATTTAAAAATTTGTAGTTTAATTGTTTATGATGAATAATGATACAAAATGACTTATCCGTGATATTAATTATTCAACAACGTTTATACATCCAACAATGTACCTCTTGGCCGTGTCCGTTTCTGATCAATCTCTGGAGGTGGCATATTAGGTTTTCGTTTGTTCATCCCCTTTCTCTCTAATTGCTTTTCAATAATACGAGCATTATTTGCGTACGAATCGGCCACTTCACGCTGCAAGTAACATTTGAAATAATTTAATAGGAACATATTTGTTCCGTTGGGTTATAGTTTTGTCACTAAAAAGATATGCATTAAATACCGCTTCGATTTCATCCTCCTCTTCGTCTATCGTAGATACTGTGACCGAACTGAATTTTCCCATATTCTTCGTATGTTTTGTAACCATAATTTTTTTAGGTTTCTCAACGGCAACTTGATTGTAAATGTCAGTCATGGGGCCCTCTCCGGAACTCTTTATCACAGATCCTTTAACTATAAATACTATGTTTGACCCAGGATCATGTTTGTAGTACAACAATAGACCACATCTGTTGGAAAATAATTGTGTTGCATTAGCGTTGAAAATAAAAATATTGAATCGAAAAATTAGAAGCAATGCCAAGTGGCTGAGCGTGTAATAATATCATTGAAACATTTCCATTTTTCTGGACAGACTCAACTCACTTTTTGCACTTTTGTCGGTGTTGCCTCTCAATCCCCTCATGACGTTTTAGATAGATGGTCTCATCACGTTCACACGTCATTTTATGTGCATGTTTACTGCCATCGATGACTCGAGCTCCATCCCGCTTCCTCAGAGGCAATTTCTCGATGTCACAATCTGCAACAAATTAAAAATCCATGTAAATAAAGGTAAATTTAAAATCAGATCAATTGTTTAATTTCGTCATAATAGTTAATGATGGACATTTTACCTAAAATCAGAGTCATTTGTCCACACAAACAATAGTATATGTGCAAAGGTTTTTCTTCGCTATATTCCTCTTGATCTTTCGTATCGGAGCATATTATGCTCCTCGACACAACTTTTGGCATTATAGGTTAAGATCAATGTAAATGCATCAACGAAAACAGACGTTTGAATTCAATGGCTGTATGAGCAGACAGAGCAGACATGAGCGGGGTGATCTGCAACGCTCGGGTAAAAATTGGAACCTCGAGCGTTGGTCCGCGAGGCGACATCTGAGCGGCCAGACGGTGAACTGCGCACATTTCTGTTGAGTTCAACACGAAGTTGTCTCCGAGTGTAGTCATATATATATGTGTGTGTGTGTGTGTTTGTGTAGTGGCGGTCCGGTAGTTCAGAAAACATAATTTTCACGATTGTTTGCTGTTTGACGAACAAATTGCAACAAATAGATATTAAAAATGTGATCTTCGTGTTGTTCGAGAGATTTCCGATTTCGCAAGACAACGATGAAGTGTTTTCTCGGACAAGAAATACGTCAAGTGTCGATGGTTTGTTTCAATTTGTCAGTGCAAAGCTCGATAAACCTAATTTTCTCGTTTTTTTTCCGTTGCATACTGTACTTATCCGACGTACGTATCTGTATGCCTATATAAAATTTAAAAACCTGCTGCATTTAACTTTGTACCGTTTGGGAGACAAACTTCATTATGAAAAATGACGTAGGCTCCATAGAACCAGGAATTCGCAGCTGTGACTTAACGAGTACGTCGTGGTCCTCACGAGGAAGCCACGTGAGAATAAACGCCCGTGTCATTAGGGGACGCGCGAGCTGGTATCATTTTGTTACTACACAATGGAAAGGATGCGAACTAGTTGTAACCGATTTTCTTTTGAAATTAAACGACGCCGCCGGGCTTATTACGTAGGGCAGTTCCATAACCGATGATGATGATTGTTCGTGTGGGGCTACGCAATAATGGACACACGCGCGCACGTCATTCGCGTTTCATGGTTAAACAGTCTCGTTTTGCGTTTATGTGTGATACAAAGAGAGCGAGAGAGATCCAAAGGGAAACGCCGTACCCGGAAAAGACCGAATCGATGCCACAGTCTCGATAAACAGAGATGAAAACGAGCGTACACATACGCGCACGTTGCCCCCGTTAAAATATTTTACGAGTCTCTTTGGCTCAGGAAAAGATTTCGTAGGTAATAAAAAGGTAACCACGACGCAGCAGCGTGTACAAGTTTTTGTTAGTATAAGCTGTTGGGACAAGCAGAGACAAGCAAGCGGAACAAAAAAGTATTCGCGAAACGTTACGCGATAAAGAAATTTCGTTAATGGGGTTAAAAATAAATCAAGAGTCCAACGTTGATCACTCGCTTATTAAAAGGTTCAATGCACCTTGTGATTCTAAATTCGGGATTGAGGGGGTGAATTGTGCCGAATGGTATAAATATTCATCGAAATCTCCAACGTACGAATTTAGAGTCTCTTCTTGTCCCTCCTCATTCGTTTCACCGACCAAGGGAGAAAGAGAGAGAACGTTGGAGCTTGGGGAGATTAAAACAAGCAAATACACGAGTGTATTCTCACTTTGGTTTGTCGAGAGTCTCCTGTGTGCGAAGCTTTGTGGACAAATCGGGACCATTGAGTTCCGTACAGTAAACTTCGTTCTCCCTCTTGATGTTCACCAGCGATATAAAGCACTAGAGCTTAAAATGCTTCTTCAGCACATCTCAGCAGATCGTAGGGCTTTCCAATGTGTTGCGCGTAATTCCCGGAGTGTATCGTAATAGATTTTGTAGGGGAGGCGAGAGCTCTTATAACGCCAAGTGCGCATTAGCCCTCCGTATGGCCGTTGGTTATGAGAAGGATATATATATATATCAAGAGCCTTTGAGAATTTAGCGAGTCTTCTTATACACCTTCCTTTATTCTCGCTCCTTTTTTTCTCTTCCCACGAACCCGTTGTACAAGTTAATACAGCCATTGCGTTCACCGCACGAAATCGGATTCTTCCGGTTCTCCGGTTGCGTGGGATAGGAAGCAAATTTCTTGATTATTCTCCCTCCGCTCGTCGAAGCTTTGCATGTGCATAGTCGTGCATAATACCATGCCTTCGAATCTATAAGAGAAGAGAAGAAACATTGAAAATAAGGCAAGAGCGATTAGATACGACAAAACTGAAGATAAACACTTACGTGGCGAATTTCAATAACAGCATGACGTCGTTATGACTATAACTGTTCCATTACATTTGGTCGAATCGCTGCATTTGACTCGCGATAATGCAGGTCGTAGCTCTTACGAATGGCTCACCAATCCGGGAAAGAATATTATGGCTCTGGAAAAAGAAAAATATCTATATCAAGTGCTGATACCAGTTTACGTTTGCTCGCTCGATTTTACGCCCCACGCGAAATGTCCCGTTAAAACTTAAAGGTGAAAATTTATAGTTATTGGCGTCGCGTTTGCAATTGTATTTTTTGTTTCCTTTCAACTTCTCGTTCCGCCACGATATTTGTGGAACATGTACGCAAACAGAGCTTCGGGTTCTTGTGTATAATCCGGGACGTCTAGTGGAAAGCTAAAAGTAATACCTCAGTTCACCTCATATTCACCTGACCCAGAAAGAAAAAAATACATTAGTCGCTATAATTTTCCGTGGCGTGTAAGTACTATTGAGCGTTTGTGTTTACCTTCGCTGTCGGGTTAAAATTGGAAATATCAGATACGGGAAGTTGGAGAGATACTACGTGAAACTTGCTTCGTGACTTCATCGCGTTGATAGGTTTATCAAACGAGGAAACACAAAGTTTTGAGATTGCAGTAGGTACAACTAGTGGGGTGAAAACTTTCCCCGTCACGTATCGAGCACTCGTCATTGTCGAAACGTCTAAACCTATCAATAACTTATATTATAGTTTTCTAAACGTTGAACGAATGAAATTATATTTATATCGTGCCTCTTATAAAAATCGGCCAATGTTACAGAGAATCCAGTCACGCTAAAATGTTGCATGTTCACGCTTGTTTGTCTAGGCAAAACATCGTAGAGGAAAGCTAGGGGTCGAATTATGTTTTTCTCAATGAAATTGATACCGCGTATCGATTCTATTTTTCACGTTAAAGGAAAGCAGTTGAAGCCTCGATGCTGTTTATCGTCAAAATGTTTTGACGAACGATAATGAATTCGCAAAAATGTATATCGCACGATATCAATGAATATTTCGTTACCGAAAGGAGAAAACACACGGACGAGCGATATACTACAGCGCGTCACCTGTGCGGTGCTCTCATCGTGGGAAAATTTCCCTCGTTCTATATATCCATCCACGATAACTAGTTGACATTGGATATAAAAAATACGCGATAGTCTATCGTCGGTTTTGTAGTTTCGAGATGAAAAAGATTGTTCATCGCTTGATTCTCTATGACCGCTCGTTTCTTTTTTCCCTTTCTCGAGGTCGCTTCTCGAAGCGCAACATTCAGACACAATTCTACAACGTAGCACGAGTGAGATAAACCTCGACACTGTACGTTGGTAGTAAACACGATACAATTTTTGTCGCTTGGTTTGCTGTTATCCGTAGGAATTTGATTTATCACCGAGCCATTGAAATAACAAGAATTTTTGACAAGAGCCACGCTTACGTAACTCGAGCAAAATATTTTTTTATGGACGCCTCTTGCTGAACATGATACGGAATACGTGTCAGCATCTGTATTATCTCATTTATGTAAACTATGCAAAGTGAGTCAGGAATATTCGACTATTGACGATGATCTACCAAACGTTCGGTCGGCTGTGTAAATAATATCTTCCGAGAGACTGCGCCATATATCATGTGCTCTCGTCATGGAACGAAGGAAAATTTTGATAATTACGATCGTGGAATCTCCTGTTACATACCGCGCGAACAATTAACGAGACTTATCGCGATAAACGAGGCTGTTTTTTTGTTTACAACAGTTAGGATGGAAGTCTCTAACGCGCATTTCGCAAACTACACTACAAAGCACGCGAGTGCTTTTCGACTTACTCACACGGAGCTCGTAACGATGCCACGATATAATTACCCGTCTCCTGTTACGAGCTACGACCTCTCCGCATGAGCAATTGTGCGACCAAATGAAATTCCACTTCGGTAAATCGATATCGAGGAGTTCCGTAATCCGATTAGAATTTCAAATTCGCGCTCGATATTTCGATTGGACGTGTGTGCATGGCATACGTATGCGCTCGAACATAGATTTTCTGTAAAAGATGAGACAAAGTTGAGTTTCGTATAACGAGGAAAAATTCTCGAACGGACGTTCCTGACTTCTTACCTCCTCGCTCACGATCGCGATGTACAGAGTTTTATTGAATATATCGGACTGCGTGTAGTTGTGCAAAACCTCGACGTGGTAATTAAGCCGATGCTCGACGTCGTGTTTCCGTCTGCATCGAACGTCGCTGTCGGTGTTCCAAGCATATCGCAAAATCGCGTGCAAAGAGGCTCGCGTTGTTTCTTTTTGTCCCTCCTTTTCTTACCATTGTAGTCTGTCTTGTGGGAAGACTTGGCTGGTTGCTTCGTACTCGTCTCCGGGAAATGATTGACCCAATTTAACATCCAACCGATACGTGCGAGACGTTGGGGGGCTCGATTCAAAAATGCCGTGTACTCTTTCGTTCCGTTTCTTAGTAGTGGTAATTCTTTGTTTTTCTATGGCACCATTTCCTCAGTGGTCGTGAATTCTGCAAGACATATCGAGCGAATGAATAATGAGCTTACGCACGAAACGTTCATTCAACGACAATATAGATTCAATAATGCGAACATATAGATTGTGTTGTTCAAACGTTTGGCCGTCAAACATATTTCTGGCTTGTGAAAAGACAGATCGAACAATTTTCGTCTGGCTTTCCCCGAGCCACGAGGCAATACAGATTATTTATCGAGAAGAAAAACATATTAAGCCCCGGGTATAAACGCGACGTTCGGTATCGATCGTTTATACGGTAATAAAATACACACGTGAAAATGAGAAAACACGAGAGCCATAGGATGGACCGCAGCTCGTTGGCACGTGCCAGTTGTCGGCACGTTTCTTCGCCTTTATAGCTGTTACGTTACGAAACAATGACGATGACGAAGGGAGGAGAGTGACGTACGTCGAGTTAATTCGAAGGGCGTGCGCCAACGGCAATAATTACACGTGTTTTCAACCTCACTTAATGAAACAAACACTAATACACCGAATGGAGAATATAAAACAAAAAGTCGGATGATAATGAAAACTTCGAACCGGTATCCGTTTCGAATATAACGATGACGCGAGCTCTTAAAATCCTCATTTAGTTTTTTGGCAGAGGCGTTCGCGAGTTGTAGACTGCTCGTCTTATGCCAAGAATAAGAAATAAGAATAAGAGGATTCTCGGGTATAAAGACCGCTGTGGCTATGAATTCTCGAGAAAGGAGTTTTGCATTCAGGAAACTCATTAGAGCATCGGGGCAAATGGCCAGAAACACTTTCGCGGGAAAGACGTGAAAACTTTCCTCCCTGTCATCGTTCGTCCGAATGGACTGTGGCAATAATTTATCGTATATTATTGTTTAATGCGCACCCAAGGCGCATCATCGATAATGAGAAGCACACTCCGCATCCAGTCATGCCGATTAACGATTATGATAATTTCACTTGATTGCCATTTTATCACGGCGTAACGTAACAATTACCATTATTGCATTGCATTTCGAAACCTGCGGAGGGAACCAGTACATGAGTGTGAACGATAATGGATGCAGGCGCATGTCTATGGTTACGAGTCATTGCTTCTCATCGGTATACTTACTCATCTCGATCAGCTGTTTGAACGATCCTCCGGTGATCGCCATCAATTTAAAACCACACGAGAGACGAGTTATTAGCGTTATATAGAGGCCTGGAGAGTTGGAACGCTCTGGTTTCGTGTTCCTTCTCCATCTTGTATCTCTCATCCTTGTGTATAATTCTTCCACAGTATAGCCGGATAAAACTAGACCATCGAGACATTCCCGGATCAAACTGAGACGAGAGACTCGTGTGCGGTCATGATCGCGCCTTGTCAACGTTCTCGAAAAACCGGTTGCACCGTCCATCTGGAAAAACTGGCATCTCGTTCTCCTGCGATATAATAGGTAGATAATGAGCGCTGGATAAGCAGTTACACACAAACGAGACAACAAAAAAAACAAAGCCATTAATGCGAAATTCTGTTCCTCTTTTCTTCTCGTGTCAATCTTCTCTCGAACGTAATTTCTATAAACGTGCATTTCCAATAAAGCCAATGTCTCACTGTCTCTCCGGAAATGGAAGCTCGCCTTTGCCAGCGGTAATAATTCCGCTAATCTGTTTTCGCATTTCTAGCCATACGTCTTCGGCGGCCATTTTTCCTCGTAGCGGTATTTTCCACCGCGAATAATCCGACGCGACAATAACAAGAGACGCGAAAATCTGTAACTAAAAGTTTGACGAAAGTTTGGATTCTCGTTTGCATTTCCGATCACGTGAGATATTTCTTCTTTGGTGTATACCCGTCTTTCCATTGGTGTATCTATTCATACATTAGAATTCACGATAATTAAAACTCGTATGGGTTACGAGGTGTATAAAAGTTGGTCGTTTGCCGAGAAAACACGTTGACTGTGGCCGCGGACGACGTACGCGCCGCGACGCTCTGTCTATCCGAGCACGTTCGTGTACTTGCGTGTATTTGTTTCAAAGTATATATGGTATCTCCCCACGCCTCCATTTGCACGATAATACCACGTCGACTGTGTCCTACCAACACAAACGCGACACTACTAACACCGCGGCCATTACTCACGAGAAACGCCGTCTCGTTTTTCGAGCGAGGGACGCGCATGCGCGTACTTGCGTTCGCTATAAATGCAGATATCCCACCAGGGTTCCCCGCATTCGTCAGTCGACAGAGCGCGAGTGAGGAACATACACACGAGACCTCCACCATAACAAACCCGTTCGTACAATAAAAATATACGTCGTGTTTTTTTCAATCGACTAAATTACGAACAACACGTATTATCGTATCGTGAATCTTAATCGTTCTCTAACAGTGTCGATATACCATTTATTCTTCGCAAGTGAAGAAAATAGACGTTTTTATTAATCCGAAAGTCGATAACGCCGCGAGTGCACACCAGACAGCGCTATCGGCTGTTTTATTATTTCGTTTGAAAATTCATGAGGTTACAAGTTCGACGTAACTTTACGAGAATGCCGGCCGACGTAGCTACGCACACGAGCTTCTTGCAGTTCAATCAGTCCAGTCTTAAGGAATCGAACGTCGATTCCTGCTGGAACACGGAGAACATGAGCGGTTACATGAATCTCATGGGACCCAACGGTCATAGCCAGGGTGTTCAGGTTAAGGTATATCGTACCAGCGTTGAACATTTCGCCGTCATATACCCGCAGAAAAAGGTATGTCGACCGTTGGGCGTATTAAATTTGAAAAATACAACGATCGAGCGTATAAGGGACGAGGGTTTTGTCGTTAGACAAAAGGGATTCGACGCTACAGTCTCCCTCACTTTTCTCGTCGATAATAAGAAGGACCTCGATTATTGGATTCTCGCTTTCACCGCGAGATCGAGCCCTCTCGTACATCAAAGTAGCTTACCCATCGTTGAGGAGGAACTCGAGATCTAAGGAGATCTCTCAAAGTGGAAAGCACAAAGTAAGGCGGGGGTCGTCAACGACGATGGCCGAAAGCCACGAGCCCCTAATTTTCGAATAGAGAGGATTCGCTTTGATCGACACCATTGGTGCAAATATCACCAATCGATTTTAACGTCAAATCAAATCTGAGACTATTTAGCGTCAATGAGGAAACATTCGTCGACGCCATCTTGACGAAGAAGACGTCCGACGGCACGTACCTTCCGGAAACTTTTTCGGATAAACTTTGTAAATAGGAAGGTCAATGGCGTCGCGTCGATCTGGAATCTCCCGAGGAAGAGGACGAAGGAGAATTATATTCGTCAAGGGTCGAGTAATGAAAGAACCAGAGGACAGAGCGTCGAACGAATCGTCGGCTGTCCCAGAATTCTGGAAATCTTCAGGGAACGATCCACTAAAGTCTCGCCAGTGGCGAAACGAACAAAGGTATTTCCGAGTCCCAAAATTGTCTATTTTTTTTATCCTTGACTCCGGGTATCGCCCGAAGCAGGTTCGTTCATATCGAGCCACGAGGAAGGAAGAAAAAAGAGGAAAGAAGAAATGCAAGGTTGAAGTAGCCACATAAATGCTTCGACGCGTATCAGCTGTTTCGGAACTGCCCATGGACGGTTCATCGGTCGATTATTAAAGGGCAAGAGACGATGGGTCGTCAGCTGAGAGAGAGAGACAGAGGTTGCCCATGTGGAGGAGTCGTCGAATGGGAAGAGAGCACACGCGATGCGAATGTTTGGCTTCGACTTGGCAACAGTAGGAGACAAAAAGTGCGGTAGCGACATCGTAGAACACGCATTCGCTTCAGCGCACGAGATCACCGCAGAGTCTTCTCGTCTTTCCCGTGGTGGGGAAGCGAAAAGAAGAAAAATAACAAGGGACGTAGTGTTACTAACTGCTGTTCTCGTTCGCTGGTGGTGGTGCGGTTACTCTCGTCCGGGCATTGAGCCCTAGAAGATCACAAACGCGACGTACGGAGAGACCAACACACCGGAGCGACGCACACGAATGGACACAAAGTCGCGGAGAAACGGCAGTGCGAAAGCAGCCGGCATCATCGATCGGCCAACACCAGCTGTGACCAATCCGAAACGGTTCTCCCTTCTTCCCAGCAGTCTCCGGACACCGCTACGAGCATCGGCTGGAGAATTAGGAAAATGGTCCGACGGGGAGAAAGTGTATATCGTCGGATGGAAAAGGAAAAAAGCTGATATACAATTATAACAACGGCGGCCCGAGGATGACTGTGTAAACGGAAGAAGACGCTCCTAGAAGCGTTTGAACGAGATGATGAAGAACTTTAATGATCGACGACCTAACAATAAGAAAATGCAGAGAGAGAGAGGGAAGAACTATAATAAAAAACAATCGAAAGAAGGAGAGGTAGGACGAGGGAAGGAGGAGGAATAAGTGGAGCAACCTGAGAGCGGTGAGAGAAGAATGGGGCTCTCTCGCGAGCGTCGAGAGGAACGAGCGCTTCTATATAAGACCGAAGGAAGACAACCGGATGAGCCGCCGACGGGTTTCTTGTGAATCAGCCGGTAGAGAGAGACGGAGGAGAAGGAGAAGAAGATCGTTGGCTCTCTTTCCCTCGCACGATGCACCGTTAACTCTAGCCTGGCAACCGACGAAGGAAGTGCACGAGGAGAACGAGAAATGAAAGGACGCGAAATATACACGACAGGGACGGTAGGAGAGAGAGGGAGCTGGTGTACATACAGAGGAGTCGGAATTGCTGCGCTCCGGTGCATTTCTATGCAATACAGGGAATGAATATTCACTCGATGACTATAAAAAGAGCTCGGCTGGGATTGTTCGCCACGAGGGAAAAGAAAAAGGTCGCGATATTCCTTCTCTCCTGGACAATGGTAAACGCCAAATGGTCGATGAATGAAACGGAACAACTCTGCTCGACTTTTGGAGATCCATCGTTGAACCGCGTTTTAGATTGTTCGAGGTATAAAGTAGAAAATAAAAGAAAACGATAATTACAGGGAGCTTCGTTTCCGAGTTTTTCATTTCTCGTTTGTGGCGCGTTATCGCATCCGACGGATTTGTCATACGATTTTACTTATCGGGACCGAGAGAGAATTGCCTTATCTCACTTATCGGACTCTTTATCAAGAAATTATCGTACGACCTGTATCGCGGTCCCAGGAAGAAAACCGAGAGACGGAGCACAATTCGTGTTTCCAAAGAATGTACGACGATGACTCTCCGGTCTGTTGTCACACTGAAAATTACAAGCTGTTAATCGAGTTAATTTGTAAACGTTAGAGAATATACAACGTACGATAAATCTATCGAATTTTTGTCATATTATATAAGATTGTCTGTGATATTAAGATTGTGAAGGCGAGACGAGAGAACGAGCTTTATATTCGACCCGACAAAAATCCGATTAAATATCACAATCGTGTAATTTTTATTCCTCCACTATGTCGATACAGAATCATTTTTTTTAAACCAACGACATAAACAAACATTTTCAAAAGGTCGCATCTAGCTCGCCTCTACGTCTCCTCTAAAGTTTGCGTTTTTACCTCCCTCGACGTTCATTCGCAATTTTTCATATTTAAGTATTCGGTAACGTTCGCAAAGTTCGAGCGTGTGTACCGCGTTGTAATTTAACGAGTTTGAGCGTCGACGAGTGAATTATTTCTTTTTGCACTTATAAATAAAAGTATGCGTGGCGTGTTTGTGTGTAAAAACTAGGCAACTATAAAGAAGATAGTTTTCGCACTAGATTTTCTTACCGGACTATATAAAATAGCCAGCTGCAATCCTCGTATCGCGCTTACTTTCGATAAATGTATAAGAAAACAAAAAACAAAAATAAATATCACTGTGTAATTTTTCAATACCGCGTTTCGAGCGAAGAGCGACTGTTATTCGATCCTAAACTTCCGTTAATATAACATAGAGATAATTGTACCGAGTCGAGAGTTGTATATATGTCGAGATAAAAAGTTCCCCGTGGCGTTCTCGCCGTGAACAAGAATAAATAGAAGAAAAAAAAAGCGAAGAAACAATATATTAAAGCGTATGCACGTATACACCAGCGCGATAACGATAATGCGTTAAATCCCCTTATCGTATTACCGAATAAAAGTCAACGAGACTCGAACGAAGGAAAGAGAAAAAAAAAAATTGAAAATAAAAAGAATATTAAAAAGAAAAATAAATAAAAATGCTAAGCATTGTGTTACATCTCTATCTCTCTTTGTCTCATTCCCTACCGAAGTTACCGATCACGTAATCCCAAACGCCTATCCTTATATTAAGCGCGTGTCTGTCACCCGAGGCAAGTTTGAGCTCGAGACTTGCGCAATCGTTGGCGATTGTAAAGCCAGCTGCCTTACGAGGCTTCTCTCTTGCGTTATATCTTTCTAGCCTCGCTCCGAGACGTGTACTCTCGGGACTCGAGAAAATACTACGGTACACGGTTACGTACGAAACCCTCGGTGTCTATTGTACGGTACTTATTCGACTTGCCTCTTACTTCTTGCCGATTCCGGCCACTCCTCTTTGGCATATTTGAAAATCGAGACGACGACTACAGGATTCGCTCGTGTGGTCAAAACCAAAATGCAACTGGGAATAGTCGATTTGTATTTCTTCCTCGTTTCTTCTTTTTTTTTGTTTCTCGTTCCTCGAGGGAGATTCGCGAAAAAGGGCGCGCTTCGATCATGGACGTCGTTCGCTATCTGTTTACCTTTCAACTCCGGTCTTGTCGAGGCGACGGAAACAAAATTAGTCCATTGAAATGTTACATTGACCCTGCATTTATCAGTCAGCAATTTTTTTTCTTTCTGGTGCATAGGAGGAGGTATGAAAAGCTTAAGTCCAAGTTTGTGGGGTTGTAACCCTTGAGGAAAATCCGCCATCTTGAAAAAAGGGATGACATAGTTTTTGCAAAATAACTATGAAACTATCCACCGCGCAAGAAAAGTATCTCGCCGTTTTTTGTAGGAAATGAAATTCTCTACAAATTTGCTCTCTTGATTTTTTTTCGTAAAATCAAAAATACCAAAGTTATTAATAAACAACGACAAAAAATTAAGGAGTGATTTGTTTAAATCGCTCTAACTTTTTGTCATTGTTATAATGCAAAGACTGTTTTACCTCTTTTTCAAGATGGCGGGTTTTCCTCAAGGGTTACAACCCCACAAACTTGGACTTAAGCTTCCTATACCATCCCCGATGCATAAAAAAAAAAATTGCTGCCTTTGATAAATGCAGAGTTAGGCTTTATTTTTGTAACATTTCAATGGACTAAATAAAAAGTTTCTCGAGGTTCTTCACAGTATTAAAAATCGATCGGGCTTAACGTTACTTGGAAATCGGCACGGGCCATTGGGATTGTTTTTTTTTCTTCATATTTCTCTTTCTAATTGCCTCAAAGCGTGAAAGTTTCACTCATCGGTCGTTGCTGTATAAAATAATAGTCGAAGATTATTTTTTTTTGTCTTGAAGTTTTAATAATACTCGGGTAAACCGGCGTTCGTTGTGAGGAACGAAGCTCTTGGATTTTGAACGAGAAGAACTATAATTATGAGAAATCTTCGAGCCTATGCCGTGCTATAATTTTTCGTATTATACACCGTCGCGTTTCTCGATTCGCAAACGACATGGCAATTCTTTTTTCTTTTTCGAGGGGGCTGCTTAGGATCGTTGCGCAACGGTTTTTATTCGCGCATCTGCGGGCTCACCACCGTTGCGAGAAGAAAACCTTTGCGCAGGGAGAGACTTTAAAACCATTGTTGTCGTCGGCTCGCGAGCAACTATATGGAGATATAGAAATATACGTGTTATAAAGAGCGAATCCCCAACCGCTCTTTGGCTCGTTCCCATTGTACAACGAGTTTCTTCCAAACCTCGACGACTTATGCGCACGTACAAAAGTCTCGGATTTTATATAGGGCGAGAGAGAGAGAGAGACGTTTTTCTTTTTTTAGTTCTAGCTTCGACCAGTCTCGTTTAGCGAGAAATACGTTCTTTTTTTGTTCTTTCAAATGAGCGAACGAGTTGGAAATTTGTATAATTCGAGGAAAATTTGTTATTTTTTTTGTTCGTTGGTTGGAGCAATTTTTACAGTAAGAGAAGAGGTTTGTGGGGATTTTGTTTTTTGGACGTAAAACGAGACAGCGTGGCGTGGTACTTCGAGTAAGGAAACGGTCCGTGGGTCTTTAAACTCGTCGTGGAAGCAACATCCAGGGACAAGTGTATAATGGTGGACGAGGGAAAGAAGCGGAGGCGCGTAAAACGATAGCAGCCCTCCTCGTGACACGCGTAGAGAAGAAGCGGACGGCGAGTGTCCGTTTCGCTTTTTGTCTCGGGCCTCACGTTGATGGTAGAGGAAGAGGAGGAGGAGGAGGAGGAAGAGGTTGTTGGAAAGTGACCCGGTTCACCGTTCTGCCTCGCGGAACCTCTTCTTTTACCACGTTTAAAGGATCCTTCGGGCACGAAAGAACTTCTGGCTTTGCCGACACCGACGTCCGTGAAATTCCCGGTTTTAACTCATTTTACTCGGTGTGGTACAGCGTGCAAAATTCGATTTAACAGTCGGCCGTCAAGAGGGTCGAGGGACCGAGCGCAAAGCCCAAGGACAGCCTCGACACGGATAATTATCGGCAATTCTCTATTAATACAATTTTTTTAAAATAAAGATGAATCTAAAAACTAGCGGAAAATTTGTGTCAAAAAGACGTTCTTCAAGGCCGTGAGAATATTATTTTTAATTACATGAAAACGTCGCATGATTACTAGACGACGAGGTGGAAAAAAATGTAATTTATCTTGAAAAGTCCGAGAATCGAATTTTCATCCTCGAGACAGAAATTTTCAAATATGTGAAAATCGATGCAATTTATTTTACTTTTTATTTCTTTCATATTAAATTTCAATACATCGATATATCGATATTCGAGTTCGATATATCGATATTCGAGTTCGATATATCGATATTCGATTTCGATACATCGATATATCGATATTTAATGGCGGATATATCGATACATCGACAAAAATTGAATATCGATATGTCGATATATCCAACATTAAATATCGATATATCGATATTCAATTTTTGTTGATATATCGCTTATCGATATTCAATTTTTCCTCTCAATCGTAAACAACGCGAAGCGTACGGGTAAAAATAACAAAAAAAGAAGAAGAAAGAAAAACGAACGTACTCATTGTCAGATCGAATCGAGGCATTGGGAGTGGTGTGTACCTACGTACGTCCATCTCGTCGAGTCCCCCTCGCCGTAGACTCGCGCGCGCGTCAGAGATCTCCGGATAATAACGCAGAAAGCTGTTTTTTCAACATCGCGCTAAAGTGCACGGAGTGAGAGAAGTTCAGAGGTCCCTGGCGAACGTAAAACGGCACGTACGATCCTGGAACGCCCTCGCGGCCATCTCGATCGAGCCCGAAGAAAAGAGAGAAGAATAAAAATAAAGCGCCGTAGTATGAATAACAAAATAACAAAAAAAAAAACGTCTCGAGCGGACGATACGACTCGCGCGAATAACATTTTCCCTCGCGTGATCGATCCATCTCATCCTGCGTCGTCGTATCGAACGAGAAAGAAAACGAAAATGAAAAACAAGTAAAAACTATCGAAATTCCTTTCTTTGCCTTTTTCTACGAGTTAAGAAAGAAGAAGAACAAAAAAAAAAACGCAAGAAATCGCCAAAAATATATTTTTCGAAGAAAAATTAAAACGTGACGTATTAACGCGTCTATATCGTCTAAATACGCGCTTTTCTTCTGCCAGAAATACGCTAATGTTTAATTCTAAGAAAAAGAAAAAGAAAATTTCGACTTTTTACTCGCGTCCCAAAAATTTCTACGGATCGTCCGTTTTTTTTTCTACGAGAATGAAAAAAGTAAACTATCGAAACTCCTGTCTTCGCCTTTTTCTACGAGTTAAGAAAGAAGAAGAACAAAAAAATGCAAGAAATTGCAAAAAATATATTTTTCGAAGAAAAATTAAACCGTCGTGAATCAACCCGCCTATATTATCTAAATACGCGCTTTTTTCTTCCAAAAATACGCTAATGTTTAATTCTAAGAAAAAACAAACAAAAATTTCGCCTTATCGCTCGCGTCCCAAAATTTTCTGCAGATCGTCCGTTTTTTTTATCTACGTGAAAGAAAAAAGAAAGAATTATCGAAACTCCTGTCTTCGTCTTTTTCTACGAGTTAAGAAAGAAGAAGAACAAAAAAATGCAAGAAATTGCAAAAAATATATTTTTCGAAGAAAAATTAAACCGTCGTGAATCAACCCGCCTATATCATCTAAATACGCGCTTTTTTCTTCCAAAAATACGCTAATGTTTAATTCTAAGAAAAAACAAACAAAAATTTCGCCTTATCGCTCGCGTCCCAAAATTTTCTGCGGATCTTCCGTTTTTTTTTCTTTTTTGTTCTACTCGAAAGATAAACACACGATCAAAAAGCATATAAAGATTAAAGAGAACTTCGAGACGGACAGTAAGTTGTCGAGAAAAAGAACGAGAGAGTAATAAGAGTGTGGGAGAAAATAATTTCGGGGAAATTAAGCGCTGCGCAATATAAACACACGTCGCGGTTGCCTTATCTCGTCTCGTCGTGGGGAAAACGCTGTTTATGTATTCATCGAGCGTAGAGCATATTTAAAAAAGAAAAGAAAGAGAAGAGCCGAGGCGTAATAAGCCAAGGCTAGTGATTAATTGTTATGCGGTCATTGACGCGGTAGACGGAACGTGGCCAGCCGCGACGCGATAAGAAGTCGCGAGCGGATCTCGCGCGTGGTCCGTTAGCGTCGAAACTCGCGGTTCGATCGACGCCATTAAAAAAAAAAATAAAGAAAATTTACAAAAAAAAAAAACAATTCCGTAAACAAAGACAAATTTTTTTAAGACCAGAAATGCGCTCGATTGTGTACGTTTGTTTTGTTTTTCATCGATCGAAACACGTGATAAGCTCGACGATTAAAACGTGTTTGTTGCAACGCGAGAATTCGATGACCGGGAGGCAGGATAAGGGGGGATCGACGATAAGAAAACGTCCGGAGTGAAAAGGCCACCATCTAGAACTCTCGCTCGCTACACGGCGAGACGCGACCAAGCCGTTTAAGAATTGTCGCGATTGAAGAGAGAACAACAAATTGAAATATTTATATAACTTGTCGCGTTTTTGTTTTTTTTTTTTTATTTTGGTTGGATTTTCTCACAGCCGGGAGAAAATCCTCGATCGCTGCGAGACGCGTTATCAAGATTGTTCTTCGAATTGTCTTATTATCTTTTTTGTTGTTTCTTTCTTTCTTTCTTCCTCTACGCTCAGCGTTATGTGTCATTGTATTATTACGAAACGCGGAATTATACGAAATAATAAAACGTAAGAAGAACAGAGCGGGAGACGAACAATGTGAGAGAAAATAAAATAAAAATAAAGTCGTCGTCATTGTTTTCGTTTTATAATTCACGACAATTTCGTACGGAGAAATCCCTCGAACTGGGGAAATAAAGGAACGCGGAATTCATTATGATTTTTCTTTGTTCTCCTCGAATGCATTTTTCGTCTCGTTTCTTTCATTGAAAATCCACGGTGACCCTGACTCCTCGAGGAGGTCGGGAGTGCATCGGTGCGAATTGCGAGTCACCCGTAACTGGGGATGAGAGAGAATCAAGCTCTCGCGGTTCTTCTTGAGCTATCTAAATCTGAATTAGTGCACTTTTACTAAATTTTAATCATATTTTACTAATTCGTTTAGCGAAAAGTGGGTCACTAATGATTAGTGAAAAATCACTAATTCGATTAGTCAAAAATCATCGCTATAAAAATTAGTAAAATTTGACTACACAATTAGTAGTTAGCACAGCTGATACGTTCGTGCACCAGCAGATTGTAATTCGTCGCGTGAATAATATGTAATAATCTGATTCGTAATGACAAGAAAACGAAACGTTCATACACTTTTTGCTTTTCCCCTTAAAACTTTTATAAAATAAGATTCGCCGTTTCGCACTGCACATGAACTCACTGACACGAGAAAACAACGCCTCCGATATCACAATGGCAGAGGAAAGGAAGTATCGGGTCGGGAGCTGGCGCCTGTGATTGGTCGATCGCTGAGTCCTGTACTAATTGATTAGTGATCATGTAATATCACTAATGAATTAGTAAACTGTATTGACTAAATAATAGTCAATCGTATTACTAATTTGCTTTAGTAAACCTAATTTACTATTTGTTTACTATTGTATCAGTGAAACGGTACGTTTATCACTATTTTACCAGTAGAATGTGCATTTACTAATTGAATTTGTCAATTTTTCACTAATTCAAATTTAGAGAGTGTGATTGGTCGATCGCTGAGTCCTGTACCAATTGATTAGTGATCGTGTAATATCACTAATGAATTAGTAAACTGTATTGACTAAATAATAGTCAATCGTATTACTAATTTGTTTTAGTAAGCCTAATTTACTATTTTATTACTATTCTATCAGTGAAACGGTGCGTTTATCACTATTTCACTAGTCGAACGTGCATTTACTAATTGAATTTGTCAATTTTTCACTAATTCAGATATAGAGAGTGTGATTGGTCGATCACTGAGTCCTGTACTAAATGATTAGTGATCGTGTAATATCACTAATGAATTAGTAAACTGTATTAACTAAATAATAGTCAATCGTATTACTAATTTGTTTTAGTAAGCCTAATTTACTATTTTATTACTATTCTATCAGTGAAACGGTGAGTTTACCACTATTTCACTAGTCGAACGTGCATTTACTAATGGAATTAATCAATTTTTCACTAATTCAGATTTAGAGAGAGAGAGGTAGCGAGAAGAAAGGGAGGGAAAGTGGGAGAAGATAGAGGGACATCAATTAAGGAAATTAAAATAAAAACGGGTCGGGAATCGTTTGGCTTCGAAGAAAAGAGTGCGAGAGCGAGAGAAAGCTACGAGATGAGAACGGACCTCGAGGCGATGCTATAATAACGTTCCCAACATCCCGTTTCACACTGTATCATCATGCACACGCTTTACAGAAGCCTCTTTTTCATTTTTATTTTATTTTTCATTTTTCATCTCGTTTTATTTCTTAATAAAACACACCATACACGATATCCGGCAATAAATAAAAACGAACATCCGATCCAATTGGCCATTTACGGTAAACGTGGGCGACGTTAACAACAACAACAAAAAATCATTCGACCGGCTATGATAAATTGATCTCCCGGTGATAATTAAGAACGAATTATTTCTCGATTTAATTGCCGATTACTCGTAGAAAATTATATTTTCATGAAAAATAAACAAATAAACGTATCGAATAAGAAATAAAAAAATTCAAATAACGTTACAAATAAAAATCAGAACCCGTTTTCTGTCTTTTTTATCATCGCGAAACGAGAGTTATAGCGCGGCTACGGGAAATTATACTTTCGTCTAGACGTGCCTTTTCGAGATAATCGATCTTTTGTCGTATATCGCGGAGTGACTCCGATCCGTACGAGGGAACTGCAACACAATGGATTTTATTTTATGCCACCTACGTGCGTAGTTAACCCCCTTCCCTCTCGCAAAACCTTTACAATCCCGAACGTTTTACGAAACGTTTGTACGCGCGAGTGTTTTCTATATATACATAAATATATAACAACGAAAATGGAAACTTAAACGCAACGGGGTACTCTCGTTCGCGATTCTTCGCGCGTGACTTACGTCCGATCTCCTTTTTTCACTCCTTTTATTTTCTTCTTTTTCTTTTTTTTTAACAAAAAAATCCATCTCGAGCGTTCTAGCTGGAGAACGTAAATGCCATTTATATAGACGAGGCGCGTACGTCACCTCGATACCGATCTCGTTACGGGTACGAGAATAACCTTTTTTCTTAGTGCTTTGCTCTCTTTCTATCATTCTATCCAGCCTGGTTTTTTTTCCATGCGAATGTCGAATCTCGGTTTTTCGATCTTTAGCGTTAAAGTAATCCGAGAGACAATTTTTTTTATCGTCGCGTTACATCGATTAGATCGAGATCGAAGAATTCAAAATATTTGCCAGCGCATGTTTTCGCGGGGGTAGTAAGAGTTTTATTGCGATAAGAAGACTACGATCGTCGTCTCGGTCATTGATAAACGCGAGAAAAATTTAATTGTTTCTAGGTAACGATACGTCTTTGATAACGATTATTCTCTCCGGACTCGACGTTGAATTTATAGATAATTAAATTACAATTAATTAATAATTAATGATTAATAACTCGTTATGTTTCAAAGACACGATTTTTTATACGACTCGATCTTTATCGATCGGTGTTCGAAAGAACTCGGGCAATTAAATTTGTCGATTCTTGCTATAAAATTCAATTAGTTCGAATGATTATTTTTCATTTTGTCTTATTGTTTTTTTTTTCTAAATGGAAGTAATAAAGTTCGATTGGAACGAAGATGAAACGATCGACGTCGTTGCTTCACGACCGATCGATTCGATCTCGAGGGCTCCGGCGCTCTCGGTCGAATCTTTCTCTCCTTTCGATTTTTTTTTTGGGGTCAACGAGCGGCCTTGAGAGGACGGCATTCGCCTGCAAGGAGAATGAGAAGAAGCAGAAGGAAAAGGATGATTCACACGAGATATACAAACACAAACAGGCAAGACGGTTGCTCACGCAGGATTCTCTTTTCTCTCTTCAGGCTGCAGCCTGGTCGAGGAGGGATTACCCAGATCGGTTCGCGACAACCCGAACGCGTTCCTTTCGTTCCTCGCAAAATCGTCCTTTTTCCTACGCCCGAGAAGACGCGGTTTCTCGTTCTAGGAAAAAAAAAAAATTTTTTCAAACGTTAAAAATAATTGTAAAAAATAATTAAAAGCTAATACGAGAATAAGATAAAAATAATCTTTTTTTTTCTTTTAATTAAGAGGAAGTCCCGTACAGCGCGACGGCGACGGTATACAGAAATAGTCATCGCGGACGAGCTCATCTCGAGACGAGTGAGAATATCGTCTCACGAAAGTGTAAGTAGAACGAGAGAATTCTAGAAGGCGGCCGAGCGAGCACCGTGAAACGAAGATGGACACGAGAAGGGGGCTTTGATGGATATTTTCTCGACAACGAAGAAACGAGAATTGAAAAAAAAGAAGGAAGATAAAAAAGAAGATCGTTGTTTCTTTTCTTTCTTTCTTTTCGTTACGAAAATAAATAATGAAATATGTTTTAGTCTCGTTTCTTCTTTTTAGTTTATTTCTTCCTCCTCCTCTATTTCTTCTTCTTCGTTCTTCGCTGTATTTTGCCCTCGGGACGTTTTTCATCGAAAACCAAACGAAAATTCACTCGTTATATTTTTCTTCTTATTTTTCACAGAAATCTCTCGTGATCGAATTAAACTACACGTGCGAACGAATTATAAATACGAAGTAGGTACGAGAGAAGCTCGAATTTTTCGTCGTAGTAGAGAAAAATGAGATATTTATTTATTTTATTCTTCTTTCTTATCGAAGTATCGCGATTAATCTAAATCGAGGATTTTAGATAACGAGTTCATACAGCTCGACAGATATTTCGTCGATAAGAGCGGAAGGATAACGATAGTGGTACGTTATCGGGATTTCCCAATTTTTATTCTTGCACGTGTATTTTTTTTTATCATTTATTTACGTTCTCGCGCCACCGATAGTTCGCGATAAGATCGATGGAGCAAACGAATGTCCAAAAAATATTCGCATCGTTCGAGAGCGTAATAAATTATTTCGTCGATCCTCGGTCGAAAAATCGTGCGCGTTGGCGAAATAAAAAAAACAAGAAATTCATATTTCTCGGAGATTCTCGAAGAAAAACGTGCTCGAGTGTTCGTCTCAGCGTCGTTTGTTATTCGCGCAGCACGTTCTCGAGAAATCCACGGGGTGAATCGATTTTGCGTGTTTTTTTTAAATTTTTATTTTCGTTTCGCAACGCTCGAATTTCTTCGTTTTTTGTTTTATCGAATAATTGTATGTCGAAGAAGCGATGGAGAGATTGATGTTGATAGGAAGGTTTTGTTTTGTCGAAATTAAATACAACGAGGACGAGAAGCTCGTTAATATCGTCGAGCGAAAGAAAAGAATTGAGTAATTCTTTAGAAACGCAGCACGAGAGAGATTTTTCGTTTGTAGTCGTTGCATACGAGGACTGGGAATGAAGAGGCGATGCTCGCGGATTGCTGAAGGGAGAGATTAATTTATTTGACTCAGGCGTGTGGGCCCCCCCGCGTCTTCGAGGTCTCGAACGAGCTATCGACCGTTGTTGATTATATCTGTATATACGACTGTATCGCCGTATCAGCGTGTGTGTATATATAGTTACGACGATATATCTCGTCCAGAATCTAATGGAGACGATTAAACGACTTAACAGGAATCTCGTGAGTGCGTCGCGTATGTATAAAATAAATGTGGGGCAAGATGGACCACCGCGACGAGAGAGCGGCAAATTTACTTGAAATTTTTTTTTACAAATTTAACACAGTATGTAAGAAATACTATGTAATTTAAAAATAATGGATTCGTAATTTTTGCTCGAGTATTCTAGAAGGTTGAAAAATGATTAGAATATGGAAAAAAATTGATAATAATAATATTGTATATAATATCATAATAATATTATGTAATAATAAATTATATAAATAATGTAATAATAAATTATATAAATTATGTAAAAGTAAATAATATTATACAATAATAATAAAAATAAAATTATATTATGATTGTATAATATTATAATAATATAATTTTATAATTATATTTTATTATAATAATATATTGTAATAATATTAATTATTAATTTTTGCTCGAGTATTCTAGAAGGTTGAAAAATGATTAGAATCTGGAAAAAAATTGATAATAATAATATTGTATATAATATCATAATAATATTATGTAATAATAAATTATATAAATTATGTAAAAGTAAATAATATTATACAATAATAATAAAAATAAAATTATATTATACTTGTATAATATTATAATAATATAATTATATAATTATATTTTATTATAATAATATATTGTAATAATATCAATATAAATTGATAAATACAAATCGATCTTCAGGATGAAAATGAATATTACAATTCCGTGAAAATTCACAATAGCGTCAGTTCAATCAAAGAATCATTTATATAATTGCAACAGTGACTCGTAATTTCTATCCTCGGGCTGCAAACAATTAAAATAATTACCAATAATGTTGAAAAAAAAGACAAAAAATAACGAACGTCGAATAAGCATAATTTTCAAGTGGTCCATATTGCCCCAAACCACCCCTACTTCGATCTCGCATCCCGAGTACAAGCTGCAGCGTCGGGAGAGAGAGTCTAATCGCCGGTTCACGTACGTCACGATGTCTGTGTCACGAGTTTCGCACGCGTCCAACGACTGACATAGTCCATCGAGCGAAAGAGAGAGAGAGAGAGAAAACGAGAACTAGAGGAAAAGAGAGATGGAAGAATTTATTTCCTCTCACCGTAAATAAGTGTATGTTCCATATTGCACCTGCCGGCAATAAGGCGTTATCTCGTTGTACCAGCCACAACAGACCACCGTCTCATCAATGACTCATCGTCACGACAATATAATTAACGTACGATCTTTAAAACGTTTTTTCTTCTTCATTTTTTTTTAAATTTTTCTTACACCGCCAATATAACGAATTTTTTTCTTCATTCTCGCTCGATTGCGAGACTACGAATATTATTAAAAGGGAGAAAAGTGAGTCGATTGTAATACGAGAGTATTCTCGTCTCTCTCTCTCTCTCTCTCGTTCATTGTGTGCAATTAAATTTCGCACAGAACTTGGTCTTGCGTGCATGCAACTTACGCCTCGCCCCTCCTCCCTCTTCATTATATTTCCTTCCCTCGCAATGAAACACACGCGTTCAACGTTTCAGGATCTCGTTTTCTTCCAAGGTCATCAGAAATGCAGCGAGCACGCAAAGTCCGCGCAGACGTAAGTATCGCTCGTTAAAGGAAAGAATTAAGCAAGTGGTACGACTCGGGGTTGAAGGGGAGAAGTAAGAGAGAAAAAAGAACAGGGAATCGACCTGGTCCATCTTAGCTGGAATTTCAAACTATTCCGACTCGTTGCCCCAATTTTTTTCCTTTTTTTTTTATTTCTCGGTTCGCGTTCATCGATGATTATCATTCGAATAATGCGAAGAACTAGATCGTAAAACGAGCGGCTCGCTCGAAAGCTGCGAGTGTATCGTACATACGATATGCAATAGTCGCCAATATGCATTACGAAAGTTTCCTGATCCGCTTTTGCCTCGCGAAAAACCCGTCGAACCTGTTGTCGCGATACCGATTTCCCCCTTCGCCTCAAACTTCTTCTCACCTCGCAATAATATACGCTGTATTATTTTACTCTCGTTCGATCTACGCATGTATGTTTACGATTATTATTTTATCATTTATTTATATTTTAATTATTCGTTTTCTATTTTTTTTTTTTTTATATTTTCCTTTTTATCTCGAGAATCTCTCGAGTACTCGAGAAATGGGAAAAACCGACAGCTCGTGTCCGACGTGTTACGACCTTTGGGTAAAATAGTTTATGAAAAACGTGCGAATTGTTGCACATGCGTCAAAGGTTCTCCCGAGAGACCAACTGACTATCGAGGCTGAGGAGAAAAAAAAAGAATGGAGGATTATGGTGATACTCGTCGACCGTGCGCGTCGATTTATATCTCTTTTTTTCGCTTTTATTTATATTTCTTTTTTTTATATTCATTTATATTATTTTATCTATTATATTATTATTCATTTGTATAATATATAAATTAATTATATATTATTTATTATATATATTATATTTTATTATATATTAATATTAATATATTAGAATATATTATTATGTCTATTAATATAATTATATTGATATATTAATATATTATCAATAAATAATATATTAATATTATTATTAATATAATAATATTAATAATATTAATATAATAATATTAATAATAATATTCTTTTAATATATTAGTATATTATTAATTAATAATATATAATATAATAATATATTATTATTTATATTATTTATGTCTGTTTTTTGCTTTTTTTTAAATATATATGTCCGTATCGTTGCAGGATTGGAAAAAAGCCAGTTTTGGATTTTTTTTTCTTCACCGGAGGCGACGTTAATTCGCCAATAGAGGCTCGGGCGACACGTCGATAAAGCACGCTAACTAAAAGGCCAATCTCTTTTTTCTCGTTTTGTCTCGGATACGCGAGATTGCTCTGTTATAGATACAGCGCCGAGACACCGATAAGTATCACGTACGTTTCGTGATTTTAACGTGACGTTGCTCGAGTTGTAACGCGGAGTGTTATGGCCGTCACGAGCGCGCACCAAAGTGGATTAACGCTCTCGTTCAAAACCCGCTAAATCGCTCTCGCTACAAAATATAATGCGTACGCGGTTACAATAATATTAATATTGACACCGGCGGTGTATTAGAGCGAGTTATTATCGCGAGCGATAACAGCTCGCGAATAGCGATAACGAAATTTTCCAAAATTTCTACGAGACAATTATTTTGGGAATAAGATTATTGGGACGAGATTCGATAAATTAAAATCGACTAATACGAGATTTTATCGATTTAATTAAATGTAATTAAAGTTAATTTTTTAATCTGATTTTAATTAAATTTATATATTCATTTAATATTAATATATTTAATTAATTTAATATAATAATAATAATATTAATATATTTAATTAATTAATATAATAATATTATTATTATTATATTAATAATAATAATAACAATATTATTGTTATATTAATTGATATGTTATTCATTAATTGATATATTATTCATTAATTTGATATTATATATATTAATAATATAAAATTCAATATAATTAAATATAATAATATTTAATAATGTAAACGATAATAAATTATAATTTAATATCTATGTAATTTTTTATTGGTTCTCCTTAGGGTTACAAAGAGTTAATATAATTTAATATTATTGTAATTAATTTAATATTATATATATTTACTGGATTTAATCGAATTCAATTAAATTTAATTGAGTTTAATTAAATCTAATCGCAAGTTGGCAAAAATGGATCGATTCGTTTCTGTTATCAGATTTTAGAGTCCGAGAATAGATGTTATCCGGTCTACGAAATATTGATTAATCCTTTAATCCCTCGTTACGAAAGAATAACGTGACGCGACGTATCGAAAATAAATTGATACGACAAGATCGTCATTCACGTGGCGTATATTCGCCGATGAATCGTGCGCTCATTTTCATCTTTCTCTCTCCCTCTCTCTTTCTCTCGACAACAACAACGAATCGGTCAACAAAATGATTAGCGATTTAGCGAGACGACATTCTCACCCAGTTTTCTCATCGCGTTGCAAAAAGTCGTCGACGTTTAACACAAAGAAGCGTAACGATTGTTACGAACGACAAACTTCTCGAAAAAGTTTGAAAAGAATTTGGAGAATTCTTTTTAAGAAAAAAAAATTAATCCAAATTTCATTTATTTTTCAATTCGATTTAACATTTTTGATAAAACTTGCAACAATGCGAACATTTTCATGACGCATTTTTGGATTCGTAACTTCCGCTTTCGTCCCGTATTGACCGGGTCAATTAGATGACAAAGAGAGAGAGAGAGAGAGAGAGAGACACGCGACGTGAGTCACAGTTTTCGGTTTCTCCCGTTCGATGATCGTACGCATCTTGATAAATATATCCATATACCTTAAAAATAACGTGATTGCACGAGTCGAATTAACGATCTTAAACAGTGATTCATTTTTTTTCCTTCCCTCGCGGCCAAACTCTTGCCAAACTACGAGCATCTTCGAAATCTCATAAACATTTACTGTTAGCCGTCTCGATGACGTCACCGGAGTCGAAGATGCGGCGAGATCATTCTCGGTAAAGAGAAGACCGTCCGAAAAAACGGAAAAAGAGGTCGCTTGCGATCGCGAGAACTCGTTAAAAAAATAGGAGAAAAAATAAAGAAATTTCCCAGACGTCTGAGAAAAAAGAAAATACCCGTGTGGTTTTCATCGATTTTATTAATTCCATTAGTTCAATTCATTTTTCATTTCCCCCGAGCTCGCCGAGTAATTTAATTAATTAAAACGATCTCGTTGCGATCGATTGCGTAATTCGCCACGAGTACACAGGGACGTCCGATAAGTAAACGGTTCTTTCTGGGATTTTGGTACGAAACAATTGCTTGATAACGATTCCCAGAATCGAATACTCGAAATATCATCGTTATCGCAATGGAGGAATGTTCTATAAAGCTACGATACGAGAGTCCAATGTATATTGGCTTCCGGCGATGATAATGAAGAGGGAGCGAGAGAGAGAGAGAGAAAGGGGGATAGAGAAGGTGATATCGTTTGATTATCTCGCCGCTCGAGAGAACTCGCGGTTTAACGGAGAGAGAGAGAGAGAGAGAGAGAGAGAGAGTGATCCGCTCGCCCGTCAATTACATCCGGCTTCCGGCAGGAGAGAAGATCGACGAGGAGCGAAGATAGGTGGGGAGGATCCTCGAGTGTCCTTGGATCACGCGAGGTCGAGTCCCAACAAGGTCGATACGAGGGAAAAAAAAAATTCAAAAAAAAACGTATACAGGTCGTAGTCGTCAGCTTGGAGTGTCGCCTGTCCGTTCACCGTCGTACGGCGAATCGTTAACGGACGTTAGCCGACACCTGCCGAGGAACAGACGTTTACGGCGCCCGCGAAAGAAGTGGAGGGAAAGTGGGAGGTTTTAGCGAGAAGCCTTGCCAAGAGGGTTGATAATGCATTTAGGTGCAATATCGCGTGCGTGTACTAAAAGTTAGCGGCGGGTTTTGTTTGGTGCTAAAATGCACGAGATAAGTTTGTTTTTACGGTACGTTACGAGAGTTGGTTTGGCGAAGCCTCGCGAGAGATATAATAATAATTGGCGTTGGTGCGAGGAGATAGGAAAGAGCGAGAGGGAGGAAAAGGGAGAGAGAGGGAAGATTTTTGCGGTTGTTCTCTCGCGAGTCTCGCACGGGCACGACTTCTCGCGAGTCGATACTTTCACTTCGCACAACACATCTACTACTTCTTGGATGACCCGGGATTGCGTTTCGACTCGATTACAACGCTCTCTGTTGCATCCTTTTATTTTTTGTGTGTGGATGTATAAACAGAGTGAGAGAGGATGGTAGGGAGGGAGATACGAATGTAAAGGATGCGATGATATACAGGGTGGATTTCATAAGGTTGTCACAGACGTTATTCTAAGGTAGATGGGATCATTACAAACAAAAGTTGTAAATATATATTAGGGATATTTTTAATAGTTGACGAGATATCAATTTTTAAAGGTGGTCCAATCAAAACGTTGGAGCTGCTCACTGCCCGTCCTAGCGGCCGATGCCCGTGAAATAAAAATTATTGCGTAATAATATAATAATAAATAAAATTGACTGCTCTGAATTTTGCAACCCCAGATGTAACGCCCTACACGGTGCTATCTCTACGGCTAGGGCGGGAGTGGGCGGCTCCAACGCTTCTCGACGCGCTCTGATTGGATCAACTTTAAAAATTGATATCTCGTAAACTATTAAAAATATCCCCAATGTATATTTGCAACTTTTATTTGTAATGATCTCATCTACCTTCGAATAAAGCCTGTAACACCTTATGAAATTCACCCTGTATATATGTGTGTATGTGCGTGTATGTGTGTGTGTGTTATTCGTGCTACATGGCCATGGGTGTGAGACACACCAACCAGCCTGCAACAAACGCAGACGTGGTGGCAATCTCCCGAAAACGGATACTCGAGATACTCGACCTACATAGATATTATAATTTTATTACGCACCGTGAAATAATCAATATTTCGATTTATTTTTTATATTTCATTTTTGTATTTTTTCTATAAGGTATTTTAAGTTTGTGAGGAAAATCGTGGTGGGAAAAGAAACCGAGAGCCCTAGATCTAAATAAAAAAGAGCAAAGTCACTCCAAATTTGGAGACTTTTTTTTTACTTTCAAATTTCAGTGAAATCTGTAAAAAAATGTAATTTCCTTTTCCTTCGTTACTTTCTAAAACCTCGTTACGTTGGAAAATTTCCTGACCCCATATCACCTCGAACTTTCGACGAGAACCGACAAATTTTGTCACAAAGCAAGACACAAAAAAACAAAAATTAATACAAAATTTCAAAAATCTTTTTTTTTTCAATCTTTCGCCCAACGAACACTTTTTTTTTACCTCGTTACGTTGGAAAATTTCCTGACTCCCTAGTCACCTCGAACTTTCGAGTCAAACCGACAAATTTGTTCCATAAGAAAAAGAGAAAAAAAAAACAAAAATCAATACAAAATCTTTCATCGCTACATCGTATCTCGCCCAACGAACAGTTTTATTTTTATTTCGCTTCGTGAAGTTTCCGCAATTACCTTTCAGGGTCTTTGCATTACCGTCGTATTTTGACCGGTGCGTCACCGAGCGTTATACCGTCATAGACGTGATTGTAATTATAATAGCTCTGACGAACGAAATGGACGAGACGTAGATAACAAGGGCAAACGCGGAGCGAGGAAGAGATAAGTTCAATTTACATCGTGTAGAGGAAGAAACGCAAGTTATAGTACACAAGGCTGCAAGGCTTTTTCCGCACTCCCACGCAACACGCCCTTAAAACGTGACGTCAAACTCAAAGACTACAAATTATGTTTCGATGAGATACCCGCCTCTCCTCCCTTCATTGCTCGCAATATCAACTTAAGGCTAGGTATATATATATATATATATTTGTATATATATATCATATTATATATAAAATATATTTGTATATATATATTATATTATATATATTATATATATATATATATATATAAATATAATATATTTATATTTATATTATATTTATATTATATATATTATATATATATAAAAATATAATATATTTATATTTATATTATATTTATATATATATTATATTTATATATATAAATATTTTATAATATTATATTATATAATATAATATAATTATATATTATTATTATTATATATTATATATTATATTATTATTTATAATATTTATATTTAGGTATATATATACCTAAACGTCAAACTTATATATATATATATATATATATATATATATATATATGCGAGTTTGACGTTTAGGTCATGGACTGTAATATCGACCGTCGCAACGCGAGAGAGACTTTTGTATCGGCCTCTCTTGGCTCCCGGACCAGAATGAGCCTTGCACGGCGCTTTCTAATCCGGCGGGGACTCCGTCCTGTTATTACTCGTGCATGCGGTCGAGATCTCTTAACAAATCACCTCAAAAACACTCGCGTTACACCGGGCTCTCTTGAATTTGTGGTCACGTGCCGCGAGGCTTATTCGCTCGAGGTAACGAAACGCCGAGACGTTAACGAATCTACGAACGGGGAACTTGTATACGAGCGGTGTCTCGTTGAGAGAAAAGGGCGACGACTTAGATTCTACGCACGAACGATTTGCCTTCGATTTAAGAAAGTTACGATTTTCTTTTAGTCTTTTTTCTTTGTTTGTTTTCCCTTTGCCATTCGTGAAACAGTTTTTTCCATTGATTTCCAGTGAAAGTACGTTTATTTTTCTTATTGTTAACGGGACTCTGTGTTTCCGTCGCTCTTTCTCCTGTGGCGGGAGAGGGAAGTGAGAAAATCGGGCACGAAAAGTCATCGCGAGGAGAGAGAATAAAATATTGACCTAAAAATAAAATTTACGATTTTTTTAAATTCTCGTTTCAGATATTTTAATACGAATTTGAAAAATAGATTAATAGGCCACGAAAAACGGGATTTTGGGAAGTAAATGTGAAATATTGACCCAGATTGACAATTTGTTACGGATCGATAAGAAATGATCTTGATGTTAAGAAAGCCAAAAAAAAACTGTTACCAAATTATCCAATACACCGGCCATGGTTTTAGGGCCGGAATACTGGCTTAGGAGTTTGGTCCGAATTCTTGACGAATTCTGATTTCAGTCCATTCAGACACCCACGCGTTATGTGATAATCACACGCAGGTAACACAAGGACTTTTGCAACGGAGAAAAAACAAGAAGATTGTTAATAATTGTTCATTGAGAGAAACAGACGCGAGGGAAAAAGGGTACGAAAAATTTTCGTCCAAGAGTGGGAATCGAACTCGCGACGTTGAGGTTACCAAACCGGCACGCTAGCGACCTAACCACCGCACGCTATGTTAAATATAAAAGCGTTTCGTCAATTGTACTGTCGCTCACGAATGAGATCCATGTATACATCTTTTTCTCCCATTTTCCTTTTCTTTCTAATAAATCGCGCTCGACGATCGAGACAATGAACGATGCGTCGAGTTTATATCTCGGAACAGTGATCGTTGAAATTTTTCCGGAAGTTATGTAAAATGTGAAGAAAAAAGAATAAAAAAAAAAATGCAAAGTCGAGAGTCCACCGAGAGATTCTCGAGTTACGTAGATTCGAGTTACTTGACGTTACGGATCGTTCGTTCGCTCGACTCGATTCTTAGAAACGTACTAAACGGTCGATGCTCGAATCATTAATCGAGACCGTAAAGCCTGACTCGTTCCCATTTGCGACGAGCGTATTAAAAATGATTGTGCGAATTAGACAAAATTTATAGCTTCGTCGACTTTTTTATCATTTCCCTGTAACTACTTTTTTCTTTCGTATACGTAGATCCTGAATGTTGTGTAACAATGTCAACAGATCGTAAATTAAAAAAAGAAACAAAGTGGAACGCGAATGTTGTGAATTTTTGAACGAGACCGGAAGTGGGGTGGATTCGAGTTTCTCGTGGTAGCGAGGCACGTGAGAACGTTTTACATGTGGGACACGAGTCTATAGACGGAGACAGAGGGAGAGAGAGAGAGAGAGAGAGAGAGAGGCGCTCGTCTCCGCGTGGACAACAACAGCAGCCGCATTGCAGCTGGGCGTTTTGATATTAATCTGGCTTCACGTAACCGACACAATGACGTCGATATCGATTTGATTAGTGCGTTAACCAAGTCCGTTACGCTTTCTCTCTCTTTCTCGGACACTCTCGTCGAGTCATTGTTCTTGCCGATACGAAAAAGATCGGTAAAGCTCCGAACGATCGAGCAAAGAAATTCAATTTATTCGCTTCGAAAGATTTTTAAGTGAAATCTCACTGGTTAGGACGCGGAGTGAAATTTTTTTTTATCACCGGTCATCCGCGACAACGAGACCTCGCTCGCAGCCTCACTTGCGTCACGACGCGATTACTGTTTAACGCGAGTTTGCCTCGGGAGGGAGCAAAAATCCCGATAACATGCACGCGTAAGCATTAATTATAATTTGCGATGCGAAACGTGCTGAGCAGTCAATGTCGTTGATTATTCTCGACGTGAACTGTACACAAAATGAACTTGCATTTTTCATTAGTTCTAGCGCCTATTGTTATTATAGAAATTATTAGTAATATTATTAATATTATTATTATTTATAAGGCCGATAGGAACAAGCGGACTCTTCTGTTTTTGAATCTTACCGTTTCAATCTTGTCGTTGATTATTCTCGACGTGGACTGTACACAAAATGAACTTGCATTTTTCATTAGTTTTACCGCCTATTCTTATTATAGTAATTATTAGTATTATTATTATTATTTATAAGGTCGACAGGAACAAGCGGACTCTTCTATTTTTCAATCTTGTCGTTGATTATTCTCGACGTGGACTGCACAAAATAAACTTGAGTTTTTCGTTAGTTTTACCGCCTATTGTTATTATAGTAATTATTAGTAATATTATTAGTATTATTATTATTATTTATAAAGTCGACATGAACAAGCGGACTCTTCAATTTTTCAATCTTGCTCAGTGTATGAAACAATTCTGTAGAACCACGGAGCTGTAATATCGATGACACTTGGAATCCGCCTCGTCATGAGCATGACAATTCCAGTCTTAGAAATCGCCAGCTGTAATCCACACGAGTCCATTCATTCATTGACTCTGCTCATAACCTGGATGACCTTTGGCCGAGAGAGTTTGGCGCTGCGAGTAGTGATGATCGTAGTGACCTCGTCGGGAGACCTGGCCAAAAAAGTGTCGTCCGGCATTTCTGCAGTCAGCAGGTCATCGTACGAGGTCTTCCAAACATCCGGTCCCAAGCCCAACCTTGGCACGTGAATGAGTTGCTCTAGAGACTCTATCATACCAGCCCAACTTGCTGAATCGAAAGCATTATTCACGTCGGACCGGATCAGCAGGACTATTGGTCCCGCTTGGTAGCACATTGTGTTCGCGCTGCTGACAGTAGTCTCTACTTCAGTGACCGCTTTGATAGTGTAGCAACTTCGTTGAAACTCGTACTGCTGGTTAGACAAATCTTCGGCAACTCCCGATTCGATTGGTGGTTTCAGCAGCGTCTCCATCATGTTTCCAGCCGTGTCCAGTGTGCACAACGGTCTGTACAATGACAGCAAACTGGATACCCCCTTGTTTTTGTTAATCAGAACTAATCGTGGTACTTTCCATTGCCCTGCGAAAATTTCTCTCTTCAGACATGCATCGTACATGTTCAGAATGAGATTCGGGCAGTGATTGGTGACTGCATTCAGCGCCTCTGCTGCTATGCCGTCTAGCCCTGGCGCTTTTTCGTTTTTCACCGAAGCTACAGCTGTTTTGAATTCCTCCTCGCTGAACTGTACAATCTTCCTCGACATTCGTTCCCTCGCTTGGCCCCCTTCCCTCTCAGAGTCGGTTGGGAAAATAGTATCCAGTATGTTGTTCATAATTCCTGGATCCAGTTGTCCATTTGTGCTTGATCTGATCATATTCTCAATCACTTCCTTACAAAGCTTGCGCCAGGTACGATTTTTACTCTTCTGTATTGCTTTCTTCATTGCCCTCCTTGCATCTCTATATTCTTCTAATCTTTGCTCGGTCTCGGGTTTGTTCCAAGCTCGCTGCGCCATACGTCGGTGTTTAACAGGATTCCTGCATATTTCCGCGATTTCGTCGGTCCACCAACACAGCTGCGTTCTCTCGATCCATCCTCTCTTATTCGACATCCGTGAGTTGCAGGCCATCTCGATCAGCTGTATCGTGCATTGTTATTATTATTGTTAGCCCTTTGAGCTCTAAGGACGCATATATGCGTCAGCAAATGCGTCTGCGAACCACATAAGCTTGAAAGTACTCAGGTCTCAAAGGGTTAGTATTATTATTATTATTATTATTTTACTATTAACAAAATATGTGTATCGAAAAAAAACATTATGTACTTTTTATAATGACAACAATAATAATTGTTATAAAAGTTATATAATCTTTTTTTTCACGATAAAAATGTCTCGTTCTACGAAACGTGAAATTTATCAGAGGGAAACTAACGGTTGTCCTAAAAATAGGCACGTTTCCCGGTCGAGAAGAAGTACCTGGGAGAGTACCATTGTGGGTTCTATAAAAAGAACTGGCCTTTTTAGACAACTTTCGCGTACAATCGACTCGGCGCCCTCGAAAGGTTTTTGTCATCAAATTTTCATCTTCGCGAGCGGTTCGCTCAATGGGGAGACAAGAGGATTGACAGAGCTCTCGTCGTGTCGTAGCAACTCCAGCACTTCGCGTCGCTCACCCACAATTTCCCAGAGCTCGGCAGCTTTTGGCCACTTCTCGAGGAAATGCCGCGCTCAGCTTTCCTCGAAGCTGTCTTCATTTTTTTTTTCGTCTTATTCCTCGTCTCGTTAATTCTTTTTTTTGTCTTCTTTTCCTCTTTTCTTTTTTGCCTATTTTCGTTTCTTTTCAATTCGTTTTCCACTACTTCTATCCTCGTCGTGCCGTCGCCAATTTCGCGCGAATATCATAGAACGCTACGAGCTTTTACCGCGTCTGACTCATACCTCTAAATACCAACGTTGCACATAGTTATAGCGCCGGGATAAAGTTTCTTCCAGATTTACCGGCTCGAGAAGCAGATTCATAAAGCTTTCCCTGGAAGTGTTGACGACCCTTAAGTGATACGACCCGTGAGTCACGTATGCTCCCCAGTGACAATTTTCCCAAACAAAGTGACCCACATAATTATGCGAATTTCATTATTTCGCGTGAGACCGGCGCCAGCAAACAACAAAAAAAAGAAAGTAATTTGTTCGGCTCGAGAGCGATGAAAATAATCATTTCTTCAATTATATTTAATTACTCGCAGTGCTTAATTGCACGGCTTAAAAAATGTGCAATAAACCGTTGGATTACTTGACTTCTTTCCTGTAATATAAATTTTATATAGAATCATATTTTTAGATAAAAACAAAAACATTTTAATCGTACACGTGACGAATTTAATAGAGAAAGAGGAGACCTCGATGTCCTAGTAATCAAGCCTGACAGCTAAGAGCACGTGTCCGGTATCCATCGGAGGGTTAAGGTCACAGCCCCGATGGTCATCCGGGGGTTAAATTATTCCGTTACCCACACACCGTAGTCTCGTGTAATTATTATATATATTTTTCCGACACGTCGTCCGTTCCCCGACTGCTCTTTGCATTATTTATCCAATTGCTCGCGTGGCCTACAGCTTGAAGTTACATATAAATATAAATATACTTTGCACGCAATTTCATTGCGTCATCGAGACGATCGTCCGGGGATATCGAACATCGTGAAAAAAAGAACCACGTGTGAACCGCTAAACATAAAACTAGTGACTTATCGCTCTACATGGTGAATCATTCGATCGAATTAATTAATCAAGCGCCATTGCCACGATTAAAATAAATCAATCGTATCGAGCTCGAGGAAGAGAAAACGTTTTAATAAAAAATAAATGAGAATGAAAGTCTTGTCGAAAATCTTTGGATTTTTTTAAGCGCGAAAAAAAAGATGCCTTAGGTAAAAATATTCTACGGCTATCTTGAAATGGATAGCGCGGCAAAAACTATCGTCTTTTCTTCTCCGAAGTACGCGTGGGTATCTTGAAGATCACCGTGTTGATCGTTCGAGGTTCTCTGGATCGTCCTCTCACTTTTTACATTTAAGGCAGGCGAAGGCTGGATACACGAGGCTCTCCCGTCCTCTCGATATTATCGATCGTCTCTAACGTGTGCAGGAGGTGGCTAGAGAATCAGAGAGAACAAAATGAAATATATAAATATAAATCGTCTCGACCGAAATATTTGCACGTTTGAAACGAGAAGTGTTTGTTTGCGAGAGGGCCACGAGTCGACGAAACGGGTCTCCTCTAACGCGGTTTGTACGTGGGCATGCCTGACCGGAAGCACGTATGACTAAACGAGCGGATATTTCATCATTCGTACAATACGTACAATACGTCGCAGCACGCACCTATGCTCGGACAATTGGTCACGCGTCTTAATGACAAAAGTCACCTCACTGTATTCCTCGAACCTACCCTAATACGTAAACAACAAACTTGGGACACTAAAAATAAGAAATGAAAAAGAACTTGTATGCTTGAGAGAATTGCGAGCCTGTTGTGCTGGAATAATTTTGCATCCAATTTGAAACAAAACAAAAGAGAGGGAGATATATACACGTCCGACGCCCCCGAAGTACTCGATTGCCAATCGATTTTATTGTTCTCGTTTCATTATTATAAGCGTATAATGCGACCGGTGTTTCCAGCTTCAAAGAGAATGAGGCTCGCAATCATTATGCAAACGAAAACCGGCTAGATAAGACCACCCGCTGTGTAGTCTCGCGTGTGTTAACTACCGCATACGCTTATCTATGTGTGTATACGTGGTAAAGAGACTACGTGTACTTTTTATTGAATTCACACGGGGGAAATTTCGTGTCTATAAATAGAACGTCAGGCGAGAAAGAGAGGTGAGTCAGAACGCGCGTCCTAACGCAATATTGCTCCTGCCTCTACTCGCAAAAAGCGTATGTGTGTGTGTGTGAGAGAGAGAGGGGAAAATAATGAAAAACGAAGGGTAGTGAATCACTCAACTGTGTGTACCTGTCGCCGAGACGACAATGTTTTTTTTTTTCTTCTTTTATCATTGTAGATTGTTCGATAAAGCCGCGGCATTTCACTTTGCTAAGCTTCCGCAAAGTGGTTTTATTGACGGATTAAATTGAAAGGGAGGAGCGAAATTCTATTTATACGAAAAGGATCCTCCATTATCTTCGAAGAGCTTTTGCAATCGCGGGGCTATGATTGCTTTCGATAATTCGTCGCACGGGAATTGTCCCGACGAATTTAGATAATGTATGCCAGCTGTTTTTCCTTATTAGGTCCGGTTCGATAACCCGCCATCTGACCCGCCGTTCGAACAGAGAGCGTATGCGCCGTCTGTAACAAACACATCGTCAATGCTTATCGATTCGTCAATAAGATTTTTATTTTTGTTTTCGAGCCATCGGACCGAAGACGCGCCACGCTTTTTACTTCCTTCGATAACGATTTATTTTACTAGGGCACACCTAGAAGCGTGTGATGAACTGTGAAAGTCGCATGTGTCTTTCGGAACGACGAAGAAATAACGATGATGCTTTTGTTAGGCGATATCGAGAGTTTGATAAGAAGCGAGAGTTTATAAAACGAGGACCGTTCGGCTTCTATTTCTGTTCGTTTTCACTCCTTCGTGGACAATGCAAAAGTGAAACATCTGTATCATGCAGATTTTCCAGTATTTGCATCGTAAATGTAATTCAGAAGAAAAGAAGCGAAGAAGCTTGATAGCTTATCTGACCCAAGACCAAGCGTTCTTTCATTTTTCATCGCTCTTGCCACAATCAAAATACGTTGAATAATATCCGACTATTTTTATTCAGTTTGCTGTGGACTCGGTCGTACATAACTAATAATGCGAATCGCATTGAGAATGTCACCACGAGATCTTTTCCAAATTTATGTGTTTTCTTTTTTCCTCCGCACGATAAATATTTGTACGATATGTCCGATCGTAGCCTCGACCTAGAGATATTCGGTTGTTATTGAAACAAATACAGGTTGTCCCTGAGAAAATCATAGTCAGATTCTTTTCTATTCCTACCGTGATTTTCCTTGGCCGGTTGACACATACACACGAACACACAACGTTCATGAGAGCTTCTGGAAAATTTCAAACGCTTCGGTTTACACGCCACGTGCTTGGAGTAAACAAGCGAATCGATGGAATTGATGACTCGTGAATTGCACACGACTTTTATTGCGTAAAGCTTGTACAAAGCTCGTGGCTGAGATGTACGGAGAAGACCTGTTGGCATGAATGATAGAATGATTCCGAAATGCGGCAGGTTATAATAACGTACAGCGTAAGAGAGAATGGGAAGAATTTCAGCACCTCGATAGTACACGAGAAGTTGCCTCGGGCTTGGTGCCAAGATTTCTTGGAAACCAGATTACGACGAAGCGTATTGCTGAAAGGTTCGTGCAACTCGCGCCTCACGCGTTATTTCTATATCGCGCACAAATATATCGCAATCTCCGAACCGATAGAAACGTATTAATATAAACATAAAAGTTTAGATAAGTTATGTTAGCCCAGAACTAAAAGCAATCTTAATGAATTATATCTCAAAAAATTGCTCACAATTTGCTCATTAAGGATAGAAAGTTGCTCAAGCGGTAGCAAATATAAAAAAAAAAGTTATTAAACAATTTTGTAACAAACAGGACTTTGACGGTTTCTAAGTCACCCGAGGACGGATGGATCTTTTTTGGGCTCAAAAAATTGTAATTAATTTGCTCATCGCTGCCCCACCTTTTTATTTGCATTTGATTAACGTTTTTTCAATTAAAAATAATAATTCAATTTCCGACGGGTTTGTCTCGGGAAAACGACAGTAGCGCCGCCAGTTTTGAAACATGGAACTAGAAAACGCTGAGATATCCGCGAAGTTAGCGTTGTAAATGTTCTTTTCACTTTTCCAATATTATCATATTTACATGTAAAGAGATTCTTACGGATTTACACTTGTAAATCACATCAGATATTCGAGAGAACTTTGATGATGTAAAAAGATAAATGCGAGAAGAAAATTATTCTTAAATGGATTAATATTAGCAATAGATACTTTTGTTCACGGTTGACTTGAGGTGCTAGTAATTTTATTTATCATTGCACGAAGTTGGTATCAAAATTATCAATGGTACAAGGAGCCATAAAGTTGACCGACCGACTTTACCATTTTTACCTTTTTTTTTTACTAATCGTTTGATCGTCGTTTGACATTAACGTTCGTCGTTTAATAGTCGTTTAATCGTCGTTGATAGTTTCTTGGAAAAGTGCAATAAACTTTCTGCCAGTGCGATCTGAAGTTGGCTTCTAACCGTTTACCCCTAAACTTTGGACAATTGCAGCTTTTGTATTTTTAAACTTTTTCCTTTTGCTATCGTTTGATCGTCATTTGGTACTAATGTATGTCATGTTTCATCATTCGTGCCTGATAATTATGAATTCGTATATGGTCCGCTTTTAAAACTAGGAGCCGAGCTACGAAATCGCGCAAGAGGTTCGTGAACAAGACCTAAAACAGGATGTTTGCCAGAGAGGGTGTTTATGTGTGGATAGGGTGTTTTGGTTATGGTTTTATGTTCCCTGGTATATTTATGTGACAAGAGATTGAGGCTCTGGTAATCTTAGCTGGGATCTTTCCCCTAATCTGTTTAGTTTCTACAGATAAATGGTATAGTTTATAAATGCAATAGTAAAATAATAATAAGAGAAAAAAAAGTTGTACATACTGTTTAAATTTTACCGGCAGGCTGCATTGGTTCACAGGTAGGTAAGGTAGTAGTCTAATTTATCGACCGGAGATGTGCGTCACGCATGCTGGGACGTAACAGCACCTCAAGTCATCTGTGAACAAAAGTGTGTATTGCTAATATTAATGGCAATTGAAATAGAATTTCTCGTTGAAAAGGTCTACATAGAGTTTCCACATCTTTGCTGTAAGTTGTCCATTTAAGAATAATTTCCTTCTCGCATTTATCTTTTTACATCATCAAAGTTCTCTCGAACATTCGATGTGATAAAATGATTTTTTATGAGAATCAAGTGTAAATCCGTAAGAATCTCTTTACATGTAAATGTGATAATATTGGAAAAGTGAAAAGAACATTTACAACGCTAACTTCGCGGATATCTCAGCGTTTTTTAGTTTCATGATTCAAAACTGGCGGCGCTACTGTCGTTTTCCCGGGCCTAAACCGTCGGAAATTTAATTATTATTTTTAATTGAAAAAACGTTAATCAAATGCAAATAAAAAGGTGGGGCAGTGATGAGCAAATTAATTACAATTGTGTGAGGCCAAAAAAGATCCCATCCGTCCTCGGGTGACTTAGAAACCGTCAAAGTCGTGTTTGTTACAAAATTGTTTAATAACTTTTTTTTAATAATTGCTACCGCTTGAGCATTTTTCTATCCTTAATGAGCAAATTGTGAGCAATTTTTGAGATATAATTCATTAAGATTGCTTTTAGTTTGGGGTTAACATAACTTATCTACTCTTTCCCGCGTTAGGTATTGGCGTTGTGGTTATTCCAGTGTTACGTCCTCGATGGTAATTTGGAACCGGTTGGTAACGCAGATCCGTTGACTCCGCCGATATACTCTGTCAGCGCGAAATTCGAGGAGTACGCTCAATTTGATCAGAGTAAATGAGATATTCTAATCGAGCGGAGATTCGAAAATTCGGAGATTCGGAGGTTCTGAGATTCTTTATGAAATTCGACCACTGCTATGCGCAGTTGTAGAGAACAACACGATGGATAACGGTTAATGATTGAGTTTATTCGTACTGAATTAATGATAGAGAATACACTTAGTTTCTGTTGGTTTAACTGAACAGAACGTCGAACGAGACGTTTTACAGAGATTGTTTTAACTGACGACGGAAATAAGAACTCGAGTTGTGTAATAATTATCAATGCCCGGATTTTTGGTCAGAGCGTCCTTTTTATAGGTGCTCTAATTTTGGGTGGAATGGATTTTGTTTAGGGTGGAGTTTTGGTTTTCCCTTAGGAGAGGATCGGGAAGTTCTTGTGATAGGCTGGGTTTTCCCTACCATCTCTTCGTACTATTTACTTACTAGACGGAACTATCTGCTATGTCGATATTAGGGGTAACTACGCAGAGCGCCCTTTTACCGACTAGAGGACATATGCCACTGACGTTCAGTCATTACTGAGTTTTTAAAATTGACTGGGCCTTTAATGTCGGCCAGTACGTAACACCAGTCGTATTTATAAACGGATTAGCAAACGAAGGAATCAACTGAGATAGTATACGTTCATTTCACAAATAAATTCGCACGTTCAGGACAACATATTTCCGAGTGTTCGGAACCGGTAAAAGTGGGACGTCTTTTTGTCAATAGCCATTCCTGCAGTGGGATACAGCGTCTGTTCAAGCAGATCTGAAACATAGATGAATCATATTAATTTTTTTCGAACTATGTTTGAATTAAGTTCTAAGCGTTTTATCTCTTAGTTTTCTAAGTACGGATTCGTAATACGTCATGCGATTCTTACTCTGTTATGGCCACACCGTGATCCGGTCATTGGTGACAATCGTATTGGAATATTTTTTGGAGCACGCTTAAAGTAAATCCCATTCCCTTGTTCATATCCACATTCTAAGACAGAGCATGAAGTACTTATAGATCCCTGCCTCGGCTGAAACGTGTCGGATTTTCAATATTTAAAAAAAATGTGCTTTTTATGAATTAAGAAATGAATAAGGTAGTAAGTTAAGGGATCGATAAAAAGCCTTACTGCACACTCAACGTCGAATCCAAATTGTTGACATTGTTCACGCCGTGTCATCACAGGTTCGTCAACCAGTATGTGCTTCTATAAAAAAAAAAACAAGTTAACGTTAGAGAATTCCAATTGTCAGAATTTATGAAATTATACATATATATCGTTGATATGTTCCAACTGTGTACTTATATCCCGGTTTGTTATAGAAACATTTCACAAATATCTATATTCACGTTGGATTTTATAATACGATTCTCTTTGTCTTCTTTCAACGTTCTTACTTTAGATCAAAATGTACCTCGAAATAATTGAAGTCGAATTGTAATGTCGTCATACAAAGGGTGCAATATTCATTACCATATGAACAATAGAATATGGAGATATCCTTACCTGTTGGCATGGAACGTGAATAATCGCACTCTGATATTGTGGCATTGGTCCAGTGGCGTCGACGCACTGCCTATTCATGCATATCTGGAAAATAAATGCAATGAATTGAAAATACGTATTTTGAGTGTACGTGGAATCATCGAGATCATGATATTTATCAGGCAATATCAGGTAATGTAAGCCTGATTGGTTTAATTTTTATCCACTGAAAGCATGCGAAAGTCAATACACGATATAAGAAACTCACTTTTGACTGACCGCACTCTGTGTAGTCTGGAACGCCGTATCGAAGTATTAATGGATATTTAATATCACCGAAACTATGGATACGTTTGTCATAGCGGCGATGACTGCATGTTAATATCTGACAAATGCGACTGTCTTCTTTCACCTACCAAATGTTAAAAACCAAGTTTTTACAAAGAGCAACTACCTAACGTCAGCGATGCATTTAACAGTATTCAGCAAGATAAGAGTTGGCGTGATTGAATCTTACCGCACAAGCAGCATTGTAGCCAAGCTCTCTGCATTGTTCATTGCGATTTTTTGGCATTCTTGATGGTTATATATGCAAAGATAAAGGAAGAATGAGATTTGAGAAAGAAATAAAATATTAATGTATGAACGGATTAAATACGAATATGAATGAAAAGATTGTCGTTAACTAATAATATAAACAGCTAAAGGAAATTTGTTTACCAATGTTGATCACTGAATGTTTTCGTGTAAAATCTTGTCCATGTACAGTCGGTGACGAAATTGAGTGGACACCCTCTAGTATAGAGTACCGGAACGGTTTTTTATGCCGTTTCGCCGGTAGTTGGCCTAGGCCAATTTAACCAACGTCATTTTAAAGAGGACGAATTTACCTTCATTTTGGCTATTTTAAAAAAATGCTACGTTTTTTTTTACAATTGACATCTAGTTTTGAAAACGGAAATTTTTGGTTCCTTTTTTGTTCTTCTTTGAGTGGATCTTCTTTCGTAGTCAATTTTTTTTAACACATTTCTTTATCCGCGACCATAAAGGCAGAAGTCAAAGCTTCAATTTCCTTTTTTAAATAAAATTCTACGATTTTTTTTTCCAAAGATATTTCGTTTTTTGAGAAAAAAATAGACGATTTGAAAATTGCTGCGCAGGACGAAAACGACGAAGTTTACAACAAAATCTCAAGACGGTAAAAAGTTGTATTACTTCTTGATGAGTTTACGAGAATTTCTTCACATTTTTTTTTCGAAATTTGTTTTCCATCTACCCGGTGATATATAAAAATATCATGGTATACGATCAATCGAGTTTCGACCGAAAATAGATGGAAAACAAATTTCGAAAAAAAAATCTGAAAATATTCTCTTGAACTCATCAAGAAGTAATACAATTTTTTACCGTCTTGAGGTTTTGTTGTAAACCTCATCGTTTTCGTCCTGTGGAGCAATTATCGAATCATCTATTTTTTCTCAACAAACGAAATATTTTTGAAAAAAGAAATCGTAGAATGTTTTCTAAAAAAAGAAATTGAAGCTTGGACTTCTGCCTTTACGATCGCAGTTAAAGAAATGTTTTTAAAAAATTTTACTACGCAAGGTGTTCACTCAAAGAAGAACAAAAAATCGAACAACAATTTTTGTTTTCAAACCTGGGTGTCAATTGTAAAAAAAAATCGTAACGATTTTTTAAAATAGCCAACATGAAGGTAAATTGGTCCTCTTTAAAATGATGTTGGTTTAATTGGCCGGCACTCTATACTAGAGGGTGTTCACTCAATTTCGTCACCGACTGTGTATGTATGTTCTACTATGAAACAATTGTAAGAAGGACATTCTCTTGCTTAAACGTTTATATTAATTTTAAAATGTACATTCGACAATTGGACAGCATCTTGGGTAGAGACTCGTATATTCAATTCTTCTGATGCGCAGTGATAAATATTAATTGTTTCCGCTTAAACAATTTCCAATTAGAAAATTTGAGCTTCCCTAGGACGATGGTCGTAAGAGATACAGTATAGTTTAAACTCATTTACAAAAATTGATCTTTTACATGAACTAAGGGGACAGGTTCTTTGGCTGAGCAACTTATTGTTCTCAACATTGCTCTAAAATTCGGAAGTGGGAGCGTAAATATGTAATTATATATATCTTTCTCGCATAAACAGAAATTTTACATTACCCTCTTACTGCAAAATTACAGGGCCATGTCACGATGAATATGGCGATGTATATCAGAAAAGATGTTCTTCGGTTCATGGTGAAGGAAAGCTGATTCAGTAAACAGAAAAAATATGCACATGAAATCCCCGCAAATGATAAAAGTGTTCGATCACGAATCTTTGACAATGATAAAACATTAATACTTCTAACGCTTCAATTATACGTGTCGATTACGATGTTTTAATAAAACGTTCTTAATGGATTACATACAAATGACATAGACAATGCATACCTTGTATGGGTCGGCCACACTTGAATTGAAAGAGACCCCGAATTTAAATGATAGAAATTGATATAACTAGTAGGTGATGGATGCCCCGGCTTATATATACATATATGGCTATAAAAAATCCTATGTACGAATTTTATTGCTGCAGTTAATAAACTTAGAAATAAAGCATTTATCTACGAACCTCTCTCTACCTTATCGTCGTGGCTTAAACATCCTTGAGTATGCTTCGGCGTAGAAAAATGCATTTTTTATAGGTAGATAGAGTATAACTTCGTGCGTAGTTTGCAGACCGTGGTGGTTGTGTGCACAAATTGTAATGTACAGCGCATTTTTCTCTTTTACATCCCTTCGCCTTATACCACATCTCCAGCATTAATTCCACCATCAACCACTCCGGTGGACCTATAGTTTTTTCTTAGGTGGGTTCTGAACCGCTGAGTATGGAAAAAGCACATTAAAAAAGTTCGATGCCGGCGGGAATCGAACTCGGGACCCACTGGGTGTGAACCAGGAACGCTACCCCCTATACCACTGCCTCCCTCAGATTATGTTATAAGTTCATCGTCAGACTTCCAATAATAAAAAAATCGAAAGATTTTTTTAAGCCCATTTATGTTTGAATGATTAAAAAGTGCATCCAAAGTTTCGACGTGTTTTTCCATCGCCGCGGTGCGATCTTTTTTCGCCACGATATCGATTTTTTTATTAACATTTTATTTTTCAGCAAATGTTTACTCGTGATAACCTTCAAAGTTTTTCGAATAACGTTTTTTATTGGTGGCACGTGGAGTGTAAATGCACGTAGCAGTTTTATTACGTTGCTTATCATTCGGCTCCTGCGACTGGTACAACATTCCAATGCTAGCTTAAGATTCATGATTTTAAAATATTTTTAAATTTAAAAAAATTTTTAAATGACGTTCGAATTATTCGGGAATAGCAGCGCCATTAATTAAATTTGGGAAGAGTGGTATTCTCGAGATAGATATTGCTGTATTCAGTATTTGGTAGTTCGCAGCTAATTTCACGTGGATGCAAAATAGTTCACCCTTCGGCCGCTCAGATGTCGCAGATCCAACTCTTGAGATTTCGACTTTTGTCGAAAGTTGCTGATCTCGTCCCTAATCTCTGGCAATAGAATCGTATCCAAATCGTTTCAGGTTTAATCGATTCAATGTATCGATATTTTCAGAAAAGAGAATCGAGCCTCGAAACGCTCTATTAAAAAACGACAACGCCATATACAATAAACAATATAAAATGAACGCTTCGCACTCGGAAATACAAAGTCTTTTGTTGTTAAATATGATATACCGTAAAAAAAATAATATTTATACGGTAGTGTAATTATAGTGACGAACGTTTAAACAAGCGTGACGCGTTATACACAATATTCGTGTATATAATATAGTTAACCATCATATTTGCACGTACCGGCTTTAAAGTCTGTACCACTTTGCACCTTATTTCAGAAACTTTCTTTCGTTAATTGGATATATGTTGAACGTCGACGATGGAAATTGAGGTTAATCAAACGTCGATGTGCACGGAGAAAGAAGACGATTCGCAAGAAGTAAAAGACGTGGAAGTTGGTAAATCAGACCTGACGAACACCGAGTCGAGTGTAGCAACGTCTGATCACGAGGATGATCGTATAAACGACAAGGTTGAACAGCTTGATGGTCCTAGGGAAACCATTAACCAAGACGGGTTTAAGAAGCCCAGTTTGTTGATCGGACCACGTCGAGGCAAGCCAGGGCAATACAGAGTCGTAAGCGATCGAAATAATAAAGAAATTTCTGAACCGTGTCACACTGCGCCGGAGATTAATTTAGACAACGATGGCACCAAGAGTTCGGAGCAAGCCGCAATTCCGATCAGCGACAAACAGCAGATACCTCTGCAGTATAAAGAACCTTCGTGGTCAGGACGACCGGATGCAGACTACAAGATCGAAGTATTGAAATCGGGTGTTATCCTGGAAATAATTGATATACATGAGAAGAATTATCACGTCATAGGCAGACTTCCTACGTGCGACATATCACTCGCTCATCCCACGATATCTCGATATCATGCAATATTGCAGTACAGAGATACCGAAGATGAAAAACATGGCAGGGGATTTTATCTTTATGATCTTGGCAGTACGCATGGAACTTTTTGGAACGGTTGCAGAATCAGACCTAATACTTATGTCAGACTTCAGGGTGGCCATATGATGAGATTCGGGTGTAGTCAAAGAAAATTGATTTTGCAGACGCCACCTGAGGATGTTGAAGAGGAATCGGAATTGTCCGTCACAGAATTAAAGGTATTTAAAAAACTTGGCAGATGATAAATGTTATAAAGCAAAGTTCTTTTTAAATAGCTTAACTATCAAACTCGAGTAAAAATGTTACTTAACTCAAAAGCAACAAGAGAACGTACTTGAGATTATGAAATTTTCATTGCAAAATGAATAAACAACGTTGCAATGAAGAAAAAAATTATTTCATTCTTTTTAAGGAAAAACGTCGATTGGAATTATTTGAGAGAGAGACAATGGCAAGGGAACAGCGGGAACAGGAAGAAGAGGCTGAGAGACTGAGAATTGAGAAAGAGGAACAAGAAGGGATAAGTTGGGGAATGGGCGAAGATGCAGACGAAGACACTGATCTCACTGAAAATCCTTATGCACTGACGAATAACGAAGAATTATTTTTGGACGATCCTAAGAAAACTTTGAGAGGATGGTTTGAGAGGGAGGGCCACGAATTGCAGTATGAAACTGAGGAGAAGGGAATTGGCCAATTCTTGTGCTGGGTCGAGTAAGAAATATTTCATTCACTATTTATAATGGTTAATGACAAAGTGCTACCTTGACTGATTTGTTTCTCAAGCCTTCCAATAGATGGCATCGGTGGTCGTACGGTACGCGCGGAGGCGATTGTCAAGGGAAAAAAAAAAGAATCTGTAATTCAATGTGCTCTCGAAGCTTGTCGAATCTTAGACAGACATGGCGTACTCAGACAAGCCACGCATGGTAAGATTTGTAGAAATATGTCGATCATCTCAATTGATACAGAATGTGAAACAAGTTTTTAAAAAAACGATGCATTACAGAGGCGAGGAAACGGAAAACTAGAAATTGGGAGGAAGAAGATTTTTACGATTCTGACGAGGATAATTTTCTGGACAGGACTGGAACTGTGGAGAAAAAACGAGAGCAAAGAATGAGACAAGCTGGAAAATTGGAAGAAAAAGTTGAAACGTATGCTTCACTGGTTAGTGCATTCTTTTTTCTTCAATCTGTATAATGTACTTATTCTTAGATTCGAAATTAAGAAACTCGATTGATGTCTATAGGTTGATAAGCACACGGCCATCACTAAACAAATTGTCGATATTGAAAGCCGATTAAAAAAGTCACAAAAGTTGAAAGAGTGCGGTGTCGAACATTCTAATGAGGATGCTCTGGATGCTTTTATGTCGAGCTTAAATTCGACTATTTTTAACAAAGCCGATGTGACAAAAATGAAATTAGAGCTACAAAATTTGCGAAAGGAGGAGGAAAAGCTGTTGAAGCTGGTTAATATCACGAAACCAGCCAATTTGCCATTGTTAACTGCTCTAAAAGGCGCCGATGATGTAAGTAAATTATAAATTCCAATCATAACAGAAGCTAATTGAAATGATTGATATAGAATATTGTTACTACAGTTGCAAAAACCTAAAGCTATCAAACACAATGCAAGTACATCAAAAAAACGCTCTATCGACGATATTCGAGATAATATGAACGTTGAAAGATCCACAATTACGAAGGATGATATTAAGAAAGATATCGAAGAAGATATCACGATGAAAAAGAAATCAACGAACGATGAACGTACGACGCTCGACGATTCTTCAAAGTCGGAACGTTCAATAGAAACCGAATGTGCCCCGGAAAATTCGTCGGACGTGGAAAGTAAAATTGGCACTGTCGATGCGCTAATTATGAGTACAGGCAGTACGGAAAAGAGCGATAATAACATTCCGAAGAAAAAAAAGAAAAACCAGAGGAGAATGCAACACAGAGCCGAAAAAGCTGCAAAGGGAACGCAAAAAAGTTACGAAGACGAAACTTACAGCGACGATTATTCAATGTGGTTACCACCACAAAATCAGACCGGGGATGGTAAGACGAACCTCAACGACAAATATGGCTATTGAAGTCGGAAATGAAAGCAATGAAATATTGTTTGTAAAATATTGTAAATAGGAATAAAGCGGATGTGATTGCAAAATCCACGTGACAATGATATTTTGCAGTTAATAAAATGTTTAACTAGAAAAGAATTATTACTTTTATTACACAAAACAATCCGATGATTGGAATATGCCCATTATTCGATTTACCCATATTTGAGATTTGATATTCAGAATCGAGCATAGATTTATTCAGTTGTATACCCGTTTAATCTTAATGCTTATGTTACTCGCGATTAACAATTAAAAATGATTATGTAAACAAAATTTTTGTAATTTAAATATTGACACATTTAAGGTGATTATATCGATTGCGCATTAACCACATCCACCTTTCCCACAGGCACTTCGTTTGGGTGGTCGGTATCCTCGACTAGAATCTCCCATTAGTGGATTATAATCTAAAAATGATGACAAAATAACGTTAAAAGATTAAACAAATTAGGCATCGAAGGTGGAAATATTCATGCTTTTACCATTTTGCAATTTAGATGAACTTTTGGAAGTGGAGGCTCCTTCTGTAGCAGTTCCGAGCCTACGACCGCTACCGTCATTACCCATTAGCTTTGCAATTTCTTGACGTTTTGCCTCTTTTCTCTGAAATAATGGAATCGTTTTATGTATCGATCAAGGTCTTAAGATATAAAAAAGAAAAGATACAATTTGACAAACCTCTTCTTCGATTTTGAGGGCAGCTTTAGCAGCTATATTATAGTTTGCTTGCATCCTCTGTCTAGCTTCTTCCTGGCTTCTTTGTCTTTGTTCCCAAAGATCAGGATCTACCATTACGAGGAATAGAAAATCGATACGTTAAAATTTTGTTCAAATAATGATATACATGAGTTTTTTTTCATACTTTTGTGATATTTCGCTGCATAATCTGCTTCATCTCTTTTGCGTTTCCACGCCATGTATTTGTCCTTGAGGTGGAAGGCTCCAAAAAATACCACAATACCTATGCCAAGTATGTACCACCCAATGGAAGCGATGTTTGCCCAAACTAGACAAAAAAACGTTTTGCATTTCACCATCGCAATTTTCATGATATTTTCACGAAATTGATAAAATTGTCATCGATTTTTAACGCGAATGATGTGCATAATTCGGAATTCAATATTTGCATTATGAGTATGAGCGTTAAGGATACCCATAACCTCAAAACTTAACGTTGATACATCCGTTACTTAAACAGTTTTCATTCGAGGGAAATACATTTTTTAACCAAACTTACCCATTGTCATATAAAAATAAAAACCTTCAGTCGCGTCGTTTTGCTCCATGATTGAAAATTACGAGATGACAATCGTGACGAACGAATTGAACTGTATACGTGTCAAACACAGTGCGTTCAACCACTGGGCCGGACCGCGAGAACGGGTCGATACGCAAACGTAATAAAAAAGAAATATGCCGGAAATGTTGTTGGATCGAAAATCGATTAAAACATTGTCGCGAATGATCCAAGTAAAAAGCAAATCAAGTATGATATTTAAGAAAAAAAACATTCTTTAAGGAAACATCGTGTCTGTGAGTGTAAGGTTATTATACAGGAATATAGGTAAAGTATAAAGAGAGCTAACCTCATTTTCTCCGAACAACTTTAATTCTTTTTCTATTTTACAGTATAATAACATGATTCGAGGAGCACTAAATGAGCGTTAAATGCTGCGGAATCATCGCTCGACCCACCGTCACACAGGCGTGGGAGAAATAATCCAATTAGTTTTGTCCGATCTGATTGAGATTTTTTAACACGATTAGTTTTGTTTTTTTCCATTGGAATACTTTAGTTACGATCTATGAAGTCACATAGACTGCCAGTGAAACGCCGTTCACTTCTTATTTACAAAATCCTCTCCCTTCTGAATATTCTTCTTGAGCTCGGGAATTGCAGCGTGCAGCAATTTTTCCTCGAAAGCGCTAAGCTTGCCAAGACCCAGATTCTTCTCGACTCCATTTTTCTGATAAAATTGATGAATATTTATAATCCATGGGACAGAGGCTGCTTATTTATGTGGGTAAGAAAAAAGGATCCGATGATCTTACCCCTAAGAGAACCGGTGTAGAGAAATATTTGGCATCGGTGATGTTGGACCGAACATATGAGCATTCAACGATATTCTTTTCACCATTTAATGCTTTAATGAGAGAAAAGCCAAAACGGGCACCGGCGTAAGCCATGGAAAGAGTCGCCGAACCAGTTCCTGCTTTAGCTTTGACGACTTCTGTTCCGGCTTCCTGAATTCTTTCGGTGAGCGCCTTCAATTTGTCATCGGGGAAGGTTACACTCGGTTTCGCCTGAGAAATGAGTGGAATAATCGTAATACCGCTATGTCCGCCGATAACTGGAACGGAAACCTTCTGTGGGTCGAGGCTCTGAAAAATGAAATTTTATTTTATTATTTTCTGATCGTTATTTTAATTTCATAAAATTATTACCTTAGCTTCGGCAATGAAGGCGTTCGATCTGACGATATCGAGGGTCGTAACACCGAAAATTCTGTTGGGATCATAAACACCAGCCTTCTGTAATACTTCACTGGCAATTGGGACTGTGCTGTTTACAGGATTTGAGATAATCGCGATGAAAGCTTTTGGGGCGACTTCTGCGATAGCAGCGGCAAGATCACGAACGATCGAGGCATTCGTGTTGAAGAGATCATCCCTGGTCATGCCAGGTTTGCGAGGAACTCCAGCCGGTATGATGACAACCTCGATGATTAAATAGAACGGTTTAAGATAAGAAAATACAGCTTGAACGCTTACCACGCATAAAATACAATCAATCCATATATTTTGTTGGATATTTGGGAACTCCACGTACTTGAGCACCACGCAGAGAATCCTTCAATTGATCAGCTCCGTTGAAAGCTTTGACCTTGGCTGGTGTGTCGATATGAGATAAGTCAGCCGCCACTCCGGGTGTATTGACGATATCATAGAGCGATAATTCGGTGACGAGGGGCGAATTCTTGAGCAGCAAGGACAGAGGCTGGCCAATGCCACCGCTCGCACCCATAACAGCGACCTTGGCATTTCGCTTTAAAAAAAGAAAATTCAACCACATCATTTGGATTATCTTTTTTCGTCCAAAAAAGACAGAGAGGTTGAAGGTGAAAGAGAGAGACAAGTACTCATGATCTTATTTCGTTAATCTTCCAGATGCAAAATGCTGGTGTCGAGATAGAACTGTTTCGCATCTAGTTATAATTATTTTTACATAAGCTGATGTATAGCAGGTAAGAGATGATACGTAACGCTACGTATCACTCGGTTTTGCAAATACATCAATAATGAAAAAGAGTTTATCGTTAGCTATACTTGGCGATTTTATCAAAGAAATCCTGTTGTTCTTTGATTCCTCCAATCTGGATGAATTTTTTTCCCATGAAAAGATGTGTCATCTTTGGTGGATCGAACAAGTAGTTGCATAATGCACGCACAGAGACATATCAACGAAATCTAGATCTCCTTGGAATTGGGACATCTGATAGGACGTAGGTGTATGGAAGGTTGGCGAAACGTGGATGGAGAGGAGAATCATCGTGCAAAATAAATTCTCTCGAAGTGAATCTGTTGAGGGTACGAAACACGAGGTGAAATCTTTCTAGATGAAAGAAATAAAAGCGGGGAAACTGAGATTCATGGCAGATGTACTTACCTGAGCACTCGTCGACAAGTGTTTGGCGCCTTGAACGACGGCGATCGTAGGTTTCACAAAGCGTGGCAGCATGATTTAGCGATTCGATTCAAGTTGTCGGATCTTTTGATGTACTCGGTTACTCGTTCGTACGTGTAACTGATGAGAAAAACGTACGCGACGTGTTTCTGGCGAAAGAAACGATAAACTTCGATAACCCCTCAATGACAATGTACGACCTTCCGAAAGTGCGCCAACAACGTGCGCAGTGGACGCAGACGATCACGATGTAGTAGCCGAGGAAGCTCGTACGATTCCGAATACTTACGAAGCGCTACGCTCGTAGAAGTGTCGACAGTAGAGGATGTGGTAACGAAATTTGAAATAACGCGCCATTTTTTTCGTACTTCGAACATAACCTCGAAGCGATCGAGAAATGCGCGGGGGATTTATTTCGGATGGTGGATTTAGCTGCAAAAGTTCAATTTCGTTTCGTTTTTATTTTCCATAAATCAACGAACTTACAATAAATAAATGATCGCACGTATATTCGACGCACACTAAGTCCATGCAAGTTAAAATTCACGTGCAACGTATAGATATAATACAATATGAAAAGAGCAAATGGCGTGAGTAAAGTTCATCAATTACATCGATAATTATAATACACCAGGTGCATGTTCGTTCCGTTCCTTTCTAACAATAATAATTGCGATTAGCCATAATCCGAATAAATATATTGCAGGATCTTGTGGTAGAAAAAGGGGACATTGCACCCGTATAAAATGACAAATTGTCGTAATTGAGTAACGAGACATTAAACGGAGAGAAAATTACGCTCCAGCCGATATTTATACATCCTGCGTGAACGAGTTGAGGTTAGGTAAGCCGGAACACGTCGAGTTTCCGTTGTTTACAATTTCGTTCTAACGACATCGCCGCACATGATACATTTTATTTCCTCGAGTAAAATTTCCAGCGCTCTTCAATTTCAATGACTAGGTAATTGGATGTTCTCACGCCGTTGAATATTAGATTACTATTCTCGCGCGGATGATTCTCGCTATCCATAACCCGTCTATTCCACTTATAACCTACACACGCGTATATATACGTATGCGCGCGCATACACTCTCACGGGTACGTAGATATGCCAACCAATGCCGTAAAGGCATGAGAAATCGTGCGAAATACGAATCGTGAATCACGCGATGGCGAAAATCTGCATACGTTGCGGCGGAGACTTTTGATATGAGAATATATATACGTAGATATCGGAGTACAATTCATTTCCGAGTGGTACGAAGGATAATTATAATTTATATATCGTTGATAAGAGAATTTAGCCTGCGGTAAAAAAAAAAGCATACGTCGCGAGGATCGCCGCCTCGTCTAGTATCTCTGACAATATTTCATCGTAAATGTTGACACGTGCTTCGTATTACCATTTAATTTATTGGCTCTAGTCTCGCATGTTGGCTAACCTACATGTATATACAATACATCCAACTAATGTACATATACGCATATTAATATCGAACGATGCACTATAGTAGTAAGTATGTATTGTCGTAGCTGCTATATACTGAAATGTCTGATTAACTTAACGTTGCTATATATAGACACAGTCTACAGATTCCCTCTACTCTAATTTGCGATTAAATAGTAATTAATTGTGAAATGGCGTATCACTCGCACACTTCGCGTGTACCAATGAGCAATCGTAAAATTTATATTCGAGATCAATTTCGAACAAGCCCTTTTCTACGTATGTGTACAAGATGTTATTACTTTTTGCAAAATTTGAATTTTACTCTATATTTTTATTTTAGGTGACACTATCTGGTTCAATTATTAAGGATGGTTAAGATCGATTATTATTTATGAACAGTGATCGGTAAGTATCACTAGGATAACCATGAATTGGGACCATTACCAATGGTGTAATAAATCGAAATGGGCATAAATAGATGGCAAGCAGATGGAAGCGAGGCTTTTTGGATTTGGATCGAAAGGAAGATTGTTTCGTGAGGAAGACGTCATTACTTTTTGCAAAATTTGAATTTTAATCCATATTTTTATTTTAGGTGACACTCTCTGGTTCAATTATTAAGGATGGTTAAGATCGGTTATTATTTATGAACAGTGATCGGTAAGTATCCCTAGGATGGGACTGATAATTATGAATTGGGACCATTATCAATGTAATAAATCGAAATGGGCATAAATAGGTGGCAGGCAGATGGAAGCGAGGCTTTTTGGATTTGGATCGAGAGGAAGTTTGTTTCGTGAGGAAGACGTCATTATTTTTTGTAAAATTTGCATTTTAATCCATATTTTAATTTTAGGTGACAGTGTCTGGTTCAATTATTAAGGATGGTTAAGGTCGGTTATTATTCATGAACAGTGATCGGTAAGTATCCCTAGGATGGGACTGATAACTATGAATTGGGACCATTATCGATGTAATAAATCGAAATGGGCATAAATAGGTGGCAGGCAGATGGAAGTGAGGCTGTTTGGATTTGGATCGAAAGGAAGATTGTTTCGTGAGGAAGACGTCATTAGTTTTTGCAAAATTTGAATTTTAATCCATATTTTTATTTTAGGTGACACTCTCTGGTTCAATTATTAAGGATGTTTAAGGTCGATTGGTGTTTATAAATACTGATCGGCAAGTATCATTGGGATGGGACTGATAACTATGAATTGGGACCATTATCACTGGTGTAATAAATCGAAATGGGCATAAATAGGTGGCAGGCAGATGGAAGCGAGGCTGTTTGGATTTGGATCGAGAGGAAGATTGTTTCGTGATATGCACATATACTAAATTCTATGTGCATATGCATATATGTAACATATAAATTAGTACAGAGAGACGAAGAGGCAGAGAGATCAAGCGGAAGAGGGCGAGAGAAGAAGCGGGCGAGGCTGCCGCCCGCTATAGATAGGGCGTAAATATGATTACTTCGCCGTTAATTAGAATGTTTTGCCGGTAATTCTGGCGGGCTGTGAACGGATAATTTAATTTGCTTCTAGCGGAGTCTATTGGAGAGTGAGAGGGAGAAAAGTGGAGAAACGGAGGGGAAGAGACTGTGTGTGTGTGTGTGAGAGAGAGAGAGAGAGAGTGGGGAACGAGCCAAGGACAAGAGAGATGGAGAGATGCAGATCGTAAATGTAACTCTTGAAGGGAATCAAGTTCCAGGGGAGAAACTGCTCGCGTGTCTCTCGATCTCTCGCTCTGACGACTAATCATTTTCCCACGTAGAAAATCTCCCCTGCGAGCCATTCACTCGCGACATATCGTGCCGAGCATGCACGATCTAAAATCGTTTGCGAAAGCTTTACGTATCTATTAACTATTGTTTACATACAAACATAAATTTTCTAAATTTTTCACTACCTAATGTTCTCTTCTTTTTTTTCAGAAAAAATCCTTCCCTTCATTCTCAATTCAACGTAATGGACTTTCTCTCGTCTCGAGCGACATATCGTCGTTTTTTTCAGCTACATACAAGCTTGAAATTAATCCAACGGACGAGACAAAACATACAACTGTCTTGAAAAAATATCAATCTATCAAAATTGAAGATTTGATCAATTGATCAAAGTCATTAATAATAATAATAATGACGACGATAATGTCTGGAAGTTTGCGCATGCTCCTTCGGTCATGCACGAGGAACGCGCGCTTCTCGCGGATGAAACTTGTCGTGCGATGGGTTCATGAGTCGGAGGGTGGGAGAGAGAGAAAGAAGAAGAGAGAGAGAGAGAGAGAGAGAGAGAGAGAGAGAGAGATACGTTTATTTCGTGCTCTGAGACCGCGTCCCCTAAGAGCACCGTGCCAGAAGTGTACATCAGGACAGAAAAAACTGAGCCGTAATAGCTAAGATAAAGAATACCAAATGAATAATAAGAGTAAATTAATAATAACAATAAAAAGTACTCTAATACTAGTAATAACTAATAATAATAGTAATAATAGTAACAATAGGCGAGAAAGTAATAATAAATAATAAATAAATAATAAATAAGTAAATAATAAATAATAAATAATAAATAATAAGTAATAAAATGATAAATAATAAGTAAATAGGGACTTGAAAGAGGCCGAGCCCGACCCATTCAGCCAGTCACTGCCGCGTGCCTCGCGCCAGTATCAGAGCTCGAAAGGCTCCCTTGAAGCCGCCTATCGATACTTGACGCTTCAGGGTATCAGGCAGCGCGTTCCAGAGGATGCTTGCCGTCACCGCGAAAGAGCCTCTGTATTTCTCCGTGCGAAAGGCCGGAACAAGGCAGTCCGCCGTCGAGTGCTGCCGCCGCGTGTCGTGGTTCCCCGTTGGCACCGGTTGCGTAATGCGCTGGAGCAAGTAGCTGGAGAGAGAGAGAGAGAGAGAGAGAGAACGAAGGGTAAAGCTCCTGTGGAAGAACACTCAGCATCCCAGTATCCGTCTGCTCGTCGCACGTCGCACAATCTGGTGCATAGCCCGATATATAAACATTTTGTATACGTGCATCGATTATGCACCGATACATATATGTATATGCCGGTACCAAACGTACGAGTCGATGAGACCGATCTAGAAAAATTCGTCGTTACAGACTTATAAAATGATCGCGGATCGTCTTACGGGATTTTGAGCACCGTATACATATTTATATCGTATATTTTTAAATGGCAATGCTCCGTCTCGATCACGCCCGCCGATCTTATAAAATAAACAAAATATAATATACGAATTAATTGTTAAAATGAAGATTTATAACATAGCGTAGGCTGGATCAATTTTACCAAATATTTCATCGAGAAATTGTAAATCAAATAATTCATACGGGAGATAATGAAATATTAATCGAATACGATAGAGTGAAATATCTTCGATAAAAGGATTGTTTATGGAGGGAAAAGGAGAACGGGTCAAAAACAATTATAATCGAAGGAATATTTGATTTTAGAGTTTGAAGACGGTTTTTGTGGGATTTCGAATACGATAGAGTGAAATATCGTCGACAAAAGGATTGTTTATGGAGGGAAAAGGAGAACGCGTCAAAAACAATTATAATCGAAGGAACATTTGATTTTAGAGTTTGAAGACGGTTTTTGTGAGATTTAATAAACAGTGACTACTGTCGAGTCGAGAAAAAGTGGATGCTGATTTAAACCGATGGATAGAAGACGGTGATGGGAGGAGAGTAGAAGGGAGAAGGGAATTAAGAGGAGTAAGATCGAAAGGGCGAAAGAGGGAGGCAGGAGGGAACGGAACGGAGGGGAGGGTACAGTCTGCGGTGGTCCACGGTTCTCTGCGGTGGACGGTGGTGCAGGGTGCAACGTTCAAGTGCTGGTGGTGGGGGACAGCACTTTTTTCTCTCTCTTTCTCTCTCTCTCTCTCTCTCTCTCTCTCTGCCTTTCTCTCTCTCTCTCTCTCGCGCGCGCCTCACAATGAGAAAGCTTTGAGTCTCTTAAAACACCGCAACGACGGTCGACACGTCGCAGTTGTATCGCGGTGGGCCTTCGAGCCTCGAGGGCCTTCGAGTGAGTGTGCGAGATCGTTACAATATTCCTCGAACTTTGAATTTTAACCCGGAACAAGATATATAAATCTCTATTATTTCCGAATAATAAATCGTTAATGAGGATTTAGAAACGGTATCGAGAATTAAATTGTTCATCTTTAGTATTTCGATTGAACACTCGCATCGATCGAGCGATCGATTATTAGATAGAATTCATTCGATTATACAGCGATTTTAAATTCTATAAATAGTAATTAAAAACTAATCAAAGAGAGAAACGTATCGTTCGTTTAGCGAAGAAGGAAATAACGATACGCAAAATGGGTACGAAGATTAATTCGATCGTTTTACTTGCTCTCGTGATTTGTTGCTTTTTCGAAAGCTGTCGAGCCGGAAGCTGCGCAGAATCGAAACTCTGCTGTTCCGGGAAAGACTCCGCGTGTGTCGTGCAAAAAGCATCGTTGAATTCGATCGTCGAGGGCCACAATGATAAACCGTGCTACTGCGATCACGCCTGTCTCAAACTCGGCGACTGTTGCAGCGATTTTAAAGAAACCTGTGGCGGTAAGTCGAGGCGATTCGTTTGAATTTAAAACAGAATTATGAAAAAAAGAAGAAAAATAAAAACATCGGAATTGGAACAGCAGCGTGGTCGAGCATGCTCGAACTCGAAATCATTTTTTAATTCGTCGTTGATTACTCGTCGTTAATTACTCGTCGTTAATGGAGAGGGTCGCGATCGATATAGAAAGCACCTCATTAACCGAATGAATTCGATCGGTATTAGAGTTACGTTCAACGAAAACGAGCATGATCGATCCAACGAGCTAATTATTAATCTGAAATAATTCGTCGATGTTGAACAACGATAAATTTTCTTCAAAAGCGAAATAATTGCAATAATTTTACTCGCTCATAATTTTATTTCACTTTTAATAAGTGAAATAATTTTTGTTATTTTATATCCAGCGTATATTGAGTATTATCGCCTCGTGGCTGTTACAATTTATACAAAAATTGTTTAATAAGTTTGAAAAGATTGGATAGGAGCGAGAGAGAGAGAGAGAGTGCTCGATCGAGAGATTGATCGGTGATCGAGCTGTGATCGATCGCGCACCCTCTAGTCTCGACTGGACACTGTTGAGTTCGTTCGTCAACGTATATAACTAAATATATAGATGGAAATTAGCATCATAATGGCGGTTGTGTATATAAATATCTCTATATCCATGTATTTATTCATAACGCGGGAGAGCGCTCGACGAGACTCGAAAGCGTAACGCCAAGCCTCGCGACTATTTATCCAAACTAAATAATTCATAAAGTAGATCGAGGGACTGCTGGCTATATGAATAGATAACGGAGATCGAAAGATCGCTCGTAGCTCCGGGAAACATCCTCGTCTCGGATCTTACTTTCGACAAGAACGATTTCTGTTACTATTTTTAAGCTAAACAGTTAATTATCACATTCTTCCTCAATTTTTGCGACTTATTTCTTATCGTAAGATATTAGATTCGTTCGTATCCGTTGTTTTTATCTCGATGAAAAAATTTGAGGAGGGATCGATGCGATTGAAAAGTTTGATGGAAGAGGGAGTTTGTGGATTTCATAGAGAGAAAATCCATTACGTTGCTGGAGGTTGTTACTCGAAGCTTCCACCGTCATTGCGGTAAATACGTTTTGTCGGATCGATGGAAACGTATTACACGTATATAACTAAGCTTCGGCCACCCACGAGAACACGAGGGCAACATGTATGCAGAGCGAAACTCAAACTCGTGGTTTATCAACGTACGAAGCTTCTGTTCGTGTGTGTGTGGACATAAGCGTTGACGATGTGTACAGAGTCATACGCAAGATTGTCGGAAGTGTGGTTCTCGATCGAGACAACAATCGCATTCGCTCGTGATCAAACACCGAACCGTGAATCAATCTTAACCGATTAAATTAACATTATTAACGAAAATAAAGCATTATATTCGTGGTATCGATATGAAATATTTATTTTCCTTGAAAGGAATTAATATCAATGAAACATGTTTCTTTATCGACAAATCGAACATTGGACGATTTTAAATAATTACGACAGGAGACTGTTTGTTCGATGATTAAAGCAAGGAACAAAGAACAAAGCAACGGGGGCACGAAAATGAGCGTCGTCCATGAGCTGGAAAGAGAGGAAACGATAGATTGTCTTTAGTACCGAGAGTCGCCGCTAGGTGGCTAACCGCACGTATATTCTCGAAGCGTATGCAACAGTTCCTATCGCGGGCATGTGCATCGATATTTTGAAGATTAGGTGAGCGAAATATACATATTTATATACTTCATGTATATATATATATGTGTATATGAGCGGGAATATTTAAATGAATGTCGGGGAGAGCAATTTTGGTGACATCTATAAAAAAAAATTGACAAACCTGTATATATGTAATATTAGGATTTTATTTAGTACACTGCATGCACATGGATACGTATATTTATTCGACTATGCCAGACGCGGCTCAATATCGATGGAATTAATATCGATGAAACATGTTTCTTTATCGAGGAATCGAATATTGAATGATCTGAAATAATTAAGACAGGAGACTGTTCGACGATTAAAGCAGAGCACAAAGAGCAAGACAACGGGCTCGAAAATGATCGTCGTCTACGAGCTGATTTTTGTTTAGTACCAAAACTCGCCGCTAGGTGGCTAACCGCACGTGTATTCTCGAAGCGTATGCAACTATTCCTAACAGGGGCATTTGCATCGATATTTTGAAGATATGGTTGACTGAAATATACATATTTGTGTTTTACATGTATGTTTATGATCGGGTATATTTATATGAATGTCGAGGAAAGCAATTTTGGTGGCATCCATAAAAAAAATTGACAAACCTGTATATACGCGATACTAGGATTTCATACAGTACCTAGACTACATGCACATAGGTACGTATATTTATTCGAGTGTGCCAGACGCGGCTTCAGACGAGATTCTGGAATCGGGGGTTAACGAGATCGGCCGCTCTTATACCGTCGAGTGTGCAAACAATAGGTCTCCTCGATGAGAAAGAGAGAGAGAATAGAGGGCGGTAGACCGTTTGCCGGCGTTTGTACGGTTCGAGAATACAGGGCCAAAAACCTTCCGCTCTCGTTCAGTACAAAAGATACGAAACGAAACGAGCGAAAGATACGGAAGGGTGAGGGTAAAGCGGGAGAGCGAAGCCACGGACGTGAAAAAAAGTAAAGAAACAGAAAAGGAAAACAAGAAGAATGAAAAGGCAAGCAAATAAAGGTATATAAAGCCACTACGCACGTCCGAAACGACGATATGCCGTGCTTACCTTTTCTTTTCTTTTCTTTTATTTCCTCTCTCTCTCTCTATCTTTCTCTGTCGAAAATCGGTCGGTCGGTCGGAAAAGTATTCCGGTATGGAAAACTCGGAAGGCAACGCGATTCTGTTGAAGTGAGAGTGGAAGAGAGAGATCGAGAAAAATAGGCAAATACCGTGAATGAAAATTCACGAAACGCATCGGCCTCACCGACGTTCTCTTTCCTCCATTTCCTCTTTCGACGATTTCGACGTTTGCGAACGCTTCTGTGGCTCTTTCGTGGAAAAACTCTTGATGAAAAAGCATGCAGTCGTTTAGGTATGGGTTACTTTTTAATTATCGTAACAATATCGAAATAACGTCTCGATCACTCGTACGAGTAATAAACGTTTGGATATTTTACGAGTTGTTGAAAATCGACTAAAGAACAACATACTCAACATTCAAATTGATCCTACGTAAAGTTTATTTATTATACAATAAACAAAATCATGAATTTTTGTTTTCAAAAGATTTGTTATAAAAACTAATCGAAGTTTCTTCGATGTTATATAAAAATGTCTGCAAAATTTCATCAAGCTTCATCGACCAAATAATCGAGATACTCGTTGTATAATATTGCGATATTTAAAACGAGCTCTTGTGGGAAATTGCGAAAAGTGACGATTTTTCAAGAATAAATATCGTGATTTTTGAGTCGATAAAGACTCCTGAATTTTTACACACACGTAAATATTCTATCGAAGAACGTTTCTCCAAATTTTCAGTGAAATTTAACAAGAAACATTGTAACGATAGGACTGCCTTAAAGCGAAGATGTGCAAACTGGAACCGCTGGAAAGTTGCTCTTACTCCTCCCCATCTTTATTTCTATCATAATTATTAGATTTAGGCATTTTAAAAAACGGTATGTTCCACGCCGCGCACACGTCTCCACGTTCTCATCCTTACCTCCGCATTTTGCTCGTCTCTCATTGTCAGCGCGTACGAATAAACGACGGCATGTGGCGTAGGCGTTCCCCTCATGGCCTCGGGCTAACGACTCGGGGCTTCGTCCTCCGGAATGCAAATTTCTTCGTCTTCTTGTTTCGCTTCGATCGTGTTGCTTTTTTTTTCTTTTCATGTTTTTTTGCTTCTCTCCTGCCTCCCTTGCATTTTATCCCCTCTCTGCTTTCGGTGAAAGCTCGTTTCGCCCATCAGGCTCTCGAGTCTCGCAACGTCCTCCATTCGGTACGTGAACCGAGGACGAGAATTTTTAAGCGAGGCGCTAGACGCATCCGGGCCAAGCTTGGCTGGTTTGGCATTTTTTTTAGGAATACGACTTACAAATATATAATAATAGTTGAAGAGGAGTTGTGGGAGAGAGATTTGATTTAATTAAAGTTTTTGGGTTTAAATATAGAAATATTTCATGATACAATTTGTAATATAAAATAAAAAAATATTTATAATTAAGACTTGCAGCTGAAGTGAAGTAGTCTCGAGTAGCACAGAAATATTGCTGTAGGCTTACCGTACAGCTTTACATATGACGATATAGATAAATGCAAAATATACATAAATGCAAGTTCTGTGATCCTGAAAAAAATCAGAGAATGGGAAAGAAACAGAGAAAGAGAAAGAGAAAGAGCAAGAGAGTATCTTGAAATTTTTGAATCTAGTCGGTTAAAACAAATCACTTAAACTTCCGGCCGAGATTTAAGACAGAGGAAGAAGAGAGATAAGTAATCTCTCGATTCTCCAGGTGGCTTTCTCCAGCTTCCATCTCGCCTATTTTTAAATCATCTTGTTCAAACCGCATCCTCCTCTCTCTTCTTCAATACGAATCTTACAAACACGAATTTTCCTTGACTCAAAGATAAGACTCGTCTTTGAATAGTTTGATAATCGAGGTTTTCTATGTAATTTAAACGAGACTTTTAATCGATGCGAATTACTTTTAATACGAAAAGCAAAAAGTCTTCTAATGTACCTAATGTCAAAAAAATATTATTTTCGAAACGTTAGTGAATATTAAATATTAGGGATATTATAGCTGACTACTCGGAATATCGAAAGTTCAACTAGAGAGAAAACCAGAGATATTATTTTATATATAAAATATATTATATAATTATATTATATTATACAATATATAAATAAATTATATTAATATATATTATTAATATAATATATAATATTAATATTATTAATATTAATAATATATTATATAATACCTATTATATTATATAATATTATATTAATATAATATATAATATTAATATTATTAATATATTAATATATATATATATATATATATATATATATATATATATATATATATATATATATATATATATATATATAAATATAATAAATAATGTTAATATTATCAATATATATATATATAAATATATTAATATAATAAATAATATTAATATATATTAATATCATATATATATTAATAAATCATATAATTATTTAAAAAAATATATATATATAATATATAAAACATAAAATATATTTATGTAGACAGAAAAATAGATAAATATATAGATAGATAATCTTGTCCAAAAAGGCCGCAAGCCTGTATGGCCGGTTATGCTAATCGCTGTACCCGAACGACAACTACCACCCGCCGTAACACGACGGGGAGTATAGTCCCCGTTGAATTCTCCCGAAACGTTAACCTCACCGTATGGTTTTATATATATATAGATATAGGCTTGTACAGGTCTCGATCTCTCATTGCCTCGATCAAAATGACCATCGCATCGCCCATCTCGTATCTTCCTCGTGGCTCATGGTTCCTTCTTTTTTTCATTTTGATCGCACTCATCCCCTCGCACCTTAACCCCTCTCGCAACTTCTCCAATCCCCCAGCTTCTTTCCTTTTATCGCCCTCTCTCTCTCTCTCTCTCTCTTCTGACTTCTTCGTCTCGTCGCTTCGTTTCGTCCCGAACTGGTTAACCTCCCTGGATGCCGTCGATCCTGAGTCTAATAATATCCCGAGTAGGTTCCTCCCTTCCCACCGCCTCTTTCCGCACAACCATATATATTTCAGACTTTATATCTCACCCTGCTCCTTACTCCTCGCTTCTTCCAAGCTCCGAGCACTATTCTCACCTCGTATGAGCGATCAAAAAAAAATGGTAATTCCATATAGCACGCGTATCCTAGCGAAATCATTATTATTATTCTACATCCACGTCCTGAATTATTGCCCCACGAAGAGGAACCACGAATCGACGTTTTTTTGAGCGAATGAGGAAGATACGTAATCGTTACTGTGATTTTTCGTTATAAGTAATTGTTAATAGGCGAATAAATCGTCTCTCGCGTTTCGGAAATATTTTCTCAATGCGTAATTAATTTTATAATTATACCGGAATTTTAATACAAGAAGAATTGCTGTTTTAAAATCGATGTTATTCATTAATAAACCAAGCGATTGTTCGTACTTTGAGAAACTCGTTTTTATCGGCAATTTTCTATTTGATTCTTATAATCGATCTCTCGATTACACCTTTTCCGATGACTCAGGATTTCAGAAAATTCTCCTTCTTTGTTATCCTGTGTTTTTTTTTTTAATTCGCCGAGATTTCTGATTAATGATTTTTCGCAGGATGAAAGAATTCCAAAGGAGCGATCTCCTAACGTTTCCTCGATCTCTTTTGACTCATCTCGTGTACGCATGCGCATGCGACCAATATTACTGCAGGGAGCTGGCGTCAAGCTCACGTAGACAGGAAACACTCGAGTATCTTTCGTTTGAACTGTCTTTCTCTCGAGGAATGAAAGCTTTGTAAAGAGAGGATTCGAGGAAGCGATCGAGCGTATATGGGGTCTGGGAATCGATTGCCAAGCCGATTGCCACTTTTCTTCCGATCGGCAACCGTGTCTGTCGTCTTTTGCTTTGCTCCTTTCTATACGTTGCATTTTCTCCATCGCTCTAGCTGTTCCTTTTTTCCCAAACTCTCGTTCTCCACTTATTATAGGTCGATTCCAACTTACCTTCGCCATCTGGTAAAGCCAATTCGTCCGAGAGTAACGAATATTTATCAATTTGAAAAATCGATGTAACTGTCAAAGCTGCGAACAAAAAGTTCCAAGATTAAAAAAAAAAACAATTTTATACGTAATTTTCATTTTCACGATAAAAATTTTCAAGAATAATAAATAAAATTTAAACAAACTTCTCTATGATACGATACTTGTAATATTACTGTTAAAAATCGTGAGCCATCATGACGGAATAATTATTACCACGTCTCGAAACGAAAAAAAGTCATTTTTTCATTTCAATTTGAAAAAAGTAGCAATGTAGCTGTCAAAGGTGAGAACAAAAAATTTCAAGATTAAAAAAAAATAACTTTATACGTAATTTTGATTTTCACGATAAAAATTTTCAAGAATAATAAATAAATTTTAAAGAAACTTCTCTATGATACGATACTTGTAACATTAATGTTAAAACTCGCGAGACAGTTATCATGACGGAATAATTATTACCACGTCTCGAAACGAAGAAAAGTCATTTTTCATTGTAGACGAGAAAAATTAATCGTGATAATTACTGGGCGCGCGGGCGCGCACGCTTCGAGCGATAGAAGTGGAACAATGTGAGACGGAAAGAGAGATTATTCATCGGATGGAACCGTCGGTGCTATTTGGAAGGAAAACCGCACGGTTCCAATTCAATTACGAAAAATTTCTCTTTCCACTCAATCTCGTCGTCGACGCTCGTCTTTCGTTATTTTAATCAGTGAATTCGTACGAGTCTGTCGGAGGGTGTATTATCCGCTGCCGTGTGTACTCGGGAAATGAGCTCTTTTCGAACTGCTGACATTGGACAAAACCAGTTGAAACGAACACGACGAGAGTTCTCGTTAATATTAATTTCATTTTTCGTTGCGACCTTTCTCACGGTAATTAATTTAATCCGATATTACCAAATTTCCTAATAAATTCTATTACTTATTCGTTCGATTCGATCCTCTCGAGAAAATAAAAATATTTCTCTATAGCGTTTAAACAGCTTTAATCGAGGAAATAAATCGGTAAATTAATCGCTGCTCGATTGTCGAAAACATGTCCTTTCGTTGATATCTGAACAATAAACACGGGGCGGCTACCTCGTTCATTTAACCGCAAAATTATATGGACGTTGTACAAATCCGGCTCGATCGAACCCCGAGAGCGTATCAAGTCCAACCGCTCGACCACCCCCGCCCACCCCTCGCCGTAATCCCGTGTATTTATCGCGTCGAAACGAGAGACGAGTACAATCCCGATCGACGGGACGAATTATCGCAATCCGTTATCGCAGCTATTCGTCCGTTGTCTCGACAAAACTCCGCAATTAACGAAGGACTATATGTACGAATCCATGTTCGAGATCACATATCAGTCTATTTTTTTTGTTACTTTTTCTCCTACCAAATTTGCGCAAATTATAATACTTTTTATTTCATCGATTTAACTCAATCCCTTATCACAAAGAAGCGATATATTATTGTTAAAATTCCCTTTTTTTTAAATATATTAAACGATTTTTTGTCAATTGTTTTGTTATACGGCAACAAAAGTTGGTTTTGGAAAAACTAATCTTTTAAAATCCTGAAAAAAAATATCGTGATTTGGAGGACATTTTTTGGAGGAAAAATATTTGAGATTTTTGGAGAAAAAAGGAACTTTGATCCTGTGTAGGTTTCGATAATCCAATTGGAAATTGGACCAGTTATTAAATTGATTATCCTCAAATTTGTTATCTCTGGGTGAGTCGAGGAGTCAAGGGTCAGGATACTTAGTCCTGTACGTTGCTATACCCAAATATTAATTCGACAGAAATTATGGATTCTGGCACGAGGACCGTTGTCCCAAGAGAAGATATGTGCAGAACGGACGTTGCATTCAGTGTCGACGCGATCTAATTCGTGGACACAACTGAACTAGCAACGCTATTTGATAGTTAAGTGCGATCTTGCAAGGGGGTGAATTCCTCCGATACGCACGCACGTAGATATGTATGTATATACCAACGCAGGGACGCACACCCAAAACCCACCGACGCGTATAACAAAGACGTGGTATGCGTAGGATTCCATGGGTGTTGCGAGACTTTGAGCGTGAAATATCGGACAGCCATTCCCAAGAGCTGATGAAACGCGAGAATCTGGTTAATGTTGTTTCTCACTTCGTCCCCCACCCTTCTTTCCCTCCATCTAATCGTCCACTCGTATACACATCCTTGAGTGCACCATTCGTCTGAATTCAATTGCCGGATTCCTCCACTACCTACACACACATAAATATATAAATATTAATATAATACAATATATTATATTATATATCATATATTATATTTATATTATTATATATAATATAATAATATTATGATATATAATATAATAATATAATAATATTATGATATATATATAATATAATATAATATAATATAATATAATATAATATAATATAATATAATATAATATAATATAATATAATATAATATAATATAATATAATATAATATAATATAATATAATATAATATAATATGACATAATAATATTATAATATATTATATATTATATACTATATTATACTATATACAATAATATTATGATATATAATATAATGTAATATAATAATATTGTGATGTATAATATAATATAAAATTATACTATTATAGTATATATTATATATTATATTATACTATATCATATAATATATAATATATATGAGATTTTGCTCACATATATACCTATATATATATATATATTGAGAGTAAACTCAGTGTATAGCTCACAGGGTGGGTAGGTAAATACCTACTCGAAAGTAGTCTCAGGTAATTCGATGATATAACGGTTATACAGGTATATCTATAGATATATGTGGGAGGTTGCTTCGGTACGTATTAGCGGGTACTCTCGACAGTTACAGGTACCATGTACCGTACCGTACTTGACGGTGCCGTGGCCGGGTATATATATCTACGGAGTAAAGGTCGTGTTAACTCAATAATGGTAATAGCGATCGTTCCGTTTCGTGTGTCGCGAACAATAATAATACATAAATGACGCATATATCCTCGGTACTGTACACGCAAGTTTGAACTTTATGACGTATGATTCGCAATCATGGATAGATCGTTATAGAATCGTCGATGGACCGTGCGATACGTTTTGCGAATTGAGATTCACGGGGTTGATGAAATCCGGATTTAGGAATTGGCAATTAGGGAAAATTATTCGTACATCGAAGAATGTTAGGTTTATAGAAATATTCTACCTTTGTTCAGATTGCAGCGTGTCATTTTTTTTAAAAAGTATCGAAACGAGGATTTAGATTTGATTTCATATTAGAAGATCCGAATCAAAACGCATCAAAATAAATTTTAGAGAGAGAGAGGGGGGGAGAAAGAGCAGTAATAATTGGTAATCTCGATGGATGTCCTCGTATACTCGATTCAGAGGGGACCGAGTCAAAGTTTCTTACTCGACGATATCTCGACGACATTCTCAAGAGTCTACTTTATAACTATAGAACATAATTGGAGCGTCTCGGCATTGGTTCTTTCCAAGAGGCTCATTCCCTTCACCACCGGACACGACGACAATTAATCCGAGAGATCATTAAGTCCACCACGAGGCGCTAGGATCGTTTCTATTTCTTCGTCTTGTCGTCATCCTCCTCCTTCTTTCTCTCTTTTCTCTCCGTCATTGCGTTCTCTCATTCGCATCGTTTCCACACTTCAATTAACGAGTCTCTCGTCCCCCCTTTTCCCACGCTATTTCCCACGCTTCTCCCTGTCTCTTTCTCTTTTTATGGTGTCTCGTCTCAATGGTCGTTGCCTTGTTTAAGTTTTTCTTACTTTTCTTTCCTCTGAATAATATCCAGAAACGAAATGAACGCACAGACACATTGGTGTCGTGAACTCTCGCGAGGTTCTTCACGAGCTTTCTTCATCCAAGAACCAGGAAATCACCCTTTGGGTCAATCGACATGGAGATAATTGAAAAGCTCATAGAGAAACTGGATCAAATGTGACAAATCTTCAAACTTAACGATCGCGTCATCACGTTGCGATGTTAATAGCAATAATCACGCTTTGTAATAATCATGAAAATTAATTTTTCTTAATTTAAAAAAAAACTTGAACATCGCCTAAGGAATGAATTCATTATGAAATATGAGTCATCGATGAGACTGGATGAAGCGAGTAGAATAGTTAGACGAGTTGGGGCTTCTCTCGTTATCGATACGCGCGAGGCGACGTCCAATCTTCGCCCTTATCTCAGGTTCGTTGGCGCACGCCATGAAAGAGAACTAAGCCGGACGAAAAATTAATTATTATTCTCGTTGTACGTCTTCTTATCAAAGTAAAAGAGAGATGGCGTTATATTAGTTATATGTATAATTACCATTCGCGTCGAACGTGCTCCATCTCCTTGTACGATGACAGGACGAAGCATCCATGGAATATTAATCAACCTAGTTCGTCTCAATCCGCCTCTACCCATCTCAATTTTTATTAAGATCGTGATCATCGACACAGACATTCATTTTTACTCAAACTGCATTAAAAATTATCTCGATACTCACTATTGTACATTTCCATCGCGTTGTACGAATGTCAAGATATTTATTAACTAACCGAATAAACTTTAATTAAGACAAAAATTTTTTTGATTTAGGATCGAATGATAATGTGTCATTCGCATAATACAAATAACAATAATTTAAACACATCTCAGCAGACATTTTTTATCCAAAAAAGCCGAAGGCAAGCTGTAATAAAATGTAAATGAAAGAACACTGAATAAAAACTACGACTCCTACGATCGCGTTATATCGTACCAAGAATACATAATAACTTATCGATGAGATAATACACTGTAAAATTGTTGCAAGCATGCAGCTATCGAGCTTTTCGATTAATAATCTCTCATAAATACATATCGGGGCGAGGTTAAACGCGGTGAACATGAGTTCGATTATCAGCTAATGTTCGTATGCAAATTTATTGAAATTCGTATAGAGAACAGAAAGGGTATATTCGCGTGTATGGTAAAAAGTGGAGGGGGTAAGGGGTGAGGGAGGGGTTGGTAATAATAGGAGAGCAGCGTATGGGTCCCGGATTATCGAGTGAACTAGCCGAGGAATTTCCGCGGGCAAGCGAAGAAGACGCCAGTAACGTGCTGCCCTCTACCGCACGCTGAATGTACTTTCCCTATGGGGCGGAAGTATTATACTTGATAATCTCACCAGAGTCTACGGTTTAATTCTACTGTTGGCATATTTGAAAAGCCGCGTGTTGATAATCCTACTGGTTGATAATCCACTCGCCATGGCGCTTATCTATGTATTTTCCCTTTTCGCTTATTCTTATATGAAACATTGTAGCACACGTGCCTACCAATGCGAGTTCGATGACACTTTAGTTCCACGAAATTCCAGAAATTCCTTCGTCCGACATTTTACATTTTGAGAATTCTCGGAATTTAATCGATCCTTCTTTCCGGTCCCAACTAGTTATTGCGTAAGTACCTCGTTCCTGTCACAAAAGTATTTCTTTCCATTTTTAGGATGGGTATATTTCTCATTTCTCCAAGGTTTTTTTAGAATGGTCGAATCGAGAAGGCGGGTCGCTAATGGGGAAGTTTGGAAAAGAATGTCGTACCGGAAGTAGGCTTTTGTCCAGCTGGGAGTCGTCACGCGATTGGCTCCGCGTAGACAAGCGTGTAGGCCTACCTACCTGGAAAATGGCGATGAGCTTTCAAGCACCGACGCTATATCGAAAAAAAACCTCGTTATTAAGATTTGTTATTCCTGAATTCTCGAGGTTATCTTCCTCTCCAACAAAAGTGTCGGAAAACGAGAAAGCCATTCGTTCTAGCACCTTGTGTAGGATTTTCCGAATTTCGGGAACTGGAGGAAAACACGCGATAGACATTTGTTCCAGGTCCGTAACGAGTCGGAATAGATCGGAGGCGCGTTTATCGTCTCCCATAAGTATAATAAGACGATTAATGATTTTTATCTATCTTCCCGTCCTTGGCAAATGTATAAATACCTAGGAATGGGCGGGTTTTAATAGACGGTGGAAAAGCTCGTCTCTCCTTCCAATTCCTGGAAAATAGCACACATTACACTACCGATATGTACGTACGGACGTATGTGCATACTTGTAGATGTATATGTGTATAATAGAGGGTATGCCCCCCGCCGACCCGTCACTCTGCTCGAAACAAAGGCGAGCAGCACTTCTCTCTCTCTCACCCAGCTCGAGTTGCTGTCCCTGCGATGAATCACCAGCTCTCCTTTACTTTCCACTGTAATTTACTCGTCCCCGATGGTGTGGGCGCGGTAAAGCCCATTTCGCCCTCTCGAGCGCCACCTATACACATTTAGGTAGCCTTTAGTCTACATCACCGTCAACGAACAAAGAAGACAGATACGTTAGACACCACTACGAAACGAGGGTTATGCCGACTAGAGCGACCTGTTAAAGCCAAACGGTAAACGATTCCGCATGTGGGAATGTTTTTTAGTTTCACTGGGAGATTTCCTAGGATCTCCGAGGGAAATGACTTTGGTAATTTGCGCGGGAAGCTGTGATACTCCTTGATACTTTTTTCACTCGAGAAGTGTGGAAGAGATGTTGAAATGTTATCAAGGATGAATTTGTCGTGGATGAAAAACACGATTGGGCAATCCAAGTGGATTCGAGAATAGAGTTTAGTCGAAAATTCAGGTGAAAGATATCTCTCAGTGGAAAATCTCCCATCTCTCCTTCTCGTTTTGAACAATAATTTCCAGTTGTTCAAAATTTGACATGTTCTTTTTGAAAGTGAGGTCAACGTATGAGCCACCATCAGCTGTTGACATTACGAAACGATTCTTTGTTCCAAAATGTTTTGACCGCATCGATCGGGCTAAAGCCGTTTTAACTATGCTCTTTTCTCGCGGTTGGCCCTCCTGCGTTCAATTTCCCGAAGGGCACAACCGTTAAGAGACCGGAAGATTTTTCTCCCAAGGTTCTATCAACCATGGGCCGGGTATCTTATAGACGCCTACACATTTACGAAAGTGAATGGGAAGATAATTAATTAGGGATGTTTCTCGAGCGACTTTTCAAAATGCTGGCCGAGGGTAGAAGGCAGAGGACTCTGCCTTACGGTACATAAACACTTTTCAGTGTTGGTCCTATCGTCGACGACGATTTTTCTTCTCGTCCGAACGAACCTCGAGCGTATATTTTGTTCTGTTTTTCGTTCTCTCGTCGAAACTACGGATGGATAACGGAGAAGAGGGATAGCCGAGAAACTGTCCGATGTAATGCTTTCGCGCTGTGGTATTTTCCGAGCAGGAACGCCTCGGGTGGTGCCTCGCTGCTTATGGCCATCGTGTTGGGTCTAGACCCAACTCACTTAACAGACACAGACACATATATATACACTGGCATGTACCTTTATCAATAATAGGAGGCGCGACGAGTAGCGACTAAACACTTTTCCAACTCACGCCTCCAACCGTCCCATTGGGATTAACTTCCTCCTGTGGACACCAAGGACACGGAATGTTCTTCGTACGAGGTGGAAATACGAGATGTCCTCATTTCGCTGACGTTTTGAGAAAATTCGATCGATCTGGGAAATAGAAAAATGTAATTCTCGATTCGCCCGAGACTAAAATCGGACGTCGCATCGTTGGAACTCTTTGGTCTTGGACCCTTTTAGCACGGAAGTAAACTCGGATATTTACAACCAAAGTGGCTTGGTAGCTCATGCGAGGATCAAGAGGGAGCACCTGCGGTTTTTTGTTGTCGCAAGAGGTGCTCCCTTCTCGACCCTTTTGTTCTCTTCTTCTTTTTTGTCAATGTGTCATCGAGCTCGTGTCTACCTGGAGAAGCTAAAGAATCTTGCTTTTTTCTCGGGTCGAACAGCTCTGGCATGAGCGAGCAAAAAAATGATGAAAAATAAAGGAAGAGAGACGTGCAGGAGGGACTATCCTTTGGAATTCAGAGGCAGTCGCCAAGAGACTAAAAGCTATAAAGCAGCAACGTTGAAATATCCACCACGAGACTTTGTACCTTGATGTTTCGTTATACTCTTCCGTCGTAATATGCTTTTTGTTTACTCTATATCTCTTGTCACTCTCTTTACCCATTATATCTTACATTTAGTACAAAACTTGGCAACGATCTTGAGAAAGCTTTACGCCTGACCTGAAAAGATTATATCAATAATATAGAAATAAGTATTTTACATTTTCAAACGTTATATTTGAACAAGTTTCGTCAAACTTTGCACTTACCTTTGCACAATTTTCTAAAGGAACATGCTATATTTCGATATCCTTTTTGAACTACCGGGAGAAATAATTTACGCATCGACGATCAAAGTTTCTAACGAAATGAAAATTGTACCGAGTCCGTAGGAAAACGTCGATGGAAATATCTCAATATTTTCTTATCTGCGAGACCCAGATTCTTCCTCTTTCGTTTATCAATGCGAATGCAAATTAGAAAGAGCATCCTTATCACGATACGCGTTAATTAACTTTTGGCGTTTTTCCGTTACAATGATTTTCCATCAAAATAAATTACAAACGATCGAGGAATTTGTAATCGAGTTTTCTTGGAGAGTTTATCAAAAGTTGGTAGCAATAAACAAGACTCGTTCCTAGTTTTATTTTAGTACAATGCAGTATATTTCTCGAATCGAATAAAATTGAGAAACTCTCGATACGAAAATATACGAGTAGCAGCAACAGCAATGCCACGATCCTTTCGACAACTCTCCAAATACTGTTTTCTGATTTATGCTCTTTTTGTTCACCTTTTCTCACCTCCGGAGTCTTCTTTTTTTGTTTGTTTATTCTTGCAAGAGGCAGGATGTAAGTTATCGAGATTTACCGAAGTGGTGAACGTGGGTGGAATTTCTTACGGAAGTGGAATGCGAGACGCGTGATCGTGAACAACCGCACGCACGCGCAGGTCAAACTATCGAGCGGATTTTTCGAGCGAAAACCTCGTCGGACAATTGTCGCATTTGCGTTGGATCAAAAAAAATATGTCGAGAGAACGATATTGATAAATTTTTTATCATTTTTCAAAATCTACCTTCGATTTTTACACGAAAATGGAACAGATCGGTAAGAAAAATTGTTTTAATCTCGAATAAAAAAAGCTTGAATTTCCAGGTGACGAAGTTTGGTATTGGTCAAAAGTGAACGAAAGCTCTATCAAGGCTGCGAGAATATGATAGATAAGGGATGAGGGGGGGGGGGGGGGGCGAGTTTATTTTCGAGCGAATTTTCCTCGATGTCTATCCATGATTTCGTTGGCAGCTCTGGCTGCTCTCGGATGAAAACGTTCGCAAAGCTTTTTCAGGGCTTTCTCGACCTCCTCGAGCGAGACTCGACCCTTACCCGCACTCTCGGCCATTTTTCTCGCGTCCTCGAGGGTCTTCTCGATAACGTCCTCTAGAACCGTCGACAATACCGCCTGTGCCCTCGCCGACAGGGTGTGACTCGGCACTAGTACGGAACAAGAAAGAACCGAAGAATAAAGAATACAATATATATATCAAACTTACAATCTTCTTCATTGTATTCGTTCAAGAGTAGAATCTTATTCATTGTATTCGTTCAAGAGTGCACCTAAGGGTTCCCTTTGTTTAATGTTTTTAGGGCGAAAAATCCCGGTTGACCTCGTGTTCCATTCGCCCATCGAGATCAATAAATTTATCATAAAAAGATCGACCCTCTATCTTAAAAATAAATGTATAATTTCTCTAATTGCAAAAGGAAGAAGAAGTCTTTGGGTAGAGTGAAAGCGTCTTTCCCAATTTAGCAAATTTAGTCAGAAAGTTTGGTTATAATCGCAAACATCGATTTGACATTCGCGTAATGAACGAACGGTCATTGATTAAGATTAATTACTGAAATTGGATTTACCTCTGGCCTGCTTCTTTTTGGAAACGCATGGTTTATGCGTACCGCGTTGATGACCCGAATCCGTTCTTCGTGACATCGCGAACTCTTCGAACGTAACTAACAATTTTAATATTCTCAAACGGAAATCTTGATTATATCTTGGAAGTGACGCTATATTCAAGGAGTAAAAGAAAAAATGGAGCAACGCGATTTTCCTCGATATAATAATGACGCAATGATAAGTCCGCGGCTGATGGGTGCAAGAGGCAGAAATTCGTGCACGAAATTATTAATCAAGCTTGAACCTAGGGAGCCAAAATTCTTTGCTGAGATCGATCTTCGATCTTGATCGAATTGAATAGATGCCTAAGATCGTAGCTCTTCTCCGAGATTCGATTCAAAAAATCGTACTAAAACGGTGCAGGTGCTTCGTCGGTAGGGATTGGTTTGTGCACCGACTATGTACCAAAGTCTCTCATCCAGTCTAGCGTTTTCTCATTTTTCTTTTCTCTCACCATCCTCGATCCTCTTTTCTTTAAGGCCATAATATAGTCTCTCTTGCTCTCTCTTGGCTCTTTTTTTTCTACAGCCTTGCGCTTTTCCTCTTTCTCGAGAGGTGAAACTTTCCAAGGAGGAGGAACAACGACGAGGAGCGAAGACGAGATGGATTTTCGCGCGCAGCACGCGATTACCCAGTTACTTGGAGAAGCTCCTTTTGTATATATTGCCTATACCTTAATATATACGTATATATACGTATATTTTCAGGTATGGAAGAAGACGCGCTCTTTCGCTCCGAATTCGTTCCGCATCCCCTTGACAATACTATCGTTCGCTTCGCTTCGTAGCTACATATACGTATATTATCCCTCTTCCTCTTCGTCTCTCTCTCTCTCTCTCTCTATCTCTCTGTCTCTCTACCTCTCTCGATTTCCTCCTTTATTATCCTGACGCGTTCCGCCACCGGACGACACGCTGGAATTTCAATCCGGACGATCCCCGTGATGTGACGACGGGATAACTACCCGAGTCGAATTTTTTTGAGGGATCGAGAATATTCGGCATCGAGCGGAGTGATAATGATCGAGGCGAGGGTACAATGTATACTAGATGGTACATACGCCGCCCTCGTAGACCCTCCAAAATGGCAGAAACTTTACATTCTGATTGAGCGGAGGGTGCTGGAGGATCCATGGAGCCTCCCATAACTGCCTCGTAGACCTTCAAAAATGGCAGAAACTTTACATTCCGATTGAGCGGACGGTGCGGGAGGATCCATGGAGCCTCCCATAACTGCCTCGCCAGGTAGTTGCCTGCCTTGCCAGGAGTTGGTACCGAGAGCGGAGTCCCGGAGGGTCCGTGATGCCCCCAGATTCCAGATGGAGGACACTTTGGTATTAACTGGAGGCGGGCGCCTGGAGCGTTACAAAGGAAATAGGCTCTAGGCGATTGAGACGAACAGCACATATTTTGGGTGGCGCCTTCTTAACGCGAGTCGAAATTTGTTGAGGGATCGAGAATAGGCGGCATCGAGCGGAGTAGTGAGGATTGAGGCGAGGGTCCAGCGTATACTAGACGATACATACGCCGCTCTCGTAGCTCCTCCAAAATGGCAAAAACTTTAAATTCTGAGATTGAGAGGAGGGTGCTGGACCGTCCATGGGCCTTCCCATAAGTGCCTCGCCAGGCAGAGTTGGTACCGAGAGCGGAGTCCCGGAGGGTCCGTGATGCCCCCAGATTCCACCTGGAGGGCACTTTGGTATTGAGTGGAGGCTAGCGCCTTGAGCGTTACAAAGGAAGTAATCTCTAGGAGATTGAGATGAGCAGTAAAAATTTCGACTCGAGATATATGTCACCAACAATGAGATGTTCAAAAAGGATGAATATTCCGTATGAGGGAAAGAGGGATCTATTAATTTGAACTACCACCTCCAGAACTAAATAATAACAATGTGTTTCCACGATTCGTTTTTCAGTTTTGGATTGCCTGGTATCGGGTTGGGGTTCTTGGTCGAGTTGCAACAGCGAGTGTGGTCCTGGTGCACAATCGAGATCGCGACTGGTCGAGAGAGCAGCGGAGAATGGTGGAAAGCATTGTCCACAGTTGGTGCAATATCGAGGCTGCCAAGGCACCAAGTGTCACAAGAGGAATCCTCAATTTGCATTGAAAGGTAAGTTTTTGCTCAAATATTTGTTATATAAATCTCTTGTACCATAAACAGGTTTATAGGTGTGCATTTATCATATCCGGTTGCCCTTTTTTAATCCAACCTCGTAATATTCTATCTTTCCCAGACAAATTGGTCCCCTCGTAAAACCGCGACTATAAAAAAGACGTGATAAGGCGAGATGGAAAACGAGCCGAATGCTGCAATGCGGAGTTAAATTATTGTCGCGTATTTATAACGCGGGTGTACTAAGTTTGGGTTTCGCGTCACGGTGCAAAAACCTCGACTGGGATAATGTTTCTCATCACATTTAAAGTAGCAGGCCACGAATGCGCGAGCTCTATTCAACCAGCTTTTAATTAATTGCCGCTATTCGAGAGAAGGGGGTTAATTGCACTGAAATCCAAACGCGTTTCCCGTACCCGCCTTCCTCGAGACGGTTATAAAAGAGCGCGCGCCGAACTATACGAGACGTCGTTAATAAGACATAGCTGAGAAATACGTTTGGAACGAGTGAAAGATTATTTTTTCATTCCTCATATTCTCTCATCGTTCCTTCTTTCCTTCATTATTTATTACCTTACAATAATAATAATTGCCATCATAATTCATTCATCGAAATGAAAGAAGAAAATTTCTCCAAGCCGGCAGGTACATATAATTTGACAAGTTGGTGGGCTATTAAAGTAATCCGGAAATATAAGAGGTGAATTTCCGCCAGAGGAAATATGGAAAATAGATAACGATATCGTATATATGTAGTGTTGTATAGTCGGATCATTGAGCGTTGAAATCAGCTAATGGCGACCGTATTGTCTGCCTGCCTGCCTCTCGTCGCCTCGAGAATCCTTAGAGCGCAAGGATGAGGGTCGAGCTACACCAATGTGTTTTCCTACGGTACAGAGAATCCGTGAGTAGTTCGAAACTCGCATCGTGAACCGAGATCGAGTCTTGGCTAATTGGTGAATTCCATTTCAATGGAATCCACCTCGGCAAGCCGCGCGCGAGGTCTTTGATCGAAGGCGCGTGCTACGGGATCATTTAGTTCTCGGTACGATCGCGACCGATCGGTGGATACCATTCGACGATATTATCCTAAACTGCTGTTGCATCGTCGGAAGTAACTACGTGCGCCGGCTCTCATTCCCAAATACAATGATCGTGCGCGCCATCTCGTAGCCGCCCGTGAATACTATATAGTATAACGTGTATAAACGATGTACGCGTCGGCATTAGTCAAATTCCAACCTTGATCGATTTCCGAAGGTTATCGGAAGTTGACTGTATCGATAGAAGCAATCTTCCTTCTTTTCCTTTCTAGTTTGACCCTACACCACCTCCTCGAATCTTTGATTATCACATTTGAAAATATTTCCAAAAATTGATTGTATCCAGAATTGGTTTTCTTTAAATCCTTGAGGGATCAAAGATTAACAAAAAACACTGTTTTTCTTAACTATTTGCAGAAGTTGCTCTTCTTTTACCTGCTGAATTGAGTGGCATGCGACACATGAACGACAGTAACGACATAAGAATGAACCTTCGTCTCCGTTATCGCGACACTTCGGCCAACGATCCGTCCAAAGAGTGAGTATTATTTCCTACTATAATATTAGCACCGAAATAATCAAATTAGATAAGCCGTCTGCGATCCCTAAACAAAGGTACGAAGAGTCTAGCACATGGGTAGAATTTTTGTTTTTAACGAGATTGGATCTTTTTTAATGACGATTGAAATAAAAGCGTAGCTATAGGTATAAAAAACGCGCGTATGCCGGGAGTCTCGAAGAACCGGATGTGAAAAAAAGGACGTGGTGTGGGTTTTAAAAGGACTCAAACGAGGCATACCGCGGAGATGAATAAAAAAAAAGATGAAGAAAATGGGGGAAGAGAAGAGATAGCGAGGGCGTAAGATATATGCGAGCGTGTGCTCGTTATACATCCGACCGCCCCGTTATTCAGGCGTTCGTAATAAAGCCTAACGAGCCTTGTACTTCACATTCCTATATATATATATATACGATAAATAACGACTTGAATGCACCTATAGCGAATTTATGTGTATCATACGTTCACTGTATACGTGTGCATTCAAATGCATGTGTGCATATGTCAACTGCAAGAGAGTCTCGCCTCCTCCCCACCCTCCCGTCGCCAAAATTCCGAGTGGACGCGGACGGCTTTTGGTGAATAATGGAGACTACTCCAGAGACTGTGGCAAGACCGGGAGAGAGATACGCATCGTTGAATTTCCCAAAATTTATGCGCGTCTGGGTGCGCATACATGCGCTGGTATTCTCCCCAAAAGTCCGAAAGTATACAAAAATTTCAAAAGTTCAATATAAATTGTGGGGTCTATTGTAGTAACGTTTTTGCTCATTTGTGAATGATTTAATGGGCTTCCAGGAACAAAGAAAAACAAATATGTATGTCTAGACGCGAATCCACCTCAATATTATTATAAAACGAGTAGAACGAATAATACGTTCAGCCATTGATGTTGTTATATCGATACGTGTTTCTGTTATTTGCAAGTGGTACAAGTGGCAATATCCTATATAGTATACGACTGCCGTACGCCTGGAGATTTGGTGAAACGTTTCGAGTGGTTGTGGCACTTCGGCGCCATGTGGAGGATAAACCTCCACTTGGCCACGTTTTTGGACCACCGTGTCTATGTACCTAGTCTTGAACATTTATATACATGCATGTATATATAATGTAGAATAAGGTGTAAGCTATAGCAGCTCCAGTACCAACCTCCCACCCAATGTCCATTGATCCAGTCGGAACGAGTCGTTAATCCTTGAATCCTTGAGGAAATTTGTACTGCTCGTCCTAATCTCCTAGATCCTATTTCCTTTGTAACGCTCAAGCCGACAGTCTCTGCTCAATGCTAACGTGCCCTCGAGCCCGAATCTGAGGGCATCACGAACTCTCCGGGCCTCCGCTCTCGATACCAACTCTGCCTGGCGAGGCAGTCGTGGGAGAGCCCATGGGCCCCCCAGCACCCTCTGTTCAGTTCAAATGTAAAGTTTCTGCCATTTTGGAGGGACTTTGATGGTATCAAGAGAGGAGCTCCTCCGGGGGTATCGCGGACCCTCCGGTACCAACTCTGCCTAGCGAGGCAGTCATGGGAGGGTCCATGGGCCCCCCAGCACCCCCTGTTCAGTTCAAATGTAAAGTATCTGCCATTTTGTAGGGTTTCTTTTATGGTATCAAGAGCGGAGCCCCTCCGGGGCATCACGGACCCTCCGGGACCCGCTCTCGATTACAGCTCTGCCTGTCGAGCCAGTTATGGGAAGATCCATGAGCTCTCCAGCACCCTCTGCTCAACTCAAATGTAAAGTCTCTGGCATTTTAGAGGGTCTATGAGAGGGTTCGCATTCGTCGTCTGGCATACGCTGGGCCCTTGCCTCGATCTTCACCACTTCACTCGATGCCACCTCTTCCCGATCCCTAAAAAAACATCGATTTATATTGGAACACTTAATTGATCGAAAAATAGTCAAAGTTGTTCCGAGTCGGCGTATATCGCCCGATGCATCCGGTGGGTATGCATCTTATCATTATAGTTATCTATAGGTATATGCATTAGGAAGTAGAGTGCGTGGTAGCGACAGACTCGTACATATTTTCGCTATCAAAACTTGGAGTACGTATCCCGGGCCAAGTATCCACCCGAGACCGTTCACGGCTCGTGGTTTACTTAGCGACTTCACCATCCTCTGGTATCTCCCACATATTTGCATATACGCGCATATGCAACGCGCCCTCAACGACTACACGTGCTACATAACGTACGACAGGATGGAGTTCACACACTCTCTTCGTGCCTCTCTACGCGAGCTTCCACCAACTATTGGAATCCTCCTTTCTTTACTCAACATCTTCCCACGTACGTGGTATGGACTATAAGACTATATGGTTGATTGTATGGAATACAGATCGTCCTGTCTCCCAACGAAACACACCTCCTCTTCTTCCTCCTCTTCGTTCGTTGTCGAGAACTCACTTGCAGTGTTCCTCTTATACCACAATAAGGTTCTATAGGTATAAGCGTACGTGTCTATGGCTCCTACTTGCATGGCAAAGCATTTTGGCCCAACGTCGCGTAGACGATTACTTCCGGCATCGAGAGTCCTCGTACTCTGTATATACGTTTAGTAGGACGGAGGAAGAGGAAGAGTGAGAAAGAGAGAGAGAGATGTACGTATACGGATAACGGAAACGACACCCTCGGCGCCCTATAAACCCCGCGAGAGACTAAACGTATGCATCCACGTACGAGTATGCCCTCTTTAGATACTCTCGAATAGATCGGAAGTTTATTTTCGAAATAAGTGTAGGGACTTATTTCGAGAAAGTTGTATTCTCGCCTCTTTTTCGAAATCTAATCAATCATCCTCTTTGGAAAAGCTTTTTTTGAAAGTACATTTGTTAAGCCTACTCGTAACATTCTCCTTACGAATTTTTCTCTTGAGATTTATAACGCTATAGTTATTGTTTATTTTTAATCCAAGCTTTTCAAGCTCGTCGAAGCATCGCGATGCGTTCGTTCTTCTTTTTGTTCAAAGTTAATCGACACGAGCTCTCTTGGCGATAAATTGTAGCTGACGTCGTGAAACTCGAAAAGCCACGAGCTGGCTCCCTTCTCCTTCTTTTTCTATTTTTATTCAATCTCCTTAAGTGCTAGAAATCCCGAAACGTGTATCAGGCCTGACGCACTTTTCCTAACTTCCACTGAGTTTTCTTCTCCCTTAGCGAAGATCGTGAGTGAACGACCGAAGGATGTTCAGAATTGTCCGGTGTTATATCTCGGAGTTATTGTAAAAATTTGTTGTAATCCCATCTTACGAACAAGGCAAACGTATATTGTAGTTCTAGGTGCACTTTACTGCTCTCTGCCCCAGACGAAGATCTATGATCAACGGAATATTTATATTTCTCTCCATTTACTATTTATCATTTTAATTAAAACGATTAAAGCACACAAGACATACCGCGTAGAATCCGAAACTGAGATGTCCAAGAAGGAGCAGGTCGAATCTAAAACGAACCCTAGGAGGTTTTACAAATCAACGAATCTGTTCGGTCGTAAACGCAGCGGTTGGTTTTGGTGTCCCACTAGTTGCTAGAGCACCAAGCTACCTACCACTCGTATTCGTATTTCTCCAAACCGAAACTCTCCCATGCTCGATAAAAGATTTACGATCAACGTAAGATTTCTGTCATTCGATTTATTATTCTTCATTTTGTTGAGGGTCGAAGGATCAGGAAACCTCGATTAGAGGACATACGAAATATCCGGATAGAATCCAAAACTGAGATGTCCAAGAAAGAACAGGTCGAATCTAAACCAAAGCTAAGGGTGTTTTCAGAATCAACTAGTCCAATCGAACGTAAACGGAGTGGTTGCTTTGGTGTCCTACCAGTCGCTAGAGCACCAAGCTACCTACCACTCGTGTTCGTATTTCTCCACTCCCCAACCCTTCCATGCTCGATAAACGCCAACAATGCGATCCGCGTAGTAAACGCGCATGTCCCACCATCGAATTTCCAAGCTTTCAAAGATGTATAGAGGTATATAAACTCAAGAAGGTGCTGCCGCGCTGGAGAACCAACCTGCCCTCGAAACGTATGCATGCCCGTGCGACTGTGCATCCAATGCATCCAATGCATCCAATGCATCGGAAATCGAAGGTTACCGGTGAGGATTGCGTTGGAGGTGGTAGTGAGGAGGGAGGTCCCTGCGGTTGCATCGGCGTTGTATGCCATTGGGATGGGACTTGGCCGCGTCGTACCATCTGCTCCGCATGCGGCGTTTCTGGTTACGTGTATATCCAACTGCTCCGAGGAACGACGCTACGGCAGACAAGGACGCGTTCGTATTATAGAAACAAAGATAAAGGGAGACGCGAATAATATCACTTGTCAGCCTCCTGCTTCCACTAAATGACGTCCCCATGCCATTTGACTATGACCGAGAATAGGAATTATTCTAAATCTCGATTGGAAGTGAAATATACAATCAAGCCTTTCGAAAATAACGACAATCCTCCTCCTCCCCTTATGAAAGTGGAGAGATTTTCGTTGTTATTTAGAGAAATCAGGGTACATTCTGTCCGCTTCGCTAAAAGCCAAAATGGAGTAGGTTCGAGATTCGCTGGCTTTCTCATTCGTCCTACAAACCAAGATTATGTATAGATGCATCGTATATGTGCACTTGCGTTCTGCATATTAAATCCGAGGACGCAGGGGGGAGGGTTTAGGGCGTTAGGATTCCCCACCTCCCCTCGCATCCTACTTTTTCTCGCGTTCGCGTGACGTGTCGGTTTACCTACATTGCACATATTCCATGCAACTGCTCTTCCCAGTAGAGTTAAACTCATCCGACGACACGGAAATCCGACGAGCGTGCCGTTCCCATTGGGAGGGTGTTTCTCCCCCGGTAGGCGCAAACCACCGCGCGAGAAAAAAAGAACGTATAGGGCGAATGGTTCGTGGGAGGCAAGCACGCGTATTTCCTTTCGTCGGTTTGCTCTCGTTGAACATTGTTAAAAGCAGGCCGAACGCCGTGAGGTGAAACGACGCGTCGATATGCAACAATGTGCATCAAGAACTTCCTCTTTCTCATGGTGTAACATCTCGAATAACTCGCCTCGTCATCAGAATTTCTTTACAAATCCTTCTTGATAAAAAATTACCTAGATTCGATTGTCATCAGATGAGATTCGAGAATACATGTTTATTTTATGGAATTGCAAGCTAGGGTAGATCTAAACTTATACCAAGTTCCTAATGTTTTGGATTTTTAGGGAAGTTAGCAGTGGCCAGCGTTGATCATTGAAAGTTGGATCGAATGGTGTAGGTACGACCCAATATCCGACGCATCAAGACGTATACGTATAAACAGACGATACGATGAAGAAATAATTGGACAAGGGAAGGGTCCAAGATTGTTGACTAGTCATCAGAATTTCTTTACAAGTCCTTCTTGATAAAGAATTACCTAGATCCGATTGTAATCCGATAAGATTCGAGAATAAGTGTTTATTTTATGGAATTGCGAGCTAGGGTAGATCTAAACTTGTATCAAGTTCCTAATGTTTTGGATTTTTAGGGAAGTTAGCAGTGGCCAGCGTTGACCATTGAAAGTTGGATCGAATGGTGTAGGAACGATCCAATATCCGACGCATCAAGATGTATACGTATAAATAGACGATACGATGAAGAAATAATTGGGCGAGGGAAGGGTCCAAGATTTTTGACTAGACATCAGAATTTCTTTACAAATCTTTCTTGATAAAGAATTACCTAGATTCGATCATCATCAGATAAGATTCAAGAATAAATGTTTATTTTATGGAATTGCGAGCTAGGGTAGATCTAAACTTATACCAAGTTCCTAATGTTTTGGATTTTTAGGGAAGTTAGTAGTGGCCAGCGTTGACCATTGAAAGTTGGATCGAATGGTATAGGTACGACCCAATATCCGACGCATCAAGACGTATACGTATAAATAGACGATACGATGAAGAAATAATTGGGCGAGGGAAGGGTCTAAGATTATCGCCGAGAAAACTCCCGTACAGCATTATGAGATCAATTCGTATACCTCCGTATATTTCTATCAATGGCTTCGCCAAATTGGTTCGCGCATCCCTCCTTCGAATTTCGATTTGTGAACCTCTCTTCGTTCGTCATTCCGTCGACGTGTATACTATATACACCTACGTACGAAATTCGACGAAGAACTCTCGAAGTAAGTTTTCGAGATAACTCCTCCGGACTTGCCTCGGCTACGTTTTCTCTCTCTTTTTCTACTTCCCTCTTCGAAGAGCATCGCGACTCTCGTTCTTCGAAACCTCGAGAGTATTTCATTGAAAAGAGAAATCCTGAAATTTGACGAGCATTGCTCGATCCAAGCCCGAATGGTCTATCCACTCGTCCACTCCTATCGATTCAAAAGTTAACGCTTTTATCGTCGGACCGTTTCTCATCGTAATCCGGATTTTGATTGCATCTAGTCCGAGAACACGATGTTTCCAATCCTCTTGTGTATTTTCCTTTCGATATTCGACGATTTAATGAAAATATTGAATTCTAATGAAAATATTGAATTCGTGAGATTTTTCATCCCCTTTTTTTGTTCCAGATATTGCGTTACGTTCACGGTTACAAAAGCGTCAAAGGCGTGCTACAAGGAATCTAGTCTATCGGAATTATCGGAAGGTAAGTTGGGAAGAAAATGAGATCGAAGAAAAGAAGCCTCGTCAACTTTTCGATATTACAATATCCTCGTTTTTCGCCGATAAAAACGATCGATCGAAATTAAAAAATACAGCTTTCATTTTCTACTTTCATTGTCAATTTCCACCCAACTCGCACCAAATGCCCTGTTTTCCTTTCGTCACGCTCTTGCCACTATCATCACCCTTCGCACGCGTTTATATACAGAATCGAATTAATCGGAAATGATTGTAATTTGCATCCTCGCGGTAATTCGCATTGAGGATACCGAAAGAGGCGCCAGGGGGAACGAGCCAAAGTCAAATTGGCGGAAACTACATCGAATTCCGTTTGGCCGATGCCACGCATTCACCCCGATCGAACATATATCAATTGTGTATCCATCTATGTGTCTCATGATCGTATTCGTACTCACATTCGTGCGGTTTACCCCTTTGCCTCTTGCCTCCACTACTTACAATCCTAAAAATAATTCGATCGTTAATTTAGCGTCAGAAGGACGATAAGGCGCTAAACGATAATTGATTGTTATTGCTTTTTTTATTATCGTGATTAAAGTGATTTTTTTCTCGTTGTTTGATTGAATTCAGGAACTCAAGTTTGCGTCCGCTGTCAGACCCAAGCACTACGACGAGTTTTGGACTGGCGATGCGAGGGTGATGGCGGCACCGAGGCTATGATAACCCGATGGAGCATGCTCTCGTCACCTCACTGTCACGGCAAGTGGCTACGCACCAAGAAGACCGGACCCGATTGCGACGTGTCGCTCTGTCAACCTCAAGCCAACTTCATATTCGTTTAATATCGTTCGGGATCGCGAATTGATCGAGCTAACGATAAAAAAACAATTAACAAATAGCCGAGAGTCGACGTTGGGTGCCAAATTGTGGGACTCAGCTGCATTTTTGGAAAACTCGATCAATGTTTTATTCGAAACTCATTATTCTCACTCATTATTTCGATGATTTTTGTCATCACTGCTTAATTTATCGACGAGAAGCATCGACGCGGACCACAAACAAATTCTATCAAATAACTCGTTCGATTTAGATATTTTTTATATGTACGATTGTTTTTTTCGAATCAAATCTTCATCGAGATACTCTCGCGTTTGCAAAATAAAAGAAAAAACAGCAAAATACAAATACTAAATAATCCTTTATCGATAATCGATCATCGTCGCTCTAGAGCTTGCAATTAAAATGATTATTGAAAGCCGCGACATTGAGATATAAAAAAGAGAATCCGGAGAATCCGTATAGAAAATAGATCGTTAATTCGTTAATTTAAATCGAATTAACGAATATTAATAATTAAACGACGATACGATAATCGAATAATTAAATAATAATGATTATTGCGATAGCGACAGGTATATTTGTATGTGAATTATTTTATAAATTGAGTCCACATATCAAAGATCATATTTTCTAGATAATAAGGAATAAAGAGAATCAAAATAAAAATCATGAGAAACGAATGAAGAAGTTACAAAAACAAGAATCTTATGGACAATTTTTGTCTCGAATCGATCGTTGAACAATTTATGATAGAGCCTTGATGGTGGACGTTTTGTTCCCAGCGTGTCTTTACTCTCGTCGTCGTTCGACCGTTCGAGTTTTAATTGCCAACTTCCGTCGGAGAGAAAATGAGAGAAAGAGCAAGAGAGAGAGAGAGAGAGAGAGATTCGTACCCAGGGCGTTAATGGCTTCCGCGATAGGACGACGTCGTATACAAAGAAGCGCGAGAGGAAAGGGCGCCATGATGTAAGCTCGTCGCGGGTTAACGCCTTTCAAAATCGATGCTATCCTTCCCGGGACAAAGTTCGCGCGTTGCTTGACGAGATCCTCTCGCTTTAGACCTTTCTTTGTAAAACTCCTGTCGGACTTTCCCTACGACCTCTCCCTCTCTCTTCTTTCCTGGTTTTTCACCACCCTTGAAACTTTAACCGAGTTTATAAAGAGATACGTATATACGCGCGACATTCGAAACTTTGTTTCTTCATCGCGTTCACGGGTCAAGACTCTTAATGAGAATGAAGCGCCTCGTTAATTGCGGGCGTCGACGAACGAGAATTGCGAATAAAAAAAGAACGGATCCGAGGAGAGAAATAGCACGAGGATAGAGTACAAGAGACACAATATAGTTCGGGAATATCTCGCGAGGCTAGTGGGAAATTGAAAGAGGAGACAGGCTGGCGATATAAACCGCGAGAGAAATTAAATCGTCGATTATAATATCGCGATTGCCTAGGAGCGTATGACAAAAAAACAAATTTCTTTTTTTTTCGTCACTTCGTATAAATTTCATTCGTATCGTGAATAATCTAAAATTGGAGAATCGAGAATTGATGCAAATTTACCGAAAATCCTATATTGGATTGTAATTAAGGTTTATCGACCGTTATCAGCCGACGGTAATGATATTTCGAGATAAAATTTGGCACGAAAATTCGATATATTACGAACGTACGTATATTCATTGCGTCATTATCGCCGCAAATATTTTTGGCGAACGAGGAAAGGTCATTGGGTAAGGGGTAAAAGTTTATTATTATTATTTATCGGAGTAAGGGGATACGGCGGTTGGACCAGACCGTTCTCTCTCTTCCGAATTTACAAATTTTCACTCTGCTCTCGTATCGCCTCGGGGGATTTTAATGCGAATTTTAATACCATTAACGAGACGAGGGTAACGAGCAAAAGCTCCCGCACGAATCATCATCCTATATGGAACTACCAAATGGCGAGCTAATGGATTTTAGTGATTACTTTTCGACCAACGAGACCGATCAACGATTTCGATGAATTTCCGCAAAGCCGCGACTCGTTATTCCTAACGATACTTTGTTTTTCTTCTTTTTTTCTCCTACTCAACCCTCTCTCTTTCGTTCCAACCGATTTCTAGAGCCGGAATTTGCAAATAGCTTTTCGGAGAGAGAATTTGCGAGAATTGCCGTTTGTTATTTGAAGCGACGTTAGAACGAGAGAAGCGAGGACGATTCTCTCTGTAATTTGACAATCGAACTTTCACCGCTTAGCCTTCTATCGCTATAGCTAAATTAAATACATATCCTCTGGTCCATCCGACACAGCGTGAATCCAGTTGAATTGTGGCTGGCAAACACGAAGGTTCGATAAACGCCGGATGCAAAATTACTGGACCGCTTCGAAATATTTTTCTACACTCTTCGTTGAATTTAATTTTGGCCGAATCGAGACTTGAAATGACTCGGGAACAATTAATTCTTTCGTTATTAAATATAACGTCGAAGCTTTCACATATTTCAATCGCGAGATTTCTCGTTCTATCTTGTATCTTTTTTATTTGTTTCGTTTGTTTGCTTTTTCTCTTTTTGCCATTTCTTGATACGTTCGGATCCGTTCGAGCGCCAGGCTTTTTCCATTACGATAAATCACGATAGGAGATCGAGCGAGAGCGTTCGTGAACTTTGCCAGCATATATAGAGGATACATTTTTCTCCCTTCTCTCGGAGCATACACGCACATTCGTTCGAATCTCGCGAGATAGCCTTTTGCGTTGACGCAGATTTTATTATACATATACATACATATAGTCAATAGGAGAATGTAACGGTGAACTGCGTTTTGATATCGCGGAGCAAGAAATGTCGTCCTTTTGAGTGACGCCAGACCGACGAACACATCAGTATTGTTACGGAAATTCGATTTTTATTGTGGTTATAAAACGACGCGATGGGAAAAAAAGTGAGTTCGCTTATTGCGACAAAGTAAATACGAAAGAGTCAACTTTCGCTTTGAAATTGTTCAGGAATGAAGATATCGCGATAATTATTTATTTTCTACCTTCGTATCGAATCTGAATTTATAGTTTTTTATATCTTCCTTTATTTCGCTTTACATCGATCCTTCGATCAATCAAAGTTCAAAATGTTATTTTTGAAATTGGAAAATAGTTCTCGTATATTTGATAATTATTTAGGGTTTCCTTTTTAAGAGCCTGGCTGCCGGTTCTTTCTTTAGGAGGTTCGTATTACCTAGGCGTCACTAACATTCATTGTTAAATTGAAAGGAAAAAGAGAGAGAGGGAGAAAACATTCCGAGGATTCAGGTCGGAACTTTATTTGATTTTCAGAGTTGTTGAACTGTTCGGAGATTATTTGTGTATCTCTTGACTGGACTCTGGAAGTGGTACGTATAATTTAATCAAAAATTCAATTAAATTTGGTAGACGCATTATCCTAGGTTGGCTATATACGTACGTATATGTACACTACCGACGGAAAGTTTCCGGACAAAAGTTGAAAACAGTGCCGGAACGTTTTTTTTATGCAATTTCGCCGGTAGTTGGCCTAGGCCAATTTAACCAACGCCATTTTAAAGAGCAGGGATTTTACTTCGTTCTGGCTTTTTAAACAAATTTTACGATTTTTTTTTACGACAATTGAAAACGACAATTTTTGGTCGTTTTTTTTAATCTTTTGCAAGTGGACCCCCTTTGCAGTAAACATTTTTTTAAGGAATTTCTTTCACCATATTCATAAAGGGGGAAGTCTAAGCTTCAAGTTCATTTTTTAGAAAATTGTCTACGATTTGTTTTTTCAAAGATATGTCGTTTTTTAAAAAAAAATATTGAAGAAATTTGAAAATTGCTCCATAGAACGAAAACAATGAGGTTTACAACAAAACCTCAAGATGGCAAAGAGTTTTATTACTTCTTGCTGAGTTTAAGAGAATTTTTTCAGATTTTTTTTTCCAAATTTTTTTTCCACCTATTTCCGGTCAGTTCGATTGATCCGAATACCATGAAAATAATAGAATTAAATTTTTTACGTACATCGAAGAAACTCCATCGTCGAAGAAACCTCCGAAGAGACCAAAGTTTAATATGTAAGTAAAAAATTTAATTCTATTATTTTCAATAGGTGGAAAAAAAAATTCGAAAAAAAATCTGAAAAAATTCTCCTGAACTCAGCAAGAAGTAATACAACTTTTTGCCATCTTAAGATTTTGTTGTAAACCTCTTTTCGTCCTGTGGAGCAATTTTCAAATTGTCCATTTTTTCTCAAAAAACGACATATCTTTGAAAAAAAAAAAATTGTAGACAATTTTCTAAAAAATTAACTTGAAGCTTAGATTTCCCCCTTTATGAGTATGGTGAAAGAAATTCGTTAAAAACATTTGAATGCAAAGGGGGTCCACTTGCAAAAGAACAAAAAAACGATTAAAAATGGTCGTTTTCAAAACTGGTTGCCAATTGTAAAAAAAATCGTAAATTTTTTTTTAAAAAGTCAAAATGAAAGGAAATCCTTGCTCTTTAAAATGGCTTTCCGCCGGTAGTGTATATTTGCTCGTAGAATTTTCCCATAGATAGATAAATTCACATTGCATTTTACTGTCACGTTTTGATGTCGCTCCTTTTATCACAAAAAAATAAAAATTTCAAATAAAATCCAATCACTATGCGAAGCTTACATTTCCCAGACGCAAATATTTTCTCAATAACAAAAAGTTCGTTGGTACAAAAATGCTGTTTGGGGTTTCGTACAAGCAGAAATACTCCGCTGGTCCGTATTGTCGAAGACCTAACAAAAAATGACGTTCGTCCATTAACCCGTTATCAATTCTGTTCGATCGTTGTATATTTACTTATTTTTATTTAGGGAGTTGTCGAGTCGTCGAGTCTTCGGACGACAGCGACTCGAACAAAAATGTCATTTTCTTTTGTATCGCCGAGAACGGGAGATGGTCCGTTTGGCCCTTGACGAGACCAACGCACAATCGTTTTTTTTTTACCTCGACGTACCGTTTCCTCGTCGCCCCAAGCCCACGTTGTCGCTTCGCTCTATTCTCACTCTCCATCTTTTTTTTCCATTCAATGCCCGTTCCCGTCGCTTCCGTCAGCATTTTTTTTATCCCGACTGTCGACGTTTGCAGGAAACCCGCTCGGTCTCTCCGATTCGTCGGGACTTGTCGTCCGGATATGCCTGAGAAAGACGATTTGATTTTACGTCTTAAACTCTCTTTACTTTTTCTTTATCTCGTTCATTAGTTTTACACACCGCAACAACCCTCGTGAACAAATTATTGGTCCCGATTTTTTTGAAAAAGTTCCTGCAAATCAAAGCCAGGTTTTCTTTTTCGAGCGATTATACGGGTGGACTTTAATTCGATCAACCCTGGAACATCGATGGGATGATTTATCCGGGCGCCCACGTATGCGGTTCGGTGGAGCACTGTCCAAGTGATATACGTTATTACATGGATGGCTAATTCAAAAAGAATCAACGAAAAGCGAGCGAGTGAAACAGAAAGCGCGTGAAAGAGAGATGGACAGAAGGAGAAAAGTCTGATTAAAAATTTCTCTATAAAAAAGAAAAACGTTAACGAGGTAGACGATTATAATTGAATCGTTGGTCGCCCGAGTGAGCGTCGATATGAAAGTGAAGCGTGTCGATAAGCGATGCGCGTTATAAAACTATATCACTTCGCGGTCATTATCACCATTTCTATCCGACGTTACAGTCCGTTGAATAAAACCGACCATTCCGTTGCCTCCTCGATCCAACTAACGGCACAGGTAATCATAAATAATAATAAAAAATCCTATTTCGATTCTATTACACGTATGGAAACCAAACGCAGAAAGGAGTAACGTACGTATTCGTCGAAGCGGCACTTTCAAAGGATTCGATACTCTCGCCGTAGGGAAATATTTTTCTATTCCTCTCTTTGCCTTCGACACGAACACGAACAAAAAAAAAGGAACCGAAGAAATCAATATCGACACGATGAAAACTTTGACGTTTGTATATATACATTTTCAATACCGAGAGAGCTTTTCGTCATATATCGTATATTACCGTATTTAATCTTCAATATCGTTGGATTATTACGTCTTTTGAGGGATGTACGATATATTCTTGGCCGGTACCAATATCTCTTCCTCGCACCAGTCGTCTTTTAATACGTCGATACTGTGTATATATATATACAGTATCGACGTATATATATATTGATGGTACAGGGCCAATATATATTTCCGAGTTTATATCGAGTCTACGTATATATAGGATTGCAACGAAAGGGACGAAAGAATTCGCGCAAACCCCCTTGGCTCGAGTTTGTCCGACGGCACGAAGCATCTCCCTCCCTCCTTTCCACCATTCGCAATTTTGTATAGAAAACGATCGAACTAATATACTATACGTATATATATGTATGTAGAAGGTGAGTATAACTGGACAAAGTTCCGACAAAGTTTCAAACTGGACCAGTCGAATTGGGATCGTAAAAATTAAGAGGGTGGAGGGTGGGTCGATGGACAGGGTCACCGCGACTTCTGCACGGTCTGCCAATAACGGATTATAGGTATTGGCTCAGCAGGAGGATGATTACGTCACAGGCGATCCTTTCCACGTGATGTATATACCTGTAGGTATGTATATGTGTGCAATGCTATGCGAGTAATGTCAACTTACTGGAGTAGGTATGTTGTATGCTATATGTCAAATAGCTTTCAGGTGTCATGTCAATAGTAACTATAAAAACTCTGGGTGAGTGACGTTCATGGCCTTTTCATCAAGCAGAAACACGACACGTCAGTATAAATATATGTAAATATATTGAATTGTTGAGGAGAGGCAGTGGCCAGAGGGGTAGCGTTCTCGGCTGACAACCAGAGGGTCCAGGGTTCGATTCCCGCTGGCACCATTGAAATTTTTCTATGTTTTTTTCTGTGCTTTTCGGTTGTTCGGAACTCAATTAAGAAAAACTGTGTGTGTAGGGTCCATCGGAGTGGTTGATGGTGGAATTTGAGGCTGAAAATGTGTATGAGGAGAAAAAGATGTAAAAAGAAACAGAGGAGTGGTCGTGTTCCAGGCAAAATTTCGAAATCATCATGGACCTGTTTCATCGTTACAGGAAAAGCTTCGATCGAATTAATCGCCGAATGGATAATGTCAAGGAGAGCGTGAATTCCGAACCGAATGACCTGAAACTTGTTGCATCCTCGCGCCTCGCGAGAAACGTTGCGCAACATCCAACCTCGAGCTTTCGAGAGAAAACCCACAGGGACTCATTTGGTTCTACCTCGGTGTGTTTTATCGGTGGCGAGAGAGCCAACGCCTGCCGAAACGTATAACTTTCATTCCGCATCGAGCAGCTTTCCAGTGCCCATCTACATTTTAACGCTCATTCAACAACTCGATGCTTCTCGAAGGGAAATGCAAAAAGTTCGACGACGCGCTCTCGACTCGACCGTATCAACGGTCTGCTGCATCCCCAGTGCAAAGAAAACCGTGGCTAAGGTAAAGAACGCAAAGAAAAAGAAGAAGAAGAAGAAGTAGAAGAAGAAGAACAAGAAAAAGTAAAATAAAAAAAGCAAAGTTGAGACCTCTTTGGCGAAAGTACCACCACGTTTTCTCATGCACGCCCCCTCGTCCCCTCAACAAGGATCGAAATCGACTCGCGCCATTACCATTTCAGTTAGCTTATTTCTACTCCGTACTATATAACGTATACACGTCCGTCTCCCCCTATCGTACCATATCCGTCTATCCAAGCGAGTAGATGCGACGAAAAACATCCAACCTCCATGGCTAGCCCGAGTTGACGAAAGTTGGCCAATATCAAACTTTTCGTCCCTGCAAGCTCTCCTCGGACTGCTTCTCTTCGTCGCGCCTTCTCCTTTTTCACAGCCCGTCTCTCCCTCGTGTCCCTCTTTACCCAAGCGGTAGCCGCGACCTGTATCCTTCGCGAATGCATATATCTTCAAGGATGTCGCATAATGTGAAGAAAAAAGATATTCCTTTTTTTTTCCTCCCTTCTTTAAACTCATTCCACTCAGGTATTCATGGGTTTCGGAGTTTCCGCGCAGATTTTTCTGCTCAACGTCGGTGTAGATCTTGCGCGCGGGTAAGAGCGACAAGACCCTTGACGAGATGTGTCGCCGAGGAGAATGGGGGAGGAATAAAAAAGTGAAGCTTGAAAAAAAAGGAAATAAGGGGGTGAAAGTTCTCGTCCGCAAGAATTTTGTGCTCGGTGCGTAGCTGCGTGGCTCGCCGAGGAACACTTTACATTCCATGCATACGAGGCAAACGTCTTCGGGAATTTACATCCCCCCCAACCACCCACCCCCTTCGAGTCACGCTCTCCCGTAGCTGTACGAGACGGTAAATGCGTTTTGTTTTTCTTTTTTGAGACGGATGCTTGGAAAGACAAAGCCGCCAGGCATGGATGCAGAAAATCGTTTGTATGGAAATGCGATAAATGAACGGGGTGAAAGATTCCATAGGGATGCGCCGAGACGACCGCTCGAAACAACCCCAAGATCCTCGCTCCGAGCTTCGTTTTCTTTTTTGTTCTCTTTTGCGCATGTCACGATATAAATGTAAATTGGGCCAAGGTCTACTATATTTGAATTATTCGATGGACCGTAGAATTCGACGCGACAAATTGGATCTATATACATATATATGTATATACGTTGGTAAGAATAAGAGGTAAAAGGGAACGCGAGAATGGATTTGGGCAAGTTTGAGCAGCTAAGCCCGCACTCTACCTGCTGATAAAACGACGAGAGACGCTGTCTCGAGAAGACGGACGGGGGGAGATATTATGACGAAGAAAAATAAAATCAAGAGCATTCCCTTCTATATGCACACACACATATATATATATGAAAATACACATATATAGGTATATGCTCGAGTAGTTTGCGTCCTTACGTCGCTATGTAGAATACGAGAATCGTTCGTGAATTCTCGATGCATTATTCATTTGGGAGAGAATCGCGCGCCGGTGAGACGACTTTTTGTCCGTGTATATACCTACCTGTCGTCTATATATACGTACACGACGAAAGCTTTTCCGCTAGGACGTTCCTCCCACTTTTCCGAACGAAAAGCCTCGTTCTACCAAGTATTCTTGCTTTTTCGTATTTTCAACTCTCTCTCTTTTTCTACTCCGGCTATTCCAAACGTTTCCTCGTGTATCGAAAATCGTTCTACGATTTTTAACCATTTATGGTCCATGTGGGTCCAAGACGTATAATAATTATTGGAAATGGGTTGAGAAATAATTGTAATTCAGGTAGATGTTCAATTAACTATTTAACTTTATTAATAACGCGAGGCAAGGTCCATCTACTCTTGACAAAGATCTCTACGAGACTGACGACTTGTCGGATGAACTAAAGAAACAGTCGCTACGCTAGAAAAGAAATTATAAACCCTTTGATCTCTTTGTACGTATTTGACCACTATCGAATCGCCGGTCAATATTTATGTTTACACGGGCTCGTGTGTCGATTTCTTTTTGTACTCTAATCTATGTATACGCAAATATATTTCTTACTCTAAATAATTATCATATATCCAATAATAATAAAAAGATAAACAGGAAAAACGCAACGAATGTATTTTCTCATTGACGAATCGGCTTTTGTTTCCGATTTCCAGACTTTGTGCTATTCTTGTTTCAGTCCATTTGCATCGTTCGTTTTTTACTCTTTGCGCCTAATGCAAGTGCGATGATCGTGGTGGTGTCGCAAATGCGAAAGAAACTAGCGAGCCTATCCCTTATGCTCGCTATACGCTTCGCCTACAACGTCACGTTTCCCATTTTCCGTCCAGCTCGTTTCCCATTAATCTCTCGCGGTTATACGTACATGTATAATGTATACGTAGAGTTCTCTCGACTGCGAACGTAAAAGCGGAATCGCTCGGGTAAATCCTACTTCGGGCACACCGCGCCACATATCGTCGACGTCACACAGGGCTCGTGGCTTTTCCACCAAAACTATTTGTTTCATCGTCGACAAGGTGTGAAAACACGTGTTGACGCGTGTATGTACGAGGTGCTGGGTGCACCCGGTGCATCCAGCGGTTAAGCACTGGTGTAACTTCAGCAATTATTTCTTCTTTTTACTCGTTCGTTCCTTTACGTTTATAACACAGATTTTTGTTCGTGAAAATCGTTATATAATTTGTCACTATTGCCTCGTTGGTATGACATCGTACTCGCGAAAGAACAAAGATTGTTCAGAAATGTATTTTATTTCTCAAACGATAATCTCTTCTTTAGTATCGATATAGTAATATCGTAGTAACTCGAACGATTCGAGAGATTGGGGAATGTATAGTATACTTGCCGTGCAGAGAATGTGCGAGTCTATAGTAAACTTGCTATCGGGTTTGTTAGTTCGAGCGTTGGCCGCTACGCGTCGCAGGCGCTCGAGGCCATTCTCACAAGCGAAACAGTGCTCGAGCGCTTTTATAATGCCGATAGGGCCTTGCCAAAGCATACTTACCTGGCGCAGAGGTTACCGTGATCAATAAGGCGGTTCCTCCAGGGCGAGGCTCTTCCATTGCACTACGGTCGAGCTGACCCTTGCGAATATCCCTAATGTGGATATCTCGGGCGTATAATTTTTGTTAGTCGGGACTGCGTTCGCGCTATCCCGGATAATCTTATAAAAAACATAATATTTTATTGTTATAACTCATTCTAACATTCTTGTTGGAATTGATATTATCGTATTTTATTTTGGTTTCTGTTTCTAACCTTCTCGGTAAGATGTAGTCCTATCTTTAACAACGTTGTTTCCGGTTAGAGATTTCACTGAAAATTTGCAGAAACGTTCTTTGAAAATTTCAAGAGCCTTTTTCGACTCAAAAATCACGATAAACTTATTCTTGAAAATCGTCACTTTTCGCAATCCTCCCATAAGAGCCCGTGTTAAATATCGTAACATTATCCGAGTATCTCAATCATTGTGGTTGATAAAGCCTGTTTGAAATTTTGCACACATTTTTATACGACATCAAAGAAGCTTCGATTAGTTTTATAACAAATTTCATGTAAAAAAAATTCATGATTTTGTTTATTATATAACAAATAAACTTTCCGTAGGATCAATTTGAATTTTCAGTATGTTGTTCTTTAGTCGATTTGCAACAACTTTTCTTAATGAACTTTAACCCTTGGTCCACTTCCAATGTGAGAAAAAACTGGAATAAAATTTTAATCCCCACCCAACGGTAGGACTACCTTAATTTATCATTGTATCGTATTACAAACTGCGTTCTGTATTTGTTTTGATTTTTTATAGAGAAATCACGTTCTCTCCTAAAAACGTGAATAACCGTTGTTACGTAGTTTGTAAAAGTCCTCGTGTATAGTAATTATATCTTTTTTATAACTTCAAAAGGAATAATACAGGGATTGAAATTCATAAGGCTGGGGCGGCATTGCATCCTGTGCAAATATTGTATTCCAAATAGAAATTATATCCAGAAACCATTCCCATATGTGATATTGTATATCGAAAATTAAATATCTAAATATTGACAAATATTCGAATTTGGCAAAAATAGTTTTTATTAGATAATATTATTACTATTTCTTTTAAATAGTATTTATATTGCAATTATGAACACAAAATAAATAAATTGAAATGACAATTCGCGTTATACGACGAAAACAGTATTTCCTTCAATGTGACACAGATGCCGCATGGGGGAAAAGTCGTACTCGCCAGCGAAACATCCCCTTGATTCTTTCATAAGCTCGGTCGAACCGGCTCTAAGCATACTTACCTGGCGCAGAGGTTACCGTGATCACCAAGGCGGTTCCTCCAGGGCGAGGCTCTTCCATTGCACTACGGTCGAGCTGACCCTTGCGAATATTCCTAATGTGAATATCTCGGGCGTATAATTTTTGTTAGTCCGGACTGCGTTCGCGCTGTCCGGGATAATCTTGATGCAAACATAAATTCTTTAAATATCTCTGCGAAGGCGTTTAGGGCTTTCCTACCTCTCGAATTCTTGAGTAAAGTTACAGAAGAAAAGTTTTAAGCATTTCTCCTCTCGTTCATGCTCGAGAAGAAAAAAAAAGTTCATGATGTACTTTGTTACCAGCAGCTCCGGGGTTGGTTGGGGGGAATCGATGTTTCTTCCAGCCCACTCACCGCGCGCGCACTCTTTTACTTTTTATAAACTTATGAGAATCCACCTTTTTTTTTACCGTTTGCGAAGAAATTTCTTACTGTTCCTAATGATTTATATTACGGTGAAAGTATTACAAGCAACAGGTAAAAACTATATTTTAACAGAAATGGGAAGAGTTGTAAAGAAGGATAATCGTTTATAGCACTTTTAACAAAACTTTTTACGTTATATAAATATTGTTTATTGTTCATCCGTTACACTTTCAAGCGATCGAGAGATTAGTAAGCCGAAGACGACCTTTGGATCGTTTCCAAATTAATTTCCAAACGTCACAACAACGAACGATAAAAAATAGATAAAACGAATGACATAATCAAATATACGCACGAGCTTTGCGTTATAAACTGAAAATTATACAAAATTCGGGACATCAACAACTTGCGACGTGAGTTAAAAGTTTTCCATTCTTTATACGAATTATTCATTTTATAAAAGCTTTTGTTAAATATGTACCCACAAATCTCAGGCTGGTAATCTCTCAATAAATATTTCACGAATACGACCTAAGAGTTAGGCTTTCACCGTCGCTACGAATAAATAACGACAATCTTTGTATTTGTTTTGAAAATGATGGAACGTTACTCGGTTCGCGTTGAATGGACCTGTAGAGCAGCTTGCTGGCAGACTCGGTGCTCGTGGCATCGGGCATAGTGGTACGTTGCCAGGGGCAACGCAGTGGTAGGGGATATCGCTCGACTGTATCGTTGCGCGTGTGACTAGCTGGGTTAGATTCCCCGAACGCTCGCTAGGCGGCGCCCGCGCTCGAGACCTTTCTCGCTGGCGATACGTTTTACTGTGGCTATATAAGCTCGAGCGCGAGGAGCCAAAGCATACTTACCTGGCGCAGAGGTTACCGTGATCAAGAAGGCGGTTCCTCCAGGGCGAGGCTCTTCCATTGCACTACGGTCGAGCTGACCCTTGCGAATATCCCTAATGTGGATATCTCGGGCGTACAATTTTTGTTAGTCGGGACTGCGTTCGCGCTATCCCGGAATAATTATACTCAAACAAAATATTTGGTGAGATTAAAAAATCTTCCAACTTTTCTCTTCTTGCTTTTTATATGCATGAAGTATCAAATAAGTGGCTACTTATGCGCCTGGGTTATTACAACGGACAATGTGGAGAGGTTTAAAAAAACCTCATTATTATAAAATCTTGGGGGAGACTTTTACAAAAAGAGGAGATCTAAAAATGATAATCTATGCCGAGGTAAGGATGGCAAGAGATTTATAACTTGAGATAAGGTCACGTTCACGCTACTTTGTACATATATAACGAGATTTTTTCCTTTCGCGCTCGTGTTACAGCATAAATCTTACCATTCGCACGAATCTTGACGAGGCAGATGGGCTAGCTATTTTTATCACAAATTATGGATTCTCATCACGGAGGTTTATTCAAAATAATATCCATTGTTTCAAGCGGGATGACTTGACCTCGCGCAGAACTTGAATCGTTGATGTTTGACTCGAAACTCATATTGCTCATCTCATCCACTCATCTTCACTTTTGTAAATATCTCATCAATCCCACCACCATAAAGCTCGTAAGTAAGCTCTATACGTAGCTCGTAAGTAATATAATTCTTATTTATTTTAGATTTTTCTTTTTTAAGTTCTTTTTTCACACATACGTAACAAGATACAATTTACATACAATAAAACCTTCTGCATGATCTTTAAAATACCCAACAATATATAAATATTAATCAAGGACAGGCAGTGGTGTAGTGGTAGCGTTTGCGACTCACATCCAGAAGGTCCAGGGGTCGATTCCCGTCGGAACCAAATTTTTCTGTGCTTTTTTTCTGAGGTCTTGGTGGTTCTGAACTCACATAAGAAAAATTGTATGTCCACTGGAGTGGTTGATGGTGTAGAATTGAGGGTGGGATGTGTATGAGGATTGAGAGATGTAAAAAGTCGAAGTGTGTTGTTACATCGTGCAATTTGTACACACACAACCACCTCAGTCTGAGAGCTATGCACGATATCTATCTACATAAACATTAAGGTTAAGGCCGTCCTCTTCACACAAAGCAAGTAAACGAAATCACACGCAAACAGCACATTACAACGGGATAAAAACTCTTCTAACCGAACCATTTGTTTATAAGAAGTCATTATGTATCGTCAGCGTGTGTTTACTAAATCTAGCTACTCATCATATATCTATTCTCGATTATGGCTTCAAAAAACAGATTTAAAAACCTCATCCTCAAACTTCGTCTCAAAACTCATAAAATCACTTTTCTCGCATTAGTTAGGATTTAATGGAATAAAACAGTCTTTTTTCTACACACACGCACACACTCAGCCTTTTGTTCGCGTCATCACCCTCGGCCATTCCCAACGGCTGTGCCGGATATTTCCAAGAGTTATTGCCATTTTATCGACAATCGTGCGCAGTCTCGTTCCTCTATTCCCCAACGAACGTTGCTGCGATGAATTCTTGCTCACCTTTCAACTAAAAAGATAAAAACGATTTTGTTTTACCCATTGGACAAAAAAAAAAACAAATAATTCTTCAAGAAAACGATGAAAATTTGCAAAACAAAAGTGAATGTTCGAAAGGGAAGAGAAGAAAGTCCTTCCCTTTCGAAAACTTCCCAATTGAGTCGATGGAAAGAAAAATTGACAAAAGCTTCGATAACCAAAACAGGCATTGTCTCCTAGGTGCTTATTTACCAAACGAAAGACAGAAAAGAGAAAAAAAGGGGACGAAGGATAAAAGCTGAAACAAGACGCGTATACATGTGTCGTGGATGAAGGGGCATGCGCCGAAGGGTTTTGCGTTTTATCGTCAAGCGCGGGCGGTCGTAAGGGTGGCAGGCGCGCGCGCCCCCGATATCGTGTCGATGCGACATCAGTCCGTTGACGTCAGTCGCGAGTAACGCGTACGCGTGACGATTCGCATCCTCGTAAGAACCGGTTTACCATTTTATCTCTGACAAAGCCAGCGAAACAAGAAAAAGCAACATTTCTAATCAACTACACCGGAAATTAAATTTCTATCAGTGAAATCTCTTTATAAACGAGTCATATTTGACATCCAGTACAAAAGAGTGAACCGACGAACAATCGACTGGAACAAAAGTCAAAGAAGAACAAAGTATCATCGAACTTCGCCGGATTAGCCGGCACGTTCCGATCCAAAAATGAATCAGTAAAAAGCAATCAATTTTTACAAAGCAAAAAGATTTTTCAATTTAAGGCGCCAACGTGTAAAAACGAATCGGTCGTTTCGTTTCGAAGTTGTTCAAGAAGGGAGGGACTTGTTTCTCGGTAACTCAACTCGTAACTCATCAAACTTTTGAGCTACCACCAAAGTTGGGTCAATATCTTTACACCGAGACGAAATTTATTTTAACGAAAACGTTGAGACGAATACGTGTATAGTATACGCGTTGTAACGACGTAGAATCTATCGAGTAGATAAGACGAAAGATGATCGTACCTCGAGCTATAAATGGAAAGTTCGTCGAGATCGCTCCGCGAAAGTATCAGCGGTAACGACAATTTCACTATCGCACTTAATGAGCCGTGAAATGGTCGATCATCGGTGAAGTCTGATCGATGTATTCCAGACACGTGATATTACTAAGCAATTTTGTTAATTGCTACTTTCACTAATCACTTAAATTGACAAATTATCGGAATAGCGTTGAAACACAAAGGAACAATTAAATTTAAATTCATCAAGTTTTCTTTTGTTTTGATATGAATGTAAAGGAATAGAGAGGTAAAATCGTCGATGGTGGTTCGTGAGTTTGTGGGAATAGAGAGAAAAGATTCGATCATGGGACCAGCGTGGGAGATCGTAGAATTGTTAGCAATTGGTGTGTTATCGCTGGTAAAGATTAGCGCCGGAGGCAGTTGCAGTGCTGCTAAGCTATGCTGCGAGGGACGTGATTCGGGATGCGTTATTCAAAAGGCCTCGCCGAACGCAATTATCGAAAGCCCTCAGGACAAACCGTGCTATTGCGATCACGCTTGTCTCAAGCTCAACGATTGTTGTAACGACTTTCGCGATACTTGCCGAGGTAATTGAACAAATTTATGGATGTCGAATGGTTTTCTTTCCTTTTTTTTACATTTTTGTTTAACAACTTTGGCGATTGTTGTAACGACTTTGGCGATTGTTGTAACGACTTTCGCGATTGTTGTAACGACTTTCGCGATTGTTGTAATGAATTTTACGACACTTGCTTAGATAATTGAACAAATTTGCCGATGCCGAGTCGTTTGTTAGCCTTTTTCTTTTTAGATCTTGTCGAGAGGAAATTTTTCAAAATTCGACACTTATCTTTTCCCCGAAAGAAATTGGAAAGATGTCGATTAATTTATGTGTAAATTGATTCGATTTAATTGTGAGATTCGAGATCGAATCATTGTTGATTGTTTACGTGGGGAGAGTTAATATCGAGCAATGAACTCGGTATAATTTCGAAACGAAGAGGCAAAGCCCGGAGAGTCGGTTGATGAGAAGTGCTCGATCAAGTTCCGACGTCTCGGTTAATGAAGTAACCATACAAGTTGATACACGCGGTTTTGCGCGGTAATCATTTCTCTCGTTAAATTCCACCCTCGATTTTGTCCTTTGAATATCCTTTTTTTCAATAATTTTTGTATCCATCAGTCCTCGACGCATCTCTCTCTCTTGGCTCGCGCATTCCTGTATACTGCTTGATAATTACGAAAGAAATCACGACGACTCTAAAGAACGAGCACGTCGCTTATTCAACCCACAAAACAAAGGAGAGACCGGTGGGAGGGGGAAGCGGACGAATACAAATATTTTTCTTGCGATTGCGTTCAACAAGAACGAAAAAAAATTCACCTACTCGTATGGGTGTCGACGAGTCGCGAGAGCTTTTATTTACGAGTTGGTATATGCGGCTCAGGGATAGAAAGAGAATGGTGGAGGTACGAGTAGGAAAGAAATGGAAATAGAGCGAAGAGGAGGAGGGGGGGGGATGCTCTTGCCTCGGTAGCACGATAGGTAGAGGTGCTCTCCTCTCTATACATGTTATATATAGCACTAGGGACACATAGTCGAGGACGATCCGCGAGTGTCCGAGGGGCGATAAATCCCAACCGGATGTAGACACGGCCGAGTGTGCCGACTCGGTCCGGCTTCGGCTAAAAATCCTCTCTCCATATATTCCTCGCGCTATCGTAAGGCGAGAGGCTTATCGCGGATTACACGACGATCTCCTATGCAACGTGAGATTAATGGCGCTTGGCCATTGTCCATTCGCGTCCGACACTCTTCTCGATCGAATGGATTTCTCAAAAACTACATTCGCACATTTTAATCCACGAATATCCATATTCGCGACTGGAATTTTTATCACGTAGCTCAACATTCTCTCCGGGAGAAACAAAATAAAATTTTAATCAATAACTCGGTTGGATTAATTCGGATTAATTAAAATTGTACGATCTCTGTGACATCAATTGATGTTTCATACTCGTAACTCGAACTATCTTTGATAGTGATAAGTAAGCTTTAGATATATTCTCTTTGAGAGAATCAAAATAAAATTTTAATCAATAACTCGGTTCGATTAATTCACATTAATTAAAATTGTACGATCTCTGTGACATCAATTGACGTTTCATAGTCGTAACTCGAACTATCTTTGATAACAATATGTAAGCTTTAGATATATACTCTCCGGGAGAATCAAAATAAAATTTTAATCAATAACTCGGTTGGATTAATTCGGATTAATTAAAATTGTACGATCTCTGTGACATCAATTGACGTTTCATAGTCGTAACTCGAACTATCTTTGATAGTGATAAGTAAGCTTTAGGTACTTGCTCTTCGAGAGAATCAAAATTAAATTTTAATCAATAGCACGTTTGGATGAATTCAGATTAATTAAAATTGTACGATCTCTGTGACATCAATTGATATTTCATACTCGTGACTCGAACTATCTTTGATAGCGATAAGTAAGCTTTAGGTACTTTTTCTTCGAGAGAATCAAAATGAAATTTTAATCAATAACTCGTTTGGATTAATTCGCATTAATTAAAATTGTACGATCTCTGTGACATAAATTGACGTTTCATAGTCGTGACTCGAACTATCTTTGATAGCGATAAGTAAGCTTTAGGTACATTCTTTCAGAGAGAATCAAAATAAAATTTTAATCAATAACTCGGTTCGATTAATTCGCATTAATTAAAATTGTACGATCTCTGTGACATCAATTGATGTTTCATACTCGTGACTCGAACGATCGTTGATCGCGATAAGCTTCAGGTTTTTTCTTCGTAGGATTAATAATCGATCGTTGACCATTTTCGCGACTACGTCGGATTTGTAAGAGAAGCTATTTGGCGTTATCGAGTTAGTGTATACGCGAAGAGTGAGAGAGGGAAGGAATAGCCAACGAATCACGGTTTAGCTCCTCGCTACAAACTCTTTCCTTCCTTTTTGCCGTTGGTCCCGTCTCTCCTAACATCTTTTTTTAATCCCTTTTTTTTCCTGTTTCCACCCTAGTCGACGTTTCGCGAAGGTACTTACAGGACGAAAGATCGATCGTCTCTTCGAGGTACGACGACGGACGACGCACGGTTGTTCCCCGTTCTCTCTTGTCATCCCTCTCTCTTTCTCTCATCTCGCGCGCAAGCTTGTGTCCCGGACGAACTAAAGGAATCGAGTTCTCGCGTGGGTGGGAGGATGCTTAGTTAGGGAATAGCGAACGAGGGAGAGGAAGAGCCTCACAGAAGACTCGCTTCATCGAGTCCGGAAATGGAACACTCGGAATTACGTCCGCTCCTGTCGCGATTGCCCGGAGGAATAAACCGAGAGAGAAAGTGAGAGGAAAAGACAGAGAGCTTATGATTTTTACAATCTTTTCTTTTTCACCAATTTCATTTCATTTCTCTCCCATTTTATTTCTCAACGTTTAATGCAATTAGCCTCGAAATAATAAAACGAATAGCGATAATGGAGTCGAGCTCGCCGAATCGAGAAAATCAATTGTTCGTTGTCCCTTGAAAAGTTTCTTCCGGATCGATACGATAATATTTATCTTCGTAACGAGGATTTTCTTTTTGTATCAATGTTCGATCCTTCCATTCAACACGGATCGTCGGGTACCATTATTAACTCGAGCTCGAATAGCTCTTATCTCGCGAGGGATTTTTTTATTTAACGGTACGATTCTACGAGCCTTCTGTCTTTCTCTCGTTGCAGTGGTCGATTGTACCGTTGGCGAGTGGGAAGAGTGGTCGCCCTGTGGGAACAGATGCGGGGCTGGTGTTCAAACTAGAACACGGGCGATCGTCCAACAGACGACCAACGGAGGAAAGCATTGTCCGCAACTCGAGCAATCGAGGAACTGTCACAGTTTCGCCGGATGTTCTCGCGACTCTCGTATCTTTCATTTAAAAGGTGAAACTTTCGACAATGAGATCCCGTTTTAAACATTTAACGAATAAACATGCTTAGGGCTTTTTTTCCAGTGCCAGAACGATATCGTATCGAGTCAACTCAAAGGGCAGGTCTGCTGAAATCGTTGTTATTATTATACTCTGTCTATAGTATAATTTATTTCGGAGGGTGGCAGTGGTGTAGGGAGTAGCGTTCTCGACTCACAACCAGTGGGTCCAGGGTTCGAATCCCACCGAAAGCAAAAAAATTTTTCTCCCTTTTTCTTTATTCTCGGTGGTTGGAAATCCATCTAAGAAAAGCTGTAGGTCCATCGGAGTGGTTGATGATGGAATTGAGGCTGGAAAATGGGTACGAGGCGAAGTAATACACCGTACATTGCAATTTGTGCATACAACCATCCCGGTCGAAGAGCTATACATCACGTTATACTATCTATCAATTTATTTCGATCCAATCAACGAAATTGGGATTGCGAAATGAAAAAAATGTTCGCTCTCAATTCCCCTTCAGGTTTTATCGACCTTTCGTGTATTTTTCAGACGTAGCTCTTCTCACACTTGCAAGCATGGAAACTTTCGCATCTACGAGCTCGAACGAAATAAACAACGAAGAGGGGTGAGTTAAATAATGCAAAGAGAATTAAAAAGTACGAAGCACGTGACGGTTGTGTTTTAACTTCGAACACAAATTTCGAGAATCAAGCGTTTCCATTAAACCAGAGAGTGAATGTAGTTTTCCTAAACTCGGGATGTAAATACAATCGCAAATCACGATTTTATCATTTTCTACAACAGAAATTCACCTCGTTTTCGTCAAATATCTGCCCGAGAAATAAACTTTAATCATGATACAAACAATGAAACATCCGAGTTATAAAAATAATAGGATTCTGATTTTCTCACATAGACTAGAAATTTTGTATCTTTGTTTGCGTAAATGCAACTGATTGCATTTATCGCGATAAAAACGATGCGTAGATGTACAGAGATTGACATTTTTATAAAAATCGGTCGCTCAACGTGATCGACACACTTGGAATTGAAAACTGAACAAAAGCTAATACCCAATTCTCGATTTGCTCGATTGGCATCACCGATTAAACAAACGAATTTCAATCGACGTGCTTACGTGTCAATCCCACCTGACGATTTTCCTCGTTTTGTTCCCGAGGTTTCTCCACTCTTGGCGCGTACAATAAATTTTTGGGGCGATATGTCCACACGTGTTGTGTCGAATCAAACCCAAACCAATTGGAAACTTTATCCAATTAAAACAAATACGAATCGTACGCACGGGTTTCTGGTCGGGCTCGAAAAGACATGGAACGTCAAAATTGAACGCTCTTGTCCAATTTTGTTATTACTATTTTATTGAATTTTGTTATTACTATTTTATTGATTATCATTGTTGTATTTTCTTTATTGTTTCCCCTTAGGGTTACAAGACTTCCATTTCTTCTTCTTTACACTCTTCCCTATTGACATTGTCTTACTCTATGTCCTTATTCCACTTTATCCGCTCCTTATTTTACTACCTTATTCTGTTTACATTTTCCTTATTCTACTTCCTCCGCCGCACTCTCACACCCTCGCTCGTATTTTATTGATTACCATTTATAGAAAAAAATTGAATTAAATAATCAGTTGCTGACAACTGGTCGACCTTTATTTGACGAAAATGACGAATCAGAGAGGCGACAATCTTTTAAACGTTTCGTCTCACAATTTTTATTTATTTATTTATTTATTTATTTCGATTGTACTCTTTTATATACGAACGTGACAACATACATATTTATAAAATGGCACAGGCGTGGAGTTGGGAAAGAGTATTGCCCACCCACAGTTGTCGTCGTCTTCAAGCGCCAGTCTTTTCGATACATCGTCGTACCAGAGAGACGAATCAACGATATCCAATTTCGTGCTTTCTGGGTTTTAGGTATTGCGCCACTTTCACGATCGTACGAGCTTCGAGAGCTTGCACCAAGGATTTTCCTGCTGTGACGGAAGAAGGTAAGCGAGATGGTTCAACGTTTTACTGGTTTGTTACTTGTCCATCGCACGTTTCATTTTCATCCAACGTCTTTCATTTTTCAAAACAAGTTAATCCGCGAGCTTTCATTTGTTCGTAGCGATTCAAAAAAAATCCTCTGTTACGAATATTACTTCTGTCACTGTGTCACGATCGAGTGGAGATCATCGCGATGTTGAAATCGAATCTGACGAAAAAGAAAATTGATCGTTCTTCGTGCTGCTTAGCTCGATGTCAAGCTTCGTAAAATCGGGAGATTGTCAGCTCGTTCTTTATCATCCTTGACATATTTACAATGGTACAGGATGATAGCGTGGCTTGTAAGGTGGGAAATTGGGATTCGTCGAGGCGCTTGATAAATCGTTCGTAACACAGTAACGGCAAAGAACGAAATTGGACAATTCCAAACTGTCGTAAACTAATCTGGAAATCGAATCCGGTACGAAAAAAAACCCAAAATCCCGGAAGTGTCCTTCTCTTCCCACGAAATTCATCCTATAGCACATCAAAATTCAATCCCACTGAATTAATGACACGCCATACTTTTCGAATGAAAAAAACGGACGAGTTTTGCGGTAAGAAAACAAATGTGGATAATATCGTGAGATTGAAGTCGGTTGGAAATGTAGAAACGCGGGATGAATCGTTCGTAACACAGTAACGACAAAGAACGAAATTGGACAATTCCAAACTGTCGTAAACGAATCTGGAAATCGAATCCGGTACGAAAAAAAACCCAAAGTACCGGAAGTGTCTCGAAGTGTCCTTCTCTTCTGACGAAATTCGTTTTATAGCACATCAAAATTCAATCCCAATGAATTAATGACACGCGTCCCTCATACTTTTCGAACGAAAAGAACGGACGAGTTTTGCGGTAAAAAAACAAATGTGGGTAATGTCGTGAGATTGAAGTCGGTTGGAAATGTAGAAACGCGGGAAAGCTCGCGGCGGTGAGATTCGAAGGACCGCGGGAGGTTGTTTGTGTCGAGGAGTTGAAAGTTGCTCGAGTCTTTCGCGGAGGTCAACGAGAAACTTGTTTCGAGGGTGGCTAAAGGAAATTGGAGCGGGGCCCTTGCCTCTCCGTCTTGTTCCCTTCTTTATAATTCCTCATCTTAATCCGAATCAATTGACGAAGGAGTGATTGGACTGCAGGTGCGATTAAACATTGAGCATTAGTTTGAAAATTGAGAAGAGTAAAGAGAAAGGGAGAAGGTTTACGACCGAGTCGATCGATCGGTATCTCGCGTGTCCGAGCGCTTAATAATTGCACGGTGTCGCCCTCCCTCGCGTTGACTCCCTTCTTTTCCTCCTCTTATCTCACGTTCGCTTCAATTACGTTTTACGCTCGCTGCACCACGTTTTCCCCTTTCCTCACTCCCCACCTCCTTCGCGTTTCTGCGTTACATCTATCATCGATGTTGCCCGGTAGTTCTTCATACATGTTGAAGGGTAAAAGGTCGTTGAAGGACACTCATCACTTTTTCGTTAATTAATCAATATTTGTAAAAAGAAGTTTCGATATTTTGAATATTTTTTATTTTTCGTTGCGAGCTTTCATTCATCTCTTTTTCTTTGTCTTTCTTTTCATTTAAATACCTTCTTCATGTGGAATTGGCAGCTGAGGAGAATTAGCTTAGTTCTTAGTTACAGATGAAAATGGCAAATTTTATTCTTTTTATTATTATTCTTAGTTTATTTTATTTTTTGTATTTATTCTTGTATCGAGTTTTATTTTCTAGGTTTTTTCTTGTGAACTTTTGTGACAATAGAACGAGTCAATGATAAAGGGGAGACCACATTTTCACTGATTATTTAGGATTTTTTTTTAATGAGAAGAATTAATTAGAATTCAATAAAATTTTGACATCATTTTATTCATATTTCGAACAAGTGTAGCCATTCCAATTTATATCTGAAGTCAAAAAGATTTTTATTTTACATTAATAACTTATTTTCTAGCAATATGAATTTCAATGTAGGTGAAAATAATAACAATTAAAAAGTTTGCAGGTTTTGAAAAAATTTACTTTAACTTTCACCACTTTTTTCACTAATGATGCAAACACAAATACCCTTAAAATCATGATATCTTCTCAAAAGGTGCCTCACATATTTTGTAATTTCACAAAAAATCGTATTATCAATTTTCATAATGACCGGTTCATTATTTTCTAAGTTAGACTTCCCACAAATGTGAAAAAACTCATTTCGAGAAAAAATACTTGCTGTGCGGTTGTTCCTGTAGCATGTACCCGGTGAGAGCTCGATTTATGCTGATAAAATATAACCAAATGCGAAAGTCGCTTTGAAATTTTTATAGCATATTCTCAGATAATTAAGCTAACGATTTATGCAATAAAAAAACAATTAAAAAAATCTCCTAATGTGGTTTTCCCCCTTAATTATTGTATTCAATACGTGTTGTTAATATTCATTATTATTGTATCAGAAAATTCTTAGTTTATCCCAAAGTATACTAGAGCATAATAAAGTGATCAATCAATCAATTTCTCTCTCCCTCTCTCTTATTAGCATTCTTCCAATTCCTAATTCTCTTCACTTCGTTACTCTCCCATTACCATGCCTTTTTTTCACAACGCGCATTCTTCTCTCTTTCGCATATCCTTATTTCTTTTACCCTCGGCTTTTCATCGCGACGAGGGAAAAAAATTTTTTTTTTTTTACGAGCACACCTCGACTTATCGACCTTTTCTCGCGTGCTAGCGCATACGATAATCAGGTCGTGCTCGGTACCTCGTCGTACTTGTACGTACAATAGGTATACTACCCATTTTTTTTCCCTTGTTTTCTTTTTTCTCCCTCCCTCTTTTTCTACATTGTGTTAGACACGAATATGGCGCACGTGCGCCATCGTGCGAGAAGGGTTATAAAGTCCCCGAAGTAACGATCGTACGAATTGTAAATCGCCCCCAAAGAACGTATACCTACCAATGCGAATCGTGCAAACTTACAAACGCAAACGGTGGTCGTCTTTATTACGTTCTTCTCGAAAAGCTTCCTGTGCTTTGGATTTAACGTTTCTGTTTCTTTGTTAACCGATTTTACATCCCGTATAATTATTCTGGTCGAACAGAAGAATTTTCAATTATAAAATAGAATCGCAATATTTTCTTCGAATTTTTTAGCAACATTGGGAATCGTTGAATAAAATGTTTCAGGAACGGAAATCTGCGCCATGTGCCGGGTCGACGTTGGTCCAACGAGATGCCCGGGCAATGGACATCATCGTGGACTCGGGGGAATCGGCAGATGGAAAATGATGACCTCGAAATCGGCACGATGTCATGGCAAATGGATAGGAGGAACGAACGTCGCGAGTCAATGCGATTCAGCGCCGTCCTGTCGGGATCTTACTCGTCGTCTCGTATTTGTTTGAGCAATTGGAATATTTATGCGCGCATGTGTGTGTGTGAGTTTGTGAGAAGGAGAGAGCTGGGAATATTTTTTCGGACGATCGATCGGCAAAGTCCGATCCGACGATTTGTCCAAAATCGATGAGAGGGTGAAGTATTATTTATAATCCCGAGTGCGACCAATCGCTGAATTGTAGCAATTGTAAATAAATTACATAAGAATCTTTGAGCAAACGTGATCCAAATATTCGAGATAAATCAATTAATTTCATCGTTCTTCTTATTTTATTCCGGTAAATATTATTTCATAAAATTATTTGATAAAAATTATTTCATAAAAATTATTTGATACGTTTCAATTCTCTCGTGTTTCTTTTTATCTAAGAAATTGTTCTGGAAGGAAATCAATTTAATTTTTTTGATCCTTGTCATCGTCGTTGATCGAAGGACATTAACGCATCTGACAAAACTTGTGCCGATTGTAGCGATTCGGCATGCGACTGTATTTTTTTTAATCCGATGTTAACTATAAATATTGGACAGATGAGATTGTACAACGTTGCGATTAAACGGTTTTTCGTCCTGTTATTTATATCAGTAGACGTGTAAGCATGTGTTTGTGCGGAAACAATGATAATTATTTAGAAAAATCGAGAGAGAGAGAGAGAGAGAAAAAACACTGTACAACATATCAATGCGGAATTACGAGTGTGTATAATCATCTTTCTTCAAACGAACGAGACAACCTTGTAATTCCAATAAATAAATAAAATTGAGCGGTCGATCGTTCGATCGTTTATAAAAATTCCCAATTTTGATATCGATTTTCTGTATTTTGTTATCCCTTGTTTAAGGTAGATCTATCGTGACATTAAGATCGAACAATTATTTTTCATTTTTTCTCACATATAAAATGGCTCAAGTTAATAAAGAAAAATTTTTGCGAATTGACTAAAGAACAACATACCCCAAATTCAAGGTCATCCAAGGTAATACGTACTTGCTGTATAATTACAAAAATTGCAAAAATTCTTTTCTTTAGATTTTTTTGAAAAACTATATGAAGCTTCTTTGATGTTGCATAAAAATGTATGCAAAGTTTTGCAAGGCTTCACCGAGTAGAAGCGAAGATATTTATGGATGAAAATGCAACTTTTAACACGCGCTCTTATGAGAGACTACCGAAAATTCTGATTTTCACCAATAAATATCTCAACTTCCGCGTGGTAAAACCTTCCAAAAATTATTACACACGTACATATGACATCAAAGAACATATATCCAAATTTTCAACAAAATCTTAAGAAAATGATAAAACGATAGAACTACCTTAATATGCAGTCCTGCTCACGCTGACAACTCTGTTCCTGGGATTTGTGGACTATGAGTCGAAGTTTGTTGAGGGATCGAGAATTAGCGGCATAGAGCGCAATGTTGAGGATCAGGGCGAGGGGCAAATCCTCCAAAAATTGCAGAAACTTTACATTTGGACTCAGCAAAGGGTGCAAGGGCGCCCATGGACCCTTCAATAACTGCCTCGCCAAGCAGAGTTGATGTCGAGAGCGGAGAACGCATTTTCGAACTTGTAAATCTTCGTTGAATGAGACGAAGGACACTTGAGGGCATTGATAATAATGATAACCACCGATTTACTGTTTTTCATGAACCTTCTTTATTGTCGGTTCATGTTAGGAAATGTCCGCGACTAGACGAGTAGAAAATTCAACTAGCAAGGACACTTGTTTTCTCGATCGTGAAGGCGATATCGCGGTTCGCGCGAAAAAAAGAAAGAAAAAAAAACTAGAAAAATCGCAACATAGTATAGCGTTTCCGAGGATTAGTAGGAATCTCGAGTTCCGCAGGATGCGCATCGATGATAAACAGGACGCGGGTTAATTTGTGCACCACCAACAAATACGCTCTTCCTTGCATTTTGAGGTTTCCAATGACACGTGTCCTCGTGCGAGCGATTAAATGCACATTCGAACGATAAAAGAATTTATAATATAAGGAAGATAAACGTACACGTGCCGAATTCCGGAAGAGAATTAGCGAACTCGGTAATTCGCTGCATCCTGAGAATGTGCTATAAAAGAGGAATCGTTTGTCTCCCAACCGAAAGAAACGATCATCAGGTCCCACGAGCATTTCGATCCGTGGGGAATTATTCGAATTGAAATTAATCGCACTATTCACCGAGTTTTAAAAAGCGCGTATCCACCGCATCAAGGATAATTTGCATCCTTAACGAGTCGTTCATCCAATTCCAAGAAGGACATCGCACCTGTTGCACTCGACAAAATGGAGACGTACAGAAGCCAAATCTTGTCCTTGTTCACTCGGCCCACCGAGCCGGTTTACATTCCGAAGGGCCCGTCCAATATCGTCTTCAACATATGCGCCAATGAATTGGTGATAACATTTATCCATCGATCGATCAACCGGTTACACCAGCCGATCGTTCGCATTGTTGCGAGAATCCTTCGATCGAGTTATGATAACGTATTTCTTTTACAGCCCACTCGTTACCAGATATTCGCGGACCGTTTGTTATCTCGTTTCTCGGATGGCATGGAAAAGACGGTCATGACGAAGAAACAAATGGAATATCCGGATATGAGTTTCGCGCTGGAATTGAATCGCGACGTAGGCTTTTCGTACTTTTTACCGAAACATCGTAAGATCGCAGGTCAACTGGTAAGCGTACTTATAAGTATGAAATCGTTGGATGACTTGATGTCGATCGCAGTGGCCTTTCGCGACAGAATCAATCCCGAACTCTTCGTGTACGCTCTGTCCATCGCGCTTCTTCATCGCAAGGACACCAAAAATCTTCCAATTCCTCCTTTGTTCGAGATATTTCCCAAAAAGTTCTTTCCCAAAGCAGCCGTGGCGAACGCCGGCATGGAAGCTAATCTGATGGAAGAGGGATCGCGCGTAAGTTTCGCTCGAGGCTTATTTTTGCATCGAGCTCAAGAACCACGAGGAACTTGCTTCATTTGCACGCTTTTTGGTTTGAAAATTTCCCACAGACTCCGATACGAATATCAACGATGACGGGAAATGCTGTACACGAATTCGAGAATCGACTCGCATATTGGAGGGAAGATCTCGGCATCAACCTTCATCACTGGCATTGGCATCTCGTATATCCAAACTTCGGGGAGAAAAGTGTCATTGATAAGGATCGTCGCGGTGAGCTCTTCTACTACATGCATCAACAGGTAATGGCGAGGTAAGTCGGCTCTCCCAGCTCCCCAAATTTTCCCTCCGTTTCTTTGGCGTCTTGACAGTTTCCCCCGCAATTCTTACGGACGTGTCACGAATTTGGATTTGGGTTACGACAGATACAACTGCGAGCGCTTGTGCAATGGCATGCCGCCAGTGCGTCCGCTGTTGAATTTGAAAGAGCCCATAAAGGAGGGCTATTATCCAAATTTGGATAGCAAGCTGGCGAGCAAAATCTGGCCTGGACGCGCGAACGGGGCAACTTTACAGGACGTAGTTCGACCGGAGGATGGACTGAACATTACTCTCTCCAGTATGGAGCGTTTCAGGGAAAGAATACTCCTGGCCATTAATAGCGGCCAGGCGATGCAATCTGACAACTCGTTTGTCACTCTCGATGACTTCAACGGTATCGATATCCTTGGTAATATCATAGAAACGAGCGACCTCTCGCCCAATAGAAACTTTTACGGTGATTATCACAACTCGGGGCACAGCTTAATAAGCTTCATTCACGATCCGAAAAATGACTATAACGTGAGTCTGGTATACGAGTTGCGCTGTCTTTTAGACTTTGGAGATTCGATTAAGATCCATCAATCTCTTGGTTACCCTTTCACAGACGTCCTTTGGCGTTATGGGCGATACCGCGACGGCAATGAGGGATCCGATATTTTACAGATGGCACGCCGCCATCAACGATATATACCATGAGCACAAACTCCGCTTGCCTAAGTATACTGAGGAGAAGGTGAGGTTACTATACGAGGGAGCTAGTACCAAGATCGAATCGTCAACTCGCTATTCATCGAATTATCAAAATTTCAGTTGTTTTATCCGGGCATCCAGATAACGAACTGCCGAGTATTGACGCCGACGTATCCCCCGAACCTCCTGTTAACACACTGGAACGAGAGCACCGTCGATCTCTCGAAGGGTCTAGACTTTCAGCCACGTGGCGATGTCCTTGTACAGGTTACTCATCTGAATTACGTCAAGTTCCATTACCAGGTTGCTGTGACAAATTATGGACGAACGCCGGTCATCGGTACCGTTAGGATCTTCATCGGTCCAAAGAACGATAAGCGCGGTGTGCCACTTAATTTCCGTACACAGAGAGAGTTGATGATAGAGATGGATAAATTTTACATTCAACGTGAGAATAATCATTGTTCGAGATAGAAACTCGACATCGTGTCCTTCGACACGATGGCGGGTTTGAAACGACGATCCTTATTGAAGAATGAGCCAACTGTTTTCCATTCTCAACAGTTCAACCTGGGGCAAACACGATCCATCGCGACTCGACCGACTCCGGGGTGACGATTCCATTCGAGCAAACCTTTCGCAATCTCGATGAGAAGCCTACTGGCAGCGGTTCAGTCGCTTTCGATATGTGTGGTTGTGGATGGCCCCAGCACATGTTGATACCAAGGGGAAATCAGGCGGGATACAAGATGGTACTCTTCGTCATGATTTCCAACGATCAACCGATGGCGGTAAGACTCTTCTTTCCCACTTTCGTACATCGCCATTCCTTCATTTCACTTATGGACTGATCCTGTTTTAATCCACACTCCATCATCCAGATGGAACCGGTGGAGTTTGTTCCCGGTTGCCAACCAGCAGCGAGTTATTGCGGACTGCGCGATCGACAATATCCAGATCCACAGTCCATGGGTTATCCGTTTGATCGTTCAGCTCGTCACGGTGTCGACACGCTGTCGCAATTCCTCACCCCGAACATGGGGATCGCGGATATAAGCATTCGATTCGAAAACGTCGTCAAACCAAGAATCAGGCGATCGACGGATCAAGATTAATTTGCAGGCATTTTTGATGTCCTCGCGAACCACCTTGGGCGCTACCACTGGAAACGACTGTTTTGTCTAGGTTTATGATTGATTCCAACGCTCGATTGGCTATCCAATCGCTCGCGATGTATTTTAATAAAGACGTACTCTTGCTTATCAACGATAATTAGTCCTTAAACGTTTCTTAATTCTTCCATATAGGAAGAATAAGTAATTGGACATGATTCGTGTCCTCAACGATCCAGCGATTCGTATTCCTCTTTAATTCGAAGGAAGTTGTCCTGTCCGATTTCCTATAGCAAACTACAGCCACTATACTCCAGCGCCCTTTTCCTGCTAAACGCTGGATTATTTAAATAATCGAGTTTTCAACGCTCGTTGGCGCCCCTTCTCTCTTTTTCCTGTAGCTAGCGCAAAACGCGAGTGCTCTTTTACTGCCATGCGGGACAAAGGATTGGCGACAGAGGCACATGCATTGGGCAGATTCACGAGGGTCACTACTACTACTTTCAACCTTGTTCTGCCTGGACTTTGTCACACGTATAATTTTTGCACGCGATTAAATGGATCGAGAGGGAATAAAAATAATGGCGTTCCATCTGACGGAGTCAAGCGTGTAGAGATGAAAACAAGCTACAGAGGGCTGGAATCGACCCGCCTTCCCTCCCTCCCTAATTACATACCACCAAGCTTACTTTTAGTTACTAACGAGCGTCTTCTTGAATCTTCAAAGTTTGACGTTCGCTGCAACGAGGATACTTGCGCGATAGTTGAAATATCGAGCTATCGTTTCGATGATACGCTATTCCCTGCTTATCGATGTTTTCTCTCCCCACCTCCTGTCTGCGGTTGAAGGAGTTATCTATAGGAAAAATTTTGTATAATTTTTACATTATCACAAAATTCGTTCGATTAGACGATTTATCGAAACAATTTTCACTGGGTTTGAAAAATGGTGGAAGATCGATATGGAAGGACGATCTAAATTTTTACTCTGGGTCCTTTATGGAACAGTTGCAGGATAGCAAGGTCGCAACAACGAACGGAAACACGTTTTCCTGCTCTCTAATTTGTTTTCCAACCTTTTTCCTCATCGACGATGGTTTCGTTGTTTTGTTCCAGTATGGACAGTACCTACACGTGGAAGTATTTCATTAGCCGGAAGTGTGTAAGAGCGGACCAGTTTTCGATTCGCCAGCGAATGGATTAAAAACAAACGAATGCCCGGAGTGTCAAAAAAGTATACAAAAAAAAGGCACGGAAATCGAGCCAAAAAAAAGAAAAAAGTGGAATGTCGCGTTTTACTCGTGTCTGCGACAATTTTCTGCGTATTTTTTTCTCCCAACAAATTGTAGAAATTCCCATTGAAATTTTTAATTTCAATTTGTCGAGATAAAAAATGGACGTTGAACTTGTATTTTTGGGTAAAATTAAAATAATTATGGAAACATGAAGAAGAACCAGCGAGAATAAAAATAGTCGAAGTGGAACGAAACGATGAAATGAAATAGCATCGAGGCACCAGTGATATTTTCGTCGAGCGATTATTTATTGTCGTAGGGGTGGATGCTAATTAGCCGTGTACTCGTTGCAGTCCGAGGGTTCTGTCCAAGGACACGAATTGCCCGTGGATTCTATAGAAGAGTACGAGAGTATAGAGGTACGTACTCCTCCCCATCGTTTCCACAACTTTCCATTGCATATGTCAACGTTATAACGACGACGACGAACCGAGAACTTTGATTCCCACAACAACACGAGAAAGCACTTCGGTACTCGGTCCCTGAAGTTAATTGGTGCCTCTCGTTGATGAGACGATATCGTCATACCCGTTCTCCGTCTCCACGTTTCTTTCGCATCAAAAAATCCCAGCGTTTGATATTAATTGTAAATTCGTCAAAGTCCCAAAAGAAAATTGAATAACAACATCTAAATGTCACGAAAAACAGACATTACAATAAAACTTCAAATTATTTGAATACTTTAGGACAAGAAAGAACTTTCATAGCTCGCGCGAACAGAATGAAAATGTTAGTGGGAGGAAAAATCTGTTAAAGATATTTTTATAATTCCTCGAAGAATAATAAAAGCGAGATAAAATCTTCCTTTCTAAAGTACTTCGCCGCAACTCGATTATCTATGACCCGAGTAAAGTCACCGATTCTCGAGGGAAGTGGATCCTCCAAGTTTTGTCACACCTCTACAATCGGATGAATATAAGTACCTATAATTAAATAATACAATGCGATGGTCAAAAGTTTGCACCCAACTTATTTCTCAATTAAATCTCACGGGTGGTTCTCGCGAGCTTTAGCTCAGGACTCTCGGTAGACTCTTGGAGCTTTTGTGTTGTGTTTGCTCGAGAAAGCAACCTGGCGCGTTTCTACCGTTTCCTTCCTTCCTTCCTTCCGTGACACTCCACGCAATATATTTATACGCTATATCGTTCGAACTCCCCGTTTCATTATTATCCTTTCCTGGACTGGAGAGAAGAGAATCTCGAGAAATCTTTTCCACGTCATTCTTCGAAGCTGTAGGTACAAGCTTCAGAATTGATTTCAATGGTACATCGGGAAAGCTTCGAATGAAAACAGGAAATGAAATTTTTTTATACGACATATCAATTTTTGCTTTGTACATAGGAAATTTATTCCTGGATTAATTAAGGACCTGGATCTGGATTTACAAAGCCAACAGTGTTATATATATCCCAAAGCATTGTACATAGACGAAACTGTTCGTTTTACCCTGGAAAATGTCAGAGAGCCCTTTTGACGGTGAACATCACCGCCCACGATGACTTTTGCCAAAATCAGAGAAAATGTCAGAGAGCCCTTTTTTTGATGGTGAACATCACCGCCCACGATGACTTTTGCCAAAATCAGAGAAAATGTCAGAGAGCCCTTTTTTTGATGGTGAACATGACCGCCCACGATGACTTTTGCCAAAATTGTCGTTCGGACATTTTCATAAAACGCGTCACGTTCGAACTCCCCGTTTCATTATTATCCTTTCCTGAACTCGAGAGAAGGGAAGAATCTCGAGAAATCTTTTCCACGTCATTCTTCGAAGCTGTAGGTACAAGCTTCAGAATAGATTTTAATGGTACATCGGGAAAGCTTCGAATGAAAACAGGAAATGAAATTTTTTTATACGACATATCAATTTTTGCTTTGTACATAGGAAATTTATTCCTGGATTAATTAAGGACCTGGATCTGGATTTACAAAGCCAACAGTGTTATATATATCCCAAAGCATTGTACATAGACGAAACTGTTCGTTTTACCCTGGAAAATGTCAGAGAGCCCTTTTGATGGTGAACATCACCGCCCACGATGACTTTTGCCAAAATCAGAGAAAATGTCAGAGAGCCCTTTTTTTGATGGTGAACATCACCGCCCCCGATGACTTTTGCCAAAATTGTCGTTCGGACATTTTCATAAAACGCGTCACGTTCGAACTCCCCGTTTCATTATTATCCTTTCCTGAACTCGAGAGAAGGGAAGAATCTCGAGAAATCTTTTCCACGTCATTCTTCGAAGCTGTAGGTACAAGCTTCAGAATTGATTTCAATGGTACATTAGGAAAGGTTCGAATGAAAATAGGAAATTAAATTTTTTAATACGCCATATCAATTTTTGCTTTGTACATAGGAAATTTATTCCTGGATTAATTAAGGACCTGGATCTGGATTTACAAAGCCAACAGTGTTATATATATCCCAAAGCATTGTACATAGACGAAACTGTTCGTTTTACCCTGGAAAATGTCAGAGAGCCCTTTTGACGGTGAACATCACCGCCCACGATGACTTTTGCCAAAATTGTCGTTCGAACATTTTCATAAAACGCGTCACGGTACTTTCTCTCATAGGGTGTACATAATATTTGCATTTATAGAGCTTGCACGGGCTATTATAAATTTTCGGGACACAAAGAGGGGGCTCTGCTCTCGTCTCTGGTCGCAAACACGTTGCATTAAAATCCTCGCAGCACACTTTCGTTTCACCTCGTATATATTCTGGGTTACCGTATCATTTTTTTAATACGTGTATGTATGTGTGTGTGTGTGTAGGAACGTATGCATATACCATGGAGCATTTGCACAATTTTTCCAGCGCTTCTATATTTCTCTTTCGCTAAATTTACCTCCAGCCTTTGCATCGACTGATTTATATACATCTCTGGGCGGGTGATGATATATATATATATATAACCTGGTTTCTATATAGATATATATGTATACGTAAGCAGGCAAGCGTCCTGCCCGCGGATACGAGTCTCCCACGGGATGCGAAAATCCCTGGGGAGCCAATAAAAAAGTATTATTCCAGGCAACTTGCGTGGTTAAAAATTTACGCGGGTTCCTCGCCGCTCTTTTTGCCAAAAAAGAAACTGTTGTATTCTACAGCTACTACATTGTTTGTTTTTTATCTTTAAATTTGTTTTTTCGTAAACGTGTTTTCTACAGGGTGAGAAATCAAAAAATATTGAGAAAAGAGAGAGAGAGAAAGAGCGATAATCGGGAATGAAATTTAAGGAAAATTGAATTCGTGGTGAAATTTGTATCGCGGCTAGATTGTATTTTTGTTTTATTAAGTTACTTTTTGAAAGATTAGGAAAAGGCGAATAGCTTATCTCGGTTGGGCGACAGCCGTCGAGTTTTATCAAAACGTTTATCCGCGCCGGAGGTTTTCGTGGTTGTAGTCGAGCGTAGAAGAAGGCCGGATATAAATTTAACGATAATCACTGTCATATCGTGGCCAAAAAAATATAGAAAAATATGATTCTTCGACTGAATTGTAAAAATAACAACCTCTGCCCCTCGAGTCGAATTGGATTTGGTTATTATTATTGCTTATCCCTATTTTAAAATAATTTTTACAACGACGAGATGAACGAGAATTCAAACGAGGAAGAATTTTGGACACGAGGAACGTTCGAAAAATTGAAGTTCCGGTTCGCTTTTAACGGAGTGCTTGGTAAATAAAAATAACAACCGATTTCCCTCGATTGAAATTAGCTTTCATTATTATTATCGCTTATCCCGATTTAAAAATAATTTTAACAGCAACGGGATGAACGAGAATTCAAACAAGGAAGAATTTTGGACACGAGGAACGTTCGAAAAATTGAAGTTCCAGTTCGCTTTTAACGGAGTGCTTGGTAATAGTCTGCTTGGTGAATAAAAATAACAACCCATTTCCCTCGATTGAAATTAGCTTTGATTATTATTATCGCTTATCCCGATTTAAAAATAATTTTAACAGCAACGGGATGAACGAGAATTCAAACAAGGAAGAATTTTGGACACGAGGAACGTTCGAAAAATCGAAGTTCCGGCTCGCTTTTAACGGAGTGCTTGGTAATAGTCCCAAGCATCCAGAGCAGTTGGCACAAAGAGGTGACAGTTGAAAACATGTGTGTGTGGCTAGGACTAGCTTGTATTGTTCCCTCGTCAGATAAATGTCCGTAAAATCCTCTCGGAAACGGGAGAGAGACAGCAACGTGGACGCCTTTGTTTGTACCCGGGTAGGCGGAAGTACCGACGGAAAATCGTTGGTGTAACTGCACGCGTAATCCACACATACACACAAACACACATACACATTCGCGGACGTTAACGTTCGTTCACTGTCCGGTTGAAAAAAAAAATAAAATAAAATGAAATGCATCAGCCATCTCATATTCCTTCCATCTCGCTCCATGCAACTTTAAATCCTGTTATATAAAACTCTCCTCGCTCTTTTACAAAAATTGTTAACCATTCGAGTTTTCGCGAGCGTAATGTCGTTTGCACCACCATCGAGACGCTTTGAAAAAAATATGTATCGAGCTATGCCGTAAAATATAATGCGTCGGTAGATGAGGTCGGGTTAAAGGATTTGCAAGACCTCTCCAGTTGCCAGAGAGAATTTTCGATGCGTGACAGAGAGAGGGAAAACTGCAAACGCGCCACCGCTAACGGGAAATTAGTTTTGCCGTGAGCCAACGAGTTCGTTGATTGAGGCGTGCGTGTGTGCCTGTATTTTTATTTTCTCAACGTCAACGTGTATGAACCCAGCACACTGGTTGCTCCAAGCTCAAGCAGCCCGGGAACACGACGTTCTACTCCTTGATGGTCGGATGTGTTCGTATACGAAACTCTTTAGTACAACCCCTTGGAGGAAACGTATTTTCCGCTGGACCGGATTTTCGTTTAGCGAGAAAAGAGGGTGAAAATCACACGCACATACCACACGTACTCGGGGCCAAAGATCTCATTGCCACCAGCTCGAAGTAATCGTCTCGATTAACGCCTCTGGCGGTTGCACAGTGAGCTCCTCCTCCAGCACTGGACACCGACGTCCTTTTCCAATGGCAACTTTTATTCTAGATCTTGAACGTTACACCTTTTCTCGACTGTTTTCTTATTCGTATTAATACCGTAAATTCTCTCTTTCTTTCTGTCTCTCGCTCATACTTTTTAGACTCACTCATAATTTACTATAAATTCTTAAATTACTATATGTGACGCGATTCGAGAAAAGGGAACTATGAGGCGAAATTGGAATTTTTCACGCCGAGCGATTAAAGAAATAAAAACCAATGCTCGTGCTCGAGTGATACAATTTTGGATAATTCATATCTTGTAAAATTATGTAGATAACAAAATTTTGATTGCACCGCATGAAAGATCGGTTCAAAAGTTCAAGTTAAAAATTGATTTTTTTGCCTCGTAGGTTCCTTTTCTCGGATTGGGTCAGATATATTTAGCTGTTGGTAGGTATACTGTATTACTATACCGACTAATTACCACCAGATCACAAAAATTATTTACTACTAGATTACTATAAATTCTAATAACTATATACGCACAATTAATGTTATTAATACTATACTAGTTTTAAGTGGGCTATTTACATCTGAATTTATTATGGTTCCCCTATAACTCGCAAAGGCATCATAAATGTAATCAACCAATCCATCACTCCTCAAAGTTCCATTACTCAACTTCATTTTTCCATTAGAGCGGCCAGCTGAAGGGAGAGTAAGCAAGGTGAGTGACTATAACGAGGGTAATGATTATTAGGACTTGTCTGGTACTCGTATTTACATTTTCAATTATATTCTTTAGAGATCTACTGTTATCGTTAAGTTTTATGTGACATGCATTTTCTTTTTTTATTTTATTTCGTGTTATTATTTTATTATTTGATTTTATTATTTAGATTTTGATTTTTGAACAGTGTTTTCGGTATCAATATTTATATCTATTCTCATTATGCGATATTTATATATTAGTATGGAATATTTCAATGTATTCAAAATGGAAGCGAATTTTGGCCCAAAGTGCTACTAGGGCATAATAATCTGCCTATCACTCCCGTCACAGTGCTGTTCGCCCTTTCGTTCGGGAATTATCCATTACCTAATCTTTACAAGGAGAAGCTTTTTTTGTTGTTTTTATTTTTTTCTTCCAAAAAAGTGCTTCTGTACATAACTTGATTTAAAATAGAACTAAGATTTGTTAAAAGTAAAATTGAACGTCTGTACTTTGAGAACTACGATGAGGATTTCGAGGTTTTCGTCAATTCTAAACGTCGACGATACGAGATGAGAAAAAGAGACTGCGAGGAGGGAAGAAATACGAGATAGCAAAAAGGAGGAAAGAAGAGCATCTAGCTGAGGAGAAGAAGGAAGAAGAAGGAGGAAATATAAAAATAGACAAAGGAGAGCGACGAATGGTAGCGAGGAGTACAGGAAGTGATTTTGCGGCTAGTGTCGTTGTTTTGTTCGAGTTTGGTGCGTTATCAGGATCGAGTAAACCGCGCCGTATCCTGGCCAAGTTGGTATAAAATGGGAATTCATCGTTCGTCGAAGCATCAAACAGTTCGAGTCGTCTCGTGAACAAAGGTGTATCGGGCTCGAGCTCTCACCAAAGTTTCAATTCGTTTCTCGCAGTAGCAGTAGCAGCAGTAGCAGCACTTCCTTTTTTCATTCGTCGGGCCAACTCCGTTGTAAAATCGTCGACGAAATGGCATTCAACAACAAGGGAATTTTGTACCTGTTCGATCGTCCGGCCGAGCCGGTTTACGTTCCAAAGGGCGAGGGCAAAGTCGCCTTCGACATACCCGCGGATTATTTGGTAAGATACGACACCATTGGTGACCAATCCTAAGAAGAATTGTCTCGAATCGCGTCTTTGTTCCACAGCCGAACAGATACCGGAAGGTCGCCACTCAGGTCTTCAATCGTTTCAACGATGAGACCGAGGCGAAGATTACGGTGAAGCAGATAACCTTGCCGGATTTGAGCATTCCCATGCAGCTCAAACGTCGCGATCCATTCTCTCTATTTATCCCGAAACATCGGGCGATCGCCGGTCGTTTGATCGAGATATTCATGGGTATGCGAACGTACGACGATTTGCTCTCGGTCGCTGTCTACTGTCGCGATCGTCTCAATCCCAACATGTTCATCTACGCTCTCTCCGTCGCGATTCTCCATCGTGATGACACCAAGGATCTTCCCGTTCCTTCCCTCGCGGAAATCTTCCCGGACAAGTACGTCGACAGCGGAATTTTCTCCAGAGCGAGGGAGGAAGCCAACGTTGTCCCAACAGGTTCCCGGGTAAGTACGCATTTCTAGATTATAAAATGTAACCCGCGTTGGGGCGAAGGATTATCGAAGTGGGCCGAATGTTGCGCAGGAGCCGATCGAAATCCCAAGAGATTATACGGCCTCGGATCTCGATGAGGAGCACAGGATCGCCTACTGGAGAGAGGATGTGGGTGTGAATCTTCATCATTGGCATTGGCATCTCGTTTATCCGTTTGACGGTGATATGAGAATCGTTAACAAGGATCGTCGTGGTGAGCTCTTCTATTACATGCATCAGCAGATAATGGCAAGGTGGGTGAATCTTTCCTCCTTAACTGGACAATAATTACCACTTCTTCTTGTCTTCGATTAATCCAAACTCCTTTGATTAATCCAAATGGAACAGATACAACGTAGAGCGTCTCTGCAATTATCTCGGTCGGGTCAAGAGATTCAATAACATACGGGAACCGATACCCGAGGGTTATTTCCCGAAGCTCGATTCTCTCGTTGCGAGTAGAACCTGGCCGTCGCGTCCTGCTGGAACCACTCTCAAGGACATTAATCGACCCGTCGATCAACTCCAATTCGATCTCGCCGATCTCGAACGGTGGAGGGACAGAATTTACAAAGCCATTCACGTTGGCTCGGTCGTCAATTCTCGCGACGAGAAGGTCCTTCTTACCGAGAAGAATGGTATCGACATTCTTGGAAACATCATGGAAGCGAGCATCCTCAATCCCAATCCAAACCTCTACGGTGATCTTCACAATCTTGGACACGTTGCCATTTCTTATTGTCACGATCCGGATCATCGTTACTTGGTTAGTTCGGTCGTAGGTCGCAAGTCAGGATGTTAATCTAAACAAGAGCTTTATTTTTCACTCCTTCGTTTCAGGAAACTTTCGGTATCATGGGAGATTCCGCGACAGCCATGAGGGACCCGATATTCTACAGATGGCACGCTTTCGTCAACGACATTTTCCTCGAGCATAAGAACACTCTACCGGAATATTCCATTCCTCAGGTGAGAGCCAAACGTTCGAACAAAATCGTAAGGTAAACTCGTGGGAACGACGATCGGTAACGACCTTCATTCGACCTTTCAGTTGGAATATCCCGGTGTCGAAATATCCGGTGTGCAATTGGTAACGCCAAATGTAGCCCCCAATTCGATATCGACCTTCTGGACTCAGAGCGACATCGATCTCTCCAGAGGTCTCGATTTCAGTCCAAGCGGTGCGGTTTTGGCGAGATTCACTCATCTCAATCACACCAACTTCGTATACAGGATTGACGCGGTAAATAAAACTAGTGCCTCGCTACTAGGCACCGTCAGAATCTTCATCGCTCCCAAGGTGGACGAGCGTGGTCTGCCTTTCAACTTCCGTGCCCAAAAGGAGTTGATGATCGAGATGGACAAGTTTGTCGTTACCCGTAAGAGAAATATATATCACTCTCTCCCTCTCTCTCTCCATAACGATGATTCCATTCCAAAGAAGGACTCGATACGATCGTTCAATCCATTAATTTCTGTTTCACAGTTCGACCCGGAAACAATGCGATCGAACGCAGGTCAACCGATTCCTCGGTGACGATTCCCTTCGAGAGAACGTTCCGCAATCTTGACAATAATCGCCCAACCGGAACCGCCCTCGAGCGCTTCAACTTCTGTGGTTGTGGGTGGCCCCAGCACATGTTGGCACCCAAGGGTAGTCGGGAAGGTTACATGATGGATCTCTTCGTCATGATTTCCAAATTCGAAGATGACGTTGTAAGAACCCATTTTTGTCATTCTTTCTTGACTCGACTCTGGAACAAGTTATTTTCCAACCTACGATCGCAATCCATAAACACCCTTCTTTTCCACAGGTTCAACAAGATCCCTCTACCGGATGTAGCGATGCCGTCAGCTTCTGTGGTCTTCGCGATCGCAAATACCCAGACGCCCGATCAATGGGATATCCTTTCGACCGCAGACCACGCAACGGAGTCGAAACATTGCCGCAATTCCTGACCCCGAACATGGCGGTTACCGAGATCCAAGTTCGATTCTCGGACACCGTCAGACCGAGACAAGCCACCCCTCCTCCTCGAACTTAAACTTCCGACTCGCTCAACCAGCTCGACTCTGCTGCTGCTACTGCTACTGGACCCTGGAACGATTTTCAATTTTCTCAATATCTGTAATTCATTATTGTCTCTATTAGCTGATTAATGTTTCAATAAAATATATAGCGTATCAAATTAATTACCTGAATTTTTAAAAATCTTGACGATACCTGCGACTCTCCTGCTATCATTCTTAATCGAGCTTTGTTCCACACGTGAGGATAGGAAAATCTGTAAACATTCTCGAATCCTAAAGATTTTTGTACAATGGCGTTTTATCGAGCCTCGGTACTATCCTGGCAACAATCTATGAATTTCGTATCGATTGCTAATATTGACTCTGTTGGAGAATTGAAAATTTAGCACGTTTGTCCACCAACTTCTCCTCCTCCTCTTCCTTCTCCTCCGCGCCTTGGAGCCATGGATTTGATCGATCGCATGGAGGAAATGCCTCATTTATTTCTCCGCAAACGCTCGTTTCCAACAGCAAATATATATTCTCCTGTTTAATTCCTCGGCTGTGCTCGTATAGCACTTAAATTGAGAATCACGCTTTCGATAATGCGCAAAACAAAAGATAACTCCCGTACGGTAAGCATACATAACGATGTGTACGATGATGAGATTGGAGATGAAATTGTTTCCGGAGGGTGGGCAATTGGATATGCGAATCGAACAACGTTAATTTCGCACGTGCCATCTCGTCGATATAAAAGATAATTCGATATGCCTGTTCGTTGGATCTCGGTTTTCTCGATGCGATTGTCCATACTACAATAAATTTATTTAGCCAACGACTTATCGATATTTGGACGAGAAATTTAAAAATCTGACCCTAAGAATATTTGGCGTTTGATCGATGTTTGAAAAATTCTCGAATTTCCACATTGATCCGTGATAATTAAGGGAAAATTCGAGCTATTCGTTACTAAGATGGATCCTTTTTCCTAGCTATATTGGAGTATCGCTAGGACACTTAATCCCGTAACAAACAAATTTCGGATCGTCGTTAAACCTACGAGTGTTATCTCTTCGTGAGTATCGAGGAAGACTTATTTAGGGAGCAATAGTTCAAGCGCGCCTCGTACGTACTACGATTAATCGTTGGGGATAACGGTAAACAATTACCTAGCCACATTCGCGAGGGGAGAGCGTGGTTGTAAATATACGAATATAGAAAGAAAGAGGGTGATAAAAGCGAGCCACGTGAGAGTTGTTTGTATTTATCGCAGCGATGTGTTTGCGAGAAAACCTCGTGGAAAGATTCCTTCGTCCCTCCCATTCGAGATTAAGGCTTTTTGGATTCGTCGAGCTTTTGCCTGGAGCGTTCTCAACCCTATAGTCAGAGGGTAGGGCGTAAATTCGTTGTACAACGAGGTTCGAGACGAAGGCGACGCAACAGCAGGGATTGCGTCGGATGTGACGTGCCACCCTCAGCTTCCCTCAACTTCCCTCATCCTCACTCTCTCTCTCTCGTTTCGTATCTAGCGCGGTTTCACGTATAAATCATCGGATCCGTAAGAGGGCTCGTTGTACGTACGTGACACTATCTTGCCGAGAGAAGGGTCCCCTCGCGACACCTGGGGCCATCATCAATTATAATTTTCTGACAATTTCCCTCGGTAACGTTCTCATCGCAAGGGCAAGAGCTCATTTTACACCTTTTCCCCAAACTTTAAACCGTCAAACATAAATCCGAACGATATCTTCTAGTTGAAAAAAATGTGTCGACACGAGGATAAAAAAAAGAAAGATTGGAGATTTCCACGATTGGCTGGAATTCGAGCCAATGTATGATTGTCCTCTTAGCATTCCTCGGTTAATCAATGTTCAACTCAATCGCTTTCATCGAATTTCCACTCGTAATAACCAAACTTATTAAATACTTACATTTTTTATTCTATTTTTGTTGTTTCTGGTTTTTTGTTCCTGTCCCACATTATAGGAACGTGCACACGCTACAACTGCCACGTTCTGATTTTATGATCCGTGGAATAAGGTAGTTCGTATTCGCGAGGAGCCACTACTTTCTCTCCCTCTCTGCTTTATGTTTGTAATTAATGTAACCTCATCCCCTCCTCCTACCGGCAACCTGACTCCACCTCACGTTTGCTTCGTCCTCTCCACCCACGCTCTGTTCCATCCATTACCATAATCCTTCTGGTTGCCTCGTAATACACGACTCTTCCTACCCACACGCGCATCCACGTACGAACGTTAATTTATACTTGGAATACCGACCGGTTCCCTTTTAGCCATTAACTTTTGTTAATACCGCACGCGTGCTCGTTAACTCCTGTTAATCCGGCATTGGGATCGAATCAGGGATTTGCCAACTATCTCGTATACCTTTCATCCAACCTGGACTGGAAATTACGACCGTATGAAAACAACATTATGACACTTTTCGTCGTGGATTATCAAATTGTCTCTATCTCTCTCTCTCTCTCTCACTGGAACGAATCGATCAATGAGAATGATAACGTTATTTAATAAAGTTGGAAAAAGTTGGCGAAAGCTAATCTTCCGGGACCAGCGTCGTTTCTCGTATAACCATTGAAAATCGATTAAGAGGAAGACGATCGCGTCGTTGGAACAAGCCCCAGGGAATAAATGTTCCTTCCCGATATCGCGCGAGGACTTTTTACGTTTTTTTTTATTTCCTTTCTCTCTTTACATCCAGGAGCGAAGCTCTCAAACGTCCATGAGGGTCGGATCAAATATTTAATCGCAAGGGCCTTTTTCTTTGGATTAAACGCGATCGTTTCACGGCCGGGCGATTTCCAAATCGGATGAGAATGTCGCACGATTCTCGTGAAATATAGTACTTTTCGCATTTGGGCTTTGCCCTTTCCATCCTCACTGCCCCGATACTTAATTCCTTTTTGTACAACGAGATGGAGAAAAGGGGCTTGAAATCCGATTAAGTACATCCGCGAGAAGCATAGGGAGATTCGAGAGATTCGAGGGTCGTTTTATACCAAACGAGCGGGTTAATTTAACCCAACGATTTTACATAATCCAACCTCACGATTATTCTAGGACGATCGAGACCTTGCACCTCTGTTTGTCTTTTTTACCAGCTCTTTCTTTCCTATACGTCGACCGGACAATTTCCTCGATCTTCCATCCCTTAATCCCTTCCTTTTTCGCCAAAAGATCAAGTCCAAGCACATTGTTTTAATAATAAAGATAATCGTTCGATCTAACGATTAACATAACTTTCCTTTCTTCCCTTCTAATCGAAATAGTATTACGAATTATTTGTTGGGATATTCCTTTTCTTCCATAGCTTTGTATTCCTTGATAAAAAAAAGGATGAAAAAGGTCGAAGCTACAGCCAGCCAATTTCTCGACCCCGTATTATTTATTGTCGGCTGAAATAAATCCCTACTTGTTCGTTTCTACGTTATATCTCTCTAACACCGAGGTACCGAGTAGAGACGTTCTATGGACTTAACCACCGGGGATCTCTCGTTCCTCGCGGCAGGTATGGCGGGATAATCAGTGGCGTCGTATCGATCTTGGAGGTAAGCCCGTGCCCTATCGCGTCAGAGACAGCCAAGTCTCCGCCGCTTTGTCCTATTCTTTCTCTCTCTCTCTCTCTCTCTTGCTCACCTCGAGTAAATCCTACCAGGCTCCTTTTGAGGTTCGACGCAATACCGATATAACGAGGAAAGCTACGAAGCCCAGTGAGACCTTAGCACGGTGCGGAGAAGGACTCGCTCCGGATCGCGAAGGAAGGAACGATTCTACGCTCCGATGCTTCCTCGAGTATATCTGTATGTTATATGAACAGCAAGACAGAGATGGAGAGAGGGAGCGAATATAAAGCCAGCGTTGACGCTATTTGGTGGAATTGGTGCTTTGTTCGTTACGAGCTCTTCGTATCTCTGTGACATCTCTCTCTCTCTCTCTCTCTCTCTCTCTCTCTCTCTCTCTCTCTTGATCCGATGCGACAATAGAGCCGTGAACAACCCCGCTTGGTATACACAACGATAGATTTATATATAGATACGTATGTATATACGAGTGGCGAATGTCCACGCGACACTTCGAACAGGGACGATACACCCTCGGAACTTGCGATGAGATGAAATATCGATCATATAGTTTCAGCCTGGTCGTGAATCCAAATTTGATTTCCAATATTTTGGACCAATCTCACTTTCGCTGGAACGTTTCTTGATCCTAGAACTATAAAAAGAATATTTCATTATCTTCAATGTTTTATCTATTTACAATGATTGAATCGATTGATATAAAAAATTGATATATTAATTACTAATTATTGATACTAATAATTAACAGGTCAACTGATTTGGCAGCGAACGAACGTAGCCTTCTCTTCGCGATATGCCTTTGGAACTTTCGACAAGATCCACTTTCGATCATATCCTTCCAGCCTGGTCGTCAATCCAAATTTGATTTTCAATACTTTGGACCAATCTCACTTTCGTTGGAACGCTCCTTGTTCCTAGAACTATAAAAATAACATTTCATTTTCTTCAATATTTTATCTATTTACAACGACTGAATCGATTCAGAACTATAAGAAGAACGTTTCATAATCTTCAATATTTTGTCTATTTACAATGATAGAATCGATTGATATAAAAAATTGATATATTAATTACTAATTATCGATACTAATAATTAACAGGTCAACTGGTCCGGCACCTGCGAACGAACGTAGCATTCGCTCGATTCCCTACGGTATACTCGACCTCGATTAACCCTTCGTCCCTTTCGGATGATCGAATCGTTCCTATATACATTTATAATATTACTATGTAGATTTCGAGCTTCGAGGAACGAGTAGTTACCCAAGACCTATTACGGAATCGACAAGTCGGATATCTCGATCACGCCAATATAATTCTCAATTCGAAGTTGTCTTCGCCGAGAGTGAGATGGAACAAAGTGCTGCGAACAACTTTGATAATGGCCACAGCTCGGAGCCCAAATGAGATTTATTCAACGTATATATATGTGTGATTATATAAAGAGAGAGGGAGAGAGAAACCAATTCGGCTGTCGTCGCCAACCCACGAGTCTCGTAATTACCCAAAAGTTATAGGAACAATTTCTTCGACGAGCCGTCGATCGTAATTAACGCCCATGATTATGATCATTACTGATGGATACAAACTATGCGAACATTAACCGAATACTTGTACGTGCCATAATGTCGAACGAGGCCGAGTCGATAGCTTTTCTAATAACGACATCGTCCTCTCTGATAGCATCGAGATCACGTATTTCGTACATACACGTATAAACCATCGCCCGTCGATCATCCTCAGAGACAAGAGAGCGATTCGAAGCGATTGTTTCGTCGAGAAAGAGAATTTAATGACGAGCGTAAGCTTCTCCACTGACATAGAACCGGAAATATTTTGAGAAATGAAATAAGAATGAAACGATTTGATTACGTATAATTTTTGAAAACAGAAATATAATAATAGCTACAATAATCACAGATAGCCTAAGCTTATTATTCCAACGATAGAAAGAATTTAATTTCTATTTTTTTCTCCCTAACCTTTAAGATAATAAAATAAAATTGTCGTCTATCTTTTCACCAGCAATGTGAACAACGTTTACTCGTGGTTTTCACAGCGATTGATCTATTTTTTTAAATCGGTCAGTCTATTTTTATAGATGTTCTTCATGAACGCATAATTAACGATAAAGTAGGTATAACGCGTTTGTGCGTAATGCGCGCACGAGGCTCGATGCAGCTATTTTTGTTCAATTTATCTTATATTTACGTGGTAGATATCGTTTTCGGATTAATGATAAAAAAAGTAATATAATAATTAGAGATATTTTTTTTAAATGCTCGTGGGAAAGGGGAGGTTTTCCACGTATATCTCTTTGACTGCGAAAAATATGCGGCAATATGCACCAAGACGTACGTATTGAAACAGGAAATCGAGAACCATACGCCAGTCGGAATATATTTCCGTGAGATAACGATCTCACCCAACCCCCTACGATCTCGTTCAAATTTTTTCTCGGTCTAGACGGGAAGTTGGTCGTTATCGTGCTCGAACGATGAATAGAAAAAGTTGGATAACATTGATAACCGCAATTTTCAAATCTCTTAAAAAATGTCTCCAATTTCCCAGTACCATCTCTCTAAATCTGAATTAGTGAAATTTCACTAAATTTTAGTCATATTTTATTAATTTATTTAGCGAATAGTGGGTCACTAATGATTAGTGAAAAATTACTAATTCCATTAGTCAAAAATGATCGCAATAAAAATTAGTAACATTTGACTACACAATTAGTAATCAACACAGCTGATACGTTCATGCACCAGCCGATTGTAATTCTTCGCGTGAATAATATGTAATCATCTCATACGTACCGACGAGAAAACGAAACGTTCATACACTTTTTGCTTTTCCCCTTAAAACTTTTATAAAATAAGATTCGCCGTTTCGCACTGCACATGAACTCACTGACATGAGAAAATGACGCCTCCGACATCACAATGGCAGAGGAAAGGAAGTATCGGATCGGGAACTGGCGCCTGTGATTGGTCGATCGCTGAGTCCTGTACTAATTGATTAGTGATCGTGTAATATCACTAATGAATTAGTAAACTGTATTGACTAAACAATAGTCAATCGTATTACTATTTTGCTTTAGTAAACCTAATTTACTATTTGTTTACTATTGTATCAGTGAAACCGTACGTTTATCACTATTTCACCAGTCGAATGTGCATTTACTAATTGAATTAGTAAATTTTTCACTAATTCAGATTTAGAGAGTGTGATTGGTCGATCACTGAGTCCTGTACTAAATGATTAGTGATCGTGTAATATCACTAATGAATTAGTAAACTGTATTGACTAAAATAATAGTCAATCATATTACTAATTTGCTTTAGTAAACCTAATTTACTATTTGTTTACTATTGTATCAGTGAAACGGTACGTTTATCACTATTTCACCAGTAGAACGTGCATTTACTAATTGAATTAGTAAATTTTTCACTAATTCAGATTTAGAGAGTGTGATTGGTCGATCACTGAGTCCTGTACTAAATGATTAGTGAACGTGTAATATCACTAATGAATTAGTAAACTGTATCGACTAAATAATAGTCAATCGTATTACTAATTTGCTTTAGTAAGCCTAATTTACTATTTTTTTACTATTCTATTAGTGAAACGGTGCGTTTATCATTATTTCACCAGTGGAACATGCATTTACTAATTGAATCAGTTAATTTTTCCCTAATTCGGAATCTGGAATAGATACAAAAAATATCGATTGAAACATTGTTTGTAACTATAACTATAAAGAAAATAATATTTCCAGACAAGTACCATTTATTTACACCATTCGCCGGGTTGTGCATGGGATATTTCCAACGACAAAGAATCCCATTGAAGCAGCAGCAGCAGCAGTAGCAGCATCATCATCCTAGAAATACACAACGTGGCATTATAATACATTTAATACGCCTATTCGTGGTCTACGTGGTCGAATAAACTATACGCTTGTCTATGACGATAACAATGGGATTATTACTATTGCGGTAGCGGCTGGTGCGCACCAGTTTTAATTAAGTGCAGTTACCCGCGGTCCTGACGCGCTCCTGGATACTACCAGGAGAGAAGATCTCCGAGTCTCTTATCGAAGCTATTTCATCGCGTACCTACCCACTATTGCTCGTATTATATTCTTCTATAGAATTGCCGGATATTGTTTCATTTTATTGTTACCGTAAGCAGACTCGTATATTATGTGAAATTGAAATAAGGAGAGTCTGCAAGATGAGGATTTTACACACGTGTACTATAAAACGATATTCTTTATTTATCTACTTTTCTTTATCGCTTCTTTATCTATGTGGGAAAAAAACATGACGGATTAGGGGAACACGATCGTGTCGGACGTCAGGAAACGGACGTTCTTTGACAAAGAGTTAAGAAGAAGAAGAAGAAGAAGAAGAAGAAGAAGAAAGTCCCGTGAGAATTCGCGACGATTCTCAGTCGTCGAGCGACTAGGGACGAACTTTCTTAATCTTGTTTTGAGTTCTACAAGGCGGTGCTGAGGTACCTGACGGTTCTCTTCTTGAGCTAAATTGGCAGCAGGTTCGCATAACGCTATATCTCTTCGTTTCTTCATGGAACAGGAGGTGTGGATTTACTATATGTATAGGATATCAGACAAACGTGAGCCCGAGGGAGACAAGAATAAACTTCCCTTTCACGTTTCTAGGCAGAGACGTCGAGACGTCGCGAGGACGACTAGTGAGACCACGGGGACCTTCCTCTTCTTTGAAAGTTGTCAAAACCTCGAGGGAGCCTCTATCCTCGTCTTCTTGTATTTGTATTCCGAGAGACGAAGCCTCTTCACCGATGTTCACATAGATTATTCCCACATAGAAAGACTTTGATGCCTGTGATTCCCGATACTCGTTATCCGATACCTACTCGATTTTCCAGAATACAAAATCTACATAGTTTGTTTTCAATTAATAATCGATTAATAATATTTGTTACCTACTGTGATTTATTCCTCAATATAATATTGCCGAAGTAATAGTTCGTTACTAGTAATATATATAGGTTCTTTAACTAGAAACTATGTAGGTAAGTTTTCTCATATTGCTTGCCCGAGCGCTTCGTGAGCAGAAAGGCAAAATTTGCAGGGAAATATTCGTCGACCCATGTTTGATTCTCGTTTGATTCTCGTTTGATTCTGTTTGGTATTCGAGTTTTACTATGTGTACGTACAACGCGACGTATGCATCGAGTTTCACGGAGAATTTCCATCAGAGTTTGTCAACAGATGTTGCAAGCGAACGGCTGCTTGCTACTTGGTACTCGACCAAGTTCGTACGTCGAACGTCCTCATTGATGCTTCCTACCACGACGTACGAGGAAAAGCTTCGTGTAGTGTATTTTCAATAATCTGAGGAAATCGGACATTGAGCAAACGCGAGTCGATTGATTCCACATCGATTTTTTAAAATTAATATTCTCTCTACATCTGAATTAGTGAAAAATTGACTAATTCTATTAGTAAATGCGTGTTCTACTGATGAAATAGTAATAAACGCATCGTTTCACTGATAGAATGGTAAAAAATAGTAACTTAGGCTTACTAAAGCAAATTACTAATACGATTGACTATTATTTAGTCAATACAGTTTACTAATTCATTAGTGATATCACACGATCACTAATCAATTAGTACAGGACTCAGCCATCGACCAATCACACTCTCTAAATCTGAATTAGTCAAAAATTTACTAATTCAATTAGTAAATGTATGTTCTACTGGTGAAATAGTGATAAACGCATCGTTTCACTGATACAATAGTAAACAAATAGTAAATTAGGCTTACTAAAGGAAGTTAGTAATATGATTGACTATTATTTAGTCAATATAGTTTACTAATTCATTAGTGATATTACACGACCACTAATCAATTAGTACAGGACTCAGTGATCGACCAATCACATTCTCCAAATCTGAATTAGTGAAAAATTGACTAATTCAATTAGTAAATGCATGTTCTACTGGTGAAATAGTGATAAACACATCGTTTCACTGATACAATAGTAAAAAAATACTAAATTAGGTTTACTAAAGCAAATTAGTAATACGATTGACTATTATTTAGTCAATACAGTTTACTAATTAATTAGTGATATCACACGATCACTAAATGTGTGAATTTCATTAGTGAAAAATCACGAATTCGATTAGCGATTACTAATTCATTATTAATTCGATTACTAATTCTGAACTTAACTGAATTAGTGAAATTTCACTAATTCAGATTTAGAGAGTACACTTTTATTCGCCCGATCGCTCTCATTAACGCTATTAATAAAACCTTGGATACAATCTTAAGATTTCATTCTCGAATTATTCAGCCTTTTTCGGTTCTATCCACGTGCTATATAAAACAAAATCCAACAAAGATCGAGCGACGAAATTGATTTAATCAACGTTTCCTCGCAGTCAAATTCTTACCCTCGAAATAATAAATCGTTGGGATATGAAAAAAGGGGACGGAATCTTTCTCGGATATCCGTGACAGTCAACGTTGACATCTTAACGAGACAGGAGCGTCGGAAGTGCTTGGTAGTAGCGACTAAATGAAATTACTCCCGCCACGTTCTCACGTCACATCGTGCTTATGCCGGAGCGTCTTATCGTTGTAATATCCAACTCGCTTCCTTTCTCTTATACTTCTTCCCATCAAGCTGACGAGTTATTCGCAGCTTCAATTACATCTTCCGCCGTTACTTCCGAGTTTAATCGTCTTGGACCGGTCTGGTAATTTAGCCTATGTCAAAAATTTAAATACGGAGATCGATTAAAAAAATAAGAAAACGAGTATTCCATTTATGAAACCGAGACGAGCGAACAAGTATTTCTCGAATAAACTTATTTTTTTACCTACAACAAAAGCTTCCCTCCCAGTTGTAAGAAAAGTACCGTCGATCGTCCGGAGATAAAAATATCCAGCTTGAAAAGAAAAGTTTCTTCGATAAAAAAAATCTCTTTCCCTAGACAACAAAAGCTTTCTTATAATCTCTGGGCTTTTCTGTATCTGCATGACTAATGAGACCACGGAGAGCCCGAGAACAGAATCGTTTCTCTTCCGCTCAGCTGAACCGTGTGATGAGGATGGAGAAGAAAGGACGAGAAAAAAAGTCAAGGCTGGAGCGAGCGAGAAGACAAAAATTGAAGAAACGTTTAATTAACGCATGATAATTCTCGTCTACCCTTTCTCTCTCTCCGTCTCTCGGTTCCACGTTTGCCTCGAAGAAAAACCTGCTAAGACTCTCTTTCTGAAAAAGCAATGATACGATCGGCTGAAATAAGGTCGGTAAGTTACCGACGCGACCGAAGAGAGGTAGTTTTTACGACGCCTGCCATTTTTACGGACTGACATGCGGTGGTGCTCTTTTTTTTACGTACGCGAGTGCCTTTGACGAATTTTCTGTCAATCTTTTTCGAATTGATGAATTTTTTTAATACACAAAACTTCTCATACCTTCAATTTGAAGATGTTTCTATTTTTCTTTAATTTGACAGTATTCAAATTACAACTGCAATCTATTTTCACCAGGTGCTTGCTTCAAAAATAAAAGTTTTTATTGAACGGTGCAAAAATTTCAGTCCTCCATTTAATCTGCCGAGTCCATAGAAAACATTATTTAGTACACATCGCAAAGTAACTAATTTTTCCATTTATTTCAAATTACAATGAACCGGTTATCCATTGATCCATTATATACACGAATATTTTAAATTAAAAGTACATACATTACATAGAAAAATAATATTGCCCGGACGTTGCCGATTGTTTACTGTAACGACGAGACAAACACAATTCGATCAAACCGATTCGTCGCCTCGACTCGTGCAATTGTACTGCAAATTCTGAATTGTTCGTTGAACGAGCTAAAAAATAGCGCTTTCAGGCAACCTCGCTTGGCGCATGGATACACACTCGTGTATCCATGTATATGGGCATGGGTATGGGCATGGGTATCGGCGAGGCATGAATCAACCTACGGTCAGTAGTTACGCCGAGTTTTACGAGCCAACTAAATCCGTTAAACGTTGTTCCCGATAATCGTCTTCGGATAAGAGGTGGAACCGACCACGTTTATTCTTTTTTTTTTTGTCACTTTTAAGTAATGCCTTTCTTATCGCAAATGCTCCCTCCCACCAGCCAGTCGCCGTTGTTCGTGGCTGTTGATCCCCTGCGAGCGTTTATATAGCCCCACATACTACATCGTTCGACGTTGCCACTGCGAACCTTTATCATATATCGTAAATTATGTGCGAGGGTCGCACATCGATGGCACGCAACATAGTCTTGTGATATATAATTCACCTTGAATATAAATCCTAGAATTTCTTCGCAACGTCTTTTCTATTCCAATGTTATCGTACGATACAGTGGCTATATTCTTCTGATATATAGGGTGAATTTCGTAAGGTGTAACAGGCTTTGTTATAAAGTAGATGGGATCATTACAAACAAAAGTTGCAAATATACATTGGGGATATTTTTAATAGTTTACGAGATATCAATGTTTTAAGGTGGTCCAATCAGAGCCGCCCACTGCCGCCCTAGCCGTAGAGATAGCACAGTGTAGGGGGTTACATTTGGGGTTGCAAACTTCAGAGCAGTCAATTTTGTTAATTGTATTGTTACGCAGTTATTTTTATTTCTCGGGCATTGGCTGCTAGGGCGGGGAGTGGGCGGCTCCAACGGTTCTCGGCGCGCTCCGATTGGACCAACTTTAAGAATTTATACCTCGTAAACTATTAGAAATATCCCTGATGTATATTTGCAACTTTTGTTTGTAATGATCCCATCTGCCTTAAAATAAAGTTTGAGACAACTTATGAAATTCACCCTGTATATTTGTTAATTAATTCTGGAAATGTGGCAGTTATTTTTCTATTACGTCGATTAATTTTTAAACACTTTCATCTTTTTACGAGTCGGAAATAAAAATGGGGATTATTCTTCAATTGTTACGTACGGGTTTCCGTAGTAACGTATTAATTCGTTTGTTATTTATTTATAGTCTGTTCCTGTGCCTGTTCTCCGGTGATCTGCTACGTCGGCGAATAGCTGTGAAGGTCGGGGAAGTCGGAATGAGTTCCTCTATCTATTCTCCGGTCGTATATCTGGTTTTTTATTCTGTGTATCACTAATACTAACGTAGTGGCTTACACGGCGTGCACGTACTCGACGCTGCCACTACGATGTGTCGATTCCGCTGAGTTGGCAAAAAGGAGCCGAGCTTGCAGAGAGTAATATGATGCACAAGGTTACAGTTCGGTTTTTGGTTGAGATTAAATACTCGAAATATTCAGACGCGTAATGCCGGTCCGGTAATTAGCGCGGTACAAAGGTATTTCGAGGACGTGATGCGCCGCAAAAGGGTTGCATTCACGTATAAAGTTCTTAGCCGATTTAGTCACTCGATTTCCCGAACTCGGAGGTACACTCGCGACAATCTATGCGCGCGAGAGTATGCTCACCCTTTAGGTCTGAGTGACGGTTAGTCGAGGGACACGTCTGTCAGGACGGAGTAATCAATTAAAACTAAAGATAATTTTGGGTTGAGGATCCTCGTTACCATAGGGCGACGTTGGGGAGCCCCGTCGGGGTAACCAGGAAATATCGAGGTATCGATTGAGAAATCGAGTGATCAATAGTTGCAATTGTTCTTAGGGTTGCTTAACTTTAGTGATGACTAAGTAGCGCGTGGAGTCGCGTTGGAAGTTTCCATCGCGGGTCTACGTGTTTGATGGAATTTGCTGACGGGAATGCGTGTGCATCGATGGATTGTTCGGCCAGGTTGTTGCTAGGCTGAACGGTCCGTAACACAATCATTATAAATAAAATTAATTATTATTAACTTAATTATCTTTAATTATATTTTTTCAATTTTAATGTTCTTTATTACCAGGTTCAGATACTTGGCGATAATTTTATGATTTGTATCAAAATCAAACGAGAGCGCGGAGATTAAGTATCGAGTAATTTATATTGAGTAAAAGGACGGTTCGTTTATAATTCCAGTTTCGAGTATTGCAGAAAAAGAGAGACAGGCTCGTTGGTATAATTTACAGTCCTGAGTGAGACACCGATTCGTTTTCCCTTCTTCGATCTATCGTCGACGGTAACACGGGACCTGGCGGTTATTCCTCGAACTCTCGAATTAATTTTACACGTACCCTGGCAAATCTCTGTCCTCTGGAGCCCTTTGCCTTTTTTTCATTTCTTCCTCCTCGGCTCTCTCCCTCTCGCGCTTCAGCTAACTCGATTTGCTCTACGTTCTCCTTTCCCCAATAAAGTGCCAGTAGCACGCCACTAACTAGAGGGTAATAAATTTTCCATCATATATTATATAACCCGCGAGAGGAGGGCTACCCGTGCGTTTGACATGGACTTTGAGAGCGCATAGAGGAGAATTGGCGAATGCATGAACAACCGTCGCAATTAAATCAATTAATCGAAGCTTTGGTCTCACTGGCTTTCCCTCAATCTATGAAAAAGTTTGATCCAACCCTTTAAGGGTAACCCAAGTTTGATCCACTTTTTAATTCTTAAATTAATCCAAGCTTAATTACACTCCCATAAACCATGAAAAAACCTAATCCATTAAGATTATTGATAATTCGTTGTAACAAAAGCGTTCTCTTCTGTTCCACTATCGAAGAGCAAACAAATATTAGTCGAAAGATTGATATTTTTTCGAAATATGTCGAGTTTAATCGCTATGACGAGAGGGATAATGGCGGAGATCGGTGGCTCGGTCGTATATCGGTCGGTCAAAAAGGGAGGACGAAGAATGGTCGTCGATGCTGCCAATGTCGTAATGAATCACGAGGACGTTGACGAGACTATCGCGAGGCCTGGCGTAACGGCAGGCAGTAGCGTAACGTATGCTTGCATATAGGGAAGAACTGTAACGTCGGTACTCGCCGGGAGGCAGCAGCACGCACGTCACGTACATTATTCATGGACCTGTCTCAATAACGAGAGTGCCATCGTCCCCCATGGCATCCGGAGAAGCATAGAAATCCTCCGGTATATAAATGTGGGCGTTGCATACATATATGTATATTATAGAATGGAACGAATAGCCGCGAAACAGGATCCAATCCCGTCACGACCTCAAACGTCAAACGATCGATGACGCGCGTCGGTCAGTCTCGAGATTCGACGTGTCCGATCCGTATAAACATTCGCCCTGTACCAACATACGTGGCGTGCGTATCTCATTCGCGAAATCTCGTTTTCCCGCGTGACTCGACCTCCTTCCACACGTTTCCCTTCCAATTATCTTCGCGTGATCGATCAACCGTACCTTCCCTCTTGTCCCCATCGTCGTATTATACGAAAATTATACGGTAATCCTACCAATTATTACGACAATGGAGGAACGTATCGCGGTCGGTACGGAAACTTCAAGCTTTGCGTTCGTCCTTCCTGAGGTCTCGTTACCACGCGGAGATATGATACATTTGTGACGCGATTCGAGAAAAGGTAACTATGAGGCAAAATAGGAATTTTTCACGGCGAGGGATTGAAGAAATGAAAAGCAATGTTCGCGCTCGAGTAACACGATTTTCAATAATTCATATCTCGTAAAATTATGTTGATAAGAAATTTTTGATTGGACCGCATGAAAGATCAGGTCAAAAACTTATAGCGTAACGCGTAATCAAAAAATTGATTTTTTGCCCTTTTCTCGGATCGTGTTACATTTGTATCCTCAAGGATTGATTCTATAAGTCGGATTAATTTTTTTAATTAACCATGCATATTTGATCACTTTGATTATCACACTAATTGTAAGATCGAACGGATACTTGCTTTTACTGATTATTCTTATTCTTAGAATATTTCTTTTTTTAATATGTTTGAGTTGTAACAGCGTGCTCACGCTTTTGTCACTAGCTGTTTAAATCTGAATTAGTGACATTTCACTAAATGTCACTAATATCGTGTAATGTAATATCACTAATGAATTAGTAAACTGTATTGACTAAATAATAGTCAATTGTATTACTAATTTGCTTTAGTAAGCCTAATTTACTATTTTTTTTACTATTGTATCAGTGAAACGAAGCGTTTATCACTATTTCACCAGTAGAACGTGCATTTACTAATTGAATTAATCAATTTTTTACTAATGCAGATTTAGAGTGTGATTGGTCGATCGCTGAGTCCTGTACTAATTGATTAGTGATTGTGTGATATCACTAATGAATTAGTAAACTGTATTGACTAAATAATAGTCAATAGTATTACTAATTTGCTTTAGTAAGCCTAATTTACTATTTTTTTTACTATTGTATCAGTGAAACGATGCGTTTATCACTATTTCACCAGTAGAACATGCATTTACTAATTGTATTAGTCAATTTTTTACTAATTCAGATTTAGAGAGTGTGGTTGGTCGATCGCTGAGTCCTGTACTAATTGATTAGTGATTGTGTGATATCACTAATGAATTAGTAAACTGTATTGACTAAATAATAGTCAATAGTATTACTAATTTGCTTTAGTAAGCCTAATTTACTATTTGTTTACTATTGTATCAGTGAAACGATGCGTTTATCACTATTTCACCAGTAGAATATGCATTTACTAATGGAATTTGTCAATTTTTCATTAATTCAGATTTAGAAAATGCATCAGCAAACGGCACCATGAAATTTTCGCCTGGACAATGCGCGAAGTCCAGGCCATTTATTTGTCAAAATATAATAAATATTTCATTTAATAATGTAAACCGGAGTGGGTCAAAATTATTCCACATTGATCTCACGGTATAACTTTATATATATATATATATATATATATATATATATATATATATATATATATATATATATATATATATATATATATATATATAGTTTGTTTCGCCCATTTTTCCCTCTTTACGTTGATCGTATCCCCTTAGGGTCTCTTCCTTCTCTTCTCTACCTCATCGTGGGGCACTTTATTTTATTGACGGTCGAGAGAACACCGCGAATGTTTCTATACTGAAATAGTCCGGAAGCTTTCTCCGTGAAATACGTATTATGGTAAAGGTGACATTCATCGATAGAAAGCTGATGAAAAAATAGCGGAATCGTTTCGAATCAGTTTTGTTGTTCGACCTTCGATCGTTGGATCGTAAATGACTCGACAAAGGCTTGCAATCGTCGCCCATACCTTCGCCACGAGTCGCGAGGAACCTGATAAGAAAACAACACAGAAATTCAAAACTTTGTTTCGCGAAAAGTAAAAAAATTTGAGAATAGCGTTATACCGGTAATTGAACGGAATTCCTGTGTTCGTTTGATCGTTGGAGACGCTGTGGCTCAAATAGACTTTGTCTCGGTTCGCTCGAAGCTCAAAACGCGCCACAACAAAGGCATGGAAAGGTTTACGGAACGCCACGAGCATATCGGATTTTACCTACCGAAAATCTCAAGAATTTCAAATTCTTGGACAATGGAGAAAGGAATGGACACGGTAGCTACACAAAGATATCAACGAAAGCTTAGGATTTTAGACGACGGGTAAATAGTTTTCATCACGATAGGCGAGAAAGACGGCGGTATGTCAAGAAGAGAATTCGTAACTCGCACCCCTCGCTCTTTTTTACATCCACTCGACACTTAAAAACAGACCCGCCAGATTAAAAAAATGAGAACAAATTTCATAAATAAAATACAGTTTTTATTAAACCAAAGGATCGATAATTGCTAGTAAATTACGAACATTTCTTAGCGTACATGGGTCAATATTTTGGAAAATATTGCTCGATTCGTTTCGATGATTTTCTTTGTGGTTGACGATCGAACGGCCTTTTTCCCCACAATGGAATGAAGGACGATGTCCAGTGTCGAGCGGGTGAAAGAAAGGCCGGAACAAAAAACCAGTGTGAAATGTGGGAGTAGGGGATGGATATTCTCTCGCGTTTACGGTTTCCGCACACGTTTTATCTCTCGTCGAGTGGACCAGGGTTTCGAAGCATTTCCCTTGTTTTCGGTCTGTCTATCTCCCTCTTTCTCTCGTAAGTACTCGGGACAACCTAGAATACGATATACAAGAACAGAGGTCGGACCAACGACCAAAAGCAGCAACACATCCCCCTCAGGCTTTTCCTTCCACCTGGACACTCTTCGATGTTTGCCGCTATATTCTCCCGCTTCACCAAACTTTTTTCACTCTCTGTGTACACCTTTAACGAACAAGACTGATTTTGTGCCTCGATCTTTCTCTTCTATTTTTCTCCACTTTCCTCTTCCCATCATTCGTAACGAACCATCGCCGTTACCAGAATATTCGCGTTGCTTTTTTTCCAGTCAAACTCTTTTTTTTTTATTCCCTCGATTCTATTTATGTTCGCCAGATATCACTCGTCACGTTTTACTTCTTTTTCATGCTTCGTCCTTTTTTTTCTTCTTGTTTTTTTAAAACAAGATAAAATATATGCAGAGACTACATCGAGTTTCTTCGTTTATTTTTACTTTTTGTTTTCCAATGCTCGAGGTAAAAGTCGATATTCAAAGCTTTCCTGCGACCTATAGGTATGTAACTGGTTGATCGACGCGTGAAAATCTCTTGGTGCATGTGAGAGAACGTTTCGTCGGTCGTCGGATCTTCGAGAAGGAAGAGAAATTTAGGAAATAGTAACTGCACTCTGCCGTGTTAGCCGCAGTTTATTAGATTTATAATTTTATTTTAACAGTTAAGTTGAGCGTGAAAATTTCTTTCTTTCACCACGAGTGTGATTTTTCACGTCTGTATACGGAAAGAATTTATTATTAATTTTTACGGTGAAATGTCGATAAAAATTTCAATAAAAATTTGAACCCGGTGACAAATGTGCAAACGGTTAAAAATTGATACTAGTTTCAAATATTTTACTTTTAGGCGTGTAAACATTTTAGCACGTAGCATAATTTTTATGCGCGCTATACAGAGCTCACGGTTAACGGCCAGGCGAACTAGCCCTAACTGATTTTATTTTTAAGAATGTAAAAATTTTGGTGAACGCACGGAAAATTTCGATTTTCTTTTTAAAATTTTTCAAGACAAACACGCAAATTTCTCAATGTGTATCGTACGCTTTCATTCGTATCCGCACTTTTTTCAACTTATTGTAGTAATGTTTAAGTTTCACGAAAATTTACTGTTAATTTTAGTCAAAATTTTTGAAAATATTCGAAATTTTTGTCACGCAACAATAAATTTTCACTCATTTTCATTAAAATGTATAATTTGTTTTCTAAAAACCTGAAGAATTGCACATTTGTCACTCAGTTACTGTGATTTCACAGTAAAAATTACTTAAAAATTCTTTCGGTGTAGAAACCTGAGTAGGTAAGTAAGATATTGTTAGCTTGGGTTTGGGTTTGGGTTTTTACTACATACAGAGTTCTTGAACGAGACGAGTTAGAGACCAAAGGTTGGTTTGTAAAATATTTTATTGAAAAATGTCATTTGTAATAATAATTATTAACTAAGTCGTATGTTTCGTTAAGATTTAATTAAGACAAAATTCGTCGATCAATAAAAAGACAATAAAACATTAAACGTATAAACATTATCCGATATAAGTAACAGGAAGCGACGTTGAGAATAAAAATAGTTTAAAATCAAATGGAATTCGATATTTCTCGCAGATCCATCGGATAAAAAAATGTTCTTAAGAAAGAAATAAAAAGTTGGAAAGAAGATTAAAATATTCAAGCTTGTTCGCAACTCGCAACGGCGCGGGAGCGATCATGGTTCTTCCTGTCCTTGTTAATCCACGATACGAGAGTCCATCTTTTGGCAAGTTCCTCTTGAATCTGAACGAAACTTTTGTTTTTCGTTTCAGGCACGTAAAACAGAACAAATCCAAATGCGAGAAAACAAGAGGCGGAAAAAACGAAGTAAACGACGTGAGGATTACCAACGAAATCCCCGATAACTTGATAGAGTTTGGAGACGGCGAAGCCTAGAATACCGTCGGAAACGGTGATGGCAGCACCGGCAATGCCCTTCGCCCTAGTAGGAAAGAGTTCGCCAATGAGGGCGTTCGGCAAAGTGCCTAGACCAACTTGATAAGCGATCTGGAACAATATAACATCAACGACCGGGAGAAGATTGATCGAGGAGAGATCGGTGCCTCGAAAATCGAGAAGAAGATAAATTGCCAAAATTCCTAGAGTAATCGCCGATCCGAGACTCGAGATGAGGAGCAAGGGTTTCCGGCCGGCGTCTTCGACGAGTCCAGTCGCTAGAGTTCCGGATACGAGACCCACAGCTAGAACGATTATCGTCGCGATGTTCGAATCGATACCGATATTCGTGTTTCGAAACAGAGTCTCGAGGTATTGCATCGTACTGAAGCTACCGCTCAATTGTTGGGCGACGATTAGTCCCAAAACTATAGTAAAGGCTCGTCGATTAGTCAGTGAGAATAGTCTCTTAATACTCTTCATTTTTTTACCACCACCATCTTCCATCGAATCTTCGCGTTGATTCTCGTTTATATTTTTCAGGACTATATCTAGTTCACGTTCCACCTCATCCGTCTCCGAGATTCCTTTGAAGAAAGCAATCGCTCTCGCGGCTTCCTCGTTGCGTCCCTTCGTTGCTAGATAGTACGGACTCTCGGGGAACCAGACGAACGTCGCGACGAAAATAATTGGCACCGTTAGCATGACGATACCGAGTACAGTGTAGGATACCCAAGGACCGACGCTGCACGCTATCAACGATCCGGTAAATACGTTCACGGCTATCAGTGTTCCCAATGCTCCGCGTATGTTCGTGTCAGCGACTTCCGAGACGTACATTGGATTGGTCGTGTACGACATTCCGACTCCAACACCGAGTACCATCCGCGATGCGTATAGGGCTCCGACGTTCGTGGCTAGAATTACAATTATCCATCCGGCGATGTAGAAGAGACTGCTGAAGAGTAGGCAGAATTTTCTTCCGTATTTCGAAGCCAGCCAGGCACCGAGGAAAGGACCTATCATCGAGCCTATTACGGTCAAGGAAACGATCCACGAACTCTCGTCGCTGGTTATCTTCACAGGTATGTTCTCCTCTTCACCTTCCATCAAACGAGAGAGTATCGTCGTTGTCCAACCGTAGACAGTTCCAGCTGCTATCATCGATAGGGTTGCTGCAAATATTTTGGACAACGATTATCGCTTTTATTATTATCGATATTAATTCATCGGTATAAGGACCTTTTTCTTTTGTTTGTTTCTTTGTTTCTTTCTTTCTTTCTTTCTGTCCCATTGTTGACCTTCTTTAATTGTTGACTCGCCTGATATCGCTGCCAGCCATTGTTTCCACTGAGTTCGTCCCTCTTTTCTTTCCATTCTCAGGACCTCGTGGACTCGTCGAGTATCCTCGTCCGGTGCCTCGATCTAAACAAAACAGTGCATCATTCCCAGTGACGGAATTTCAAGACAACGAATCTTCGACTTTATCGTCCATCTACTACGCGCGTGGACCAACGATTTATTTTCTCTACGACGATTATTTATGCGCAACGTTAACACGCCCCGCGTACGTTCTACCTCGCGTTTAAAAGATCAGTTTCCTCTCCGACCGAAATAACTCGATTTCTTCCCGTATCTTCCTCTCGACTTTACACGCTACTCTCTAAATCTGAATTAGTGAAAAATTCACTATTTCAATCAGTAAATGGTTGTTGTACTGGTGAAATAGTGATAAACGCATCGTTTCACTGATGCAATAGTACAAAAATAGTAAATTAGGCTTACTAAAGCAAATTAGTAATACGATAGATTATTATTTAGTCAATACACTTTACTAATTCATTAGTTATATTACCCGATCACTAATCAATTAGTCCAGGCCTTAGCGATCGACCAATCACACTCTCTAAATCTGAATTAGTAAAAAATTGACTAATTCAATTAGTAAACGCACGTTCTACTCATGAAATAGTGATAAACGCACCGTTTCACTGATACAATAGTGAAAAAATAGTAAATTAGGCTTACTAAAGCAAATTAGTAGTACGATTGACTATTATTTAGTCAATATAGTTTACTAATTCATTAGTGATATCACACGACACTAATCAATTGGTACATCTGTCAGCGATCGACCAATCACACTCTCTAAATCTGAATTAGTGAAAAATTTACTAATTCAATTAGTAAATGCACGTTCTACTGGTGAAATAGTTATAAACGTACCGTTTCGCTGATGCAATAGTAAAAAAATAGTAAATTAAGCTTACTAAAGCAAATTAGTAATACGATTGACTATTATTTAGTCGATATAGTCTACTAATTCATTAGTGATATTACGCGATCACTAATCAATTAGTACAGGCCTCAGCGATCGACCTATCGCAGGCGCCAGCTCCCGATCCGATACTTCCTTTGTTCTGCCATCGCGATGTCGGAGGCGTCATTTTCTCATATCAGTGAGTTCATGTGCAGTGCAAAACGGCAAATCTTATTTTATAAAAGTTTTAAGAGGAAAAGCAAAAAGTGTATGAACGTTTCGTTTTCTCGTCGGTACGTATGAGATTATTACATATTATTCACGCGAAGAATTACAATCTGCTGGTGCATGAACGTATTAGCTGTGCTGACTACTAATTATGTAGTAAAATATCACTAATTTGTACAGCGATCATTTTTGACTAATCGACTCAGTGCTTTTTCACTAATCATCAGTGACCCACTTTTCGTTACATGAATTAGTAAAATATGCCTAAAATTTAGTGAAATTTCACTAATTCAGATTTAGAGGTTCGACCGAAACACCCGGTATAACGTTGCTAACGTCTTCGTTTCTCCAATCCCCCTTCTCCTATTCCCCTTTTCACTATTCCGATCAAACAGAATTACGTAACGATGCGTGTTTCAAATACTCGTCGCGTTCCTTTTTCTTTCTCAAACGAGTCGTCGCGACGCCAGTGCTCGTACCGCCGCTATCTTACACATACACGTATACATATCTACAACCAATGAGATCCAGGCGCGTGCGTCGCTTGCCGTGAAAATCACACGTTTTCCAACATAACCTACGTATTCCACAATCTTGCCGCGAGCGAAACGGAACGCGAATCGAATTTCTATTGTAACCTCCCCAGGAACAAGACAGGATGAAAAAAAAGAGGAAAAAGTAACAGGAAGAAAGTGAAGTCACGTGGATCAAGCGCGAGAGTGAGATGATTCTTCGTTACAATTTATTTATCTTTTTGTATTTTCTATATTTATATTTTTGTCTCACCAGAGCTTCCATGGTGACGGTATCGAGCATCCAACAACCGATAGAATCGTTTCGCGATATTTCTTATGCGTTTTGCACAGTGGATCGAACTACGCATGCGATTTATACAACGGTATAAAAATTATTTATTATGTCGAGGTTGCGATGAATGGCGAGTGAGCCGCGCGCGTTCCTCACTTTCCCGATATCAAATTTATTGCCCACGGTTGGTCGATCGCGCGTGACCATGAATAACTTTTCATTAAAAGAAGTCAACACAAGAATTCTCGTTCGTTTTTACACCCGTTCGTTAACTCGTCACTTCTCAAGAATCGAAGATTCTTGCGTCTCCATAATCAAACGTACATACATGTGGACATGTATATGTGTAATATAAAGAGTAATAAGAGCGCCGGCGCGACTCCCAGCACTGTATAAACGTGTGTGTATTTATAATCTCGCGACTATTACTGGATTCTCGAGTCGGTTGCGCCGGAGAAACTCTGCTATCTTGTGTTAACGCGGGCGCGCGTTTGTCTTCGAGCAACACACGTGGTCACTGTCGAGAGAGGGAAACGAAGAAACAGAGAAAAACGAAGGAAACTCAACTATCGGTTTAACCGCGTTTCGTCGTTTCTAAATAAGAAAATAAGATGTATCGTGCTCGAACGAGAAAGCACAGTTTTGTCGATACAGGGAGAGAATTTGTTATTAATTTTTGGGGTGAACTTTCGGTAAAAATTGTATTAAAAATTTGAATTCGGTGACAAATGTGCGGACAGTTAAAAATTGATGCTAGTTGCAAATATTTTTACTTTCAGGCATGTCGAAATTTTAGCACGTAGCATAATTTTTACGCGCGTTATACAGAGCTCATGAGTTACGGCCAGGCAAACTAGCCCTAACTGATTTTATTGTGAAGAACGTAAAAATTTTGTTGAACGCACGGAAAATTTCGATTTTCTTTTTTTAATTTTCAAGACAAACACACAAATTTCTCATTGTGCACCGTACACTTTCATTAGTATCAGCACTTTTTTCAACTTATTGTAGTAATGTTTACGTTTTACGAAAATTTACTTGTTAATTTCAGTCAAAATTCTCGAAAATATTTTTAATTTCTATCACGCAACAGTTCATTTTTACTCATTTCCATTAAAATGTTTAATTGATTTTCTAAAAACCTGAAGATTTGCACATTTGTCACTCAGTTACTGTGATTTCACAGTAAAAATTACTTCAAAATTATTTCCGTGTAGTGTTTTATCCTCTCGACAAAAATACCAAATTTGTATCGTCCATTTTCCATTCTTGGACTCGTAGATGAATGTAATTACCATTTTTTGTGAAAAAACACAACAAACACTCGAGTTGTTCTTCTGGCTTTTTGTTTCCAGTTTAAGCAAGTACCGAGACTTATGTCGCGCACGTTAATTCATATTGACCTTGGAGCGAGCTGCAATGATCGATGATAACGGATATCATAAGGAGGGGGAGTTAATCAGTATTTTAAAGAGGTGGTTTTCCAGCATTTGGTACAATTTGGCAGTGTTCGAATTGCTTTTACGGATCGGATATTATAGACCTATCCTAGTGATAAGAGACTTTTCGTGAAAGTTGGAGCCTTTACGATTACGGCCGTGCAACGATTACAACGAGACGATACGTCTCGAGAGTTTCGTTCGTGTTTCCAGAAGCGTTATCATCTCGAGTCGAATCTTCTGGATAGACAAAGCGAGGAAGGGAGAGCTGTTAAGTCCGACTCGAGATACGATTGGGAGTACGTTGCGTTGTACGAAGTTGTACGTAGCCGCCTGTTTAACTATCGCGTTTAATGCTTCTCGACTCTCGTTATCCCGGGTCGAACGAGCATTTCGGAAATTGTATACCAAACTACGTGAGATACGACCCTCGTGCTCGATAATAATTGTTTCTTTTCTCTTGCGGAATCAAAATATCGTTATCTTATCTCACTAAATCTGTATTAGTGAAAAATTGACTCATTCAATTAGTAAATGCATGTTCTACTGGTGAAATAGTGATAAACGCATTGTTTCACTGACACGATAGTAAAAAAATAGTAAATTGGGCTTACTAAACCAAATTAGTAATACGATTGACTATTATTTAGTCAATACAGTTTACTAATTCATTAGTGATATCACACGATCACTAATCAATTGGTACAGGCCTCAGCGATCGACCAATTACACTCTCTAAATCTGAATTAGTGAAAAATTAACTAATTCAATTAGTAAATGCATGTTCTACTGGTGAAATAGTGATAAACGCATCATTTCACTGATAGAATAGTAAAAAAGTAGTAAATTAGGCTTACTAAAGCAAATTAGTAATACGATTTACTATTATTTAGTCAATACAATTTACTAATTCATTAGTGATATCACACGATTACTAATCAATTAGTACAGGACTCAGCGATCGACCAACCACACTTTCTAAATCTGAATTAGTGACAAATTGACTAATTCAATTAATAAATGCATGTTCTACTGGTGAAATAGTGATAAACGCACCGTTTCACTGATACGATACTAAAAAAATAGTAAATTAGGCTTACTAAAGCAAATTAGTAATACAATTGATTATTATTTAGTCAATACAGTTTACTAATTCATTAGTGATATCACACGATCTCGACCACCAGCTCTCGACCCGATACATTTTCTCATGTCAGTGAGTTCATGTGCAGTGCGAAACGGCGAATCTTATTTTATAAAAGTTTTAAGGGGAAAAGCAAAAAGTGTATGAACGTTTCGTTTTCTCGTCGGTACGTATGAGATTATTACATATTACTCACGCGAAATTATAATCGGCTGGTGCAAGAACGTATCAGCTGTGCTGACTACTAATTGTATAGTTACTAATTTTTATAGCGATCACTTTTGACTAATCGAATTAGTGATTTTTCACTAATTAATAGTGACCCACTTTTCGCTAAATGAATTAGTAAAATATGACTAAAATTTAGTGAAATTTCACGAATTCAGATTTAGAGATTGAATTTTTCAGAATACAATAGAACACCAATTGTTAAAGCTCTATTAACCGTGTCGATCATCCTTTGATTAATTTATCAAATCTTTGATTGTAGATTCTTACTTTCATTGATTTATAGCGAGGATGATGTTTCTTGAATTATCACTCGATAGCGATGGCGGTTAGCACGAATGTACGTCACTGCACAATTTGTCGTAGCACCGAGCACGTTATTAAAGTCGTCATCGCGAACGGCACGCGACTCATCTTCCTGTGATTCTCGTTGAACGTCGTTCACCCTATTTATCCGACATCGCTAATCCCCTTCGAGTTGAAAGGAGCGACGTACCGATCGACGTTCACCGCCCGCACTTCCACAGACCGTCCAATTGACCTTAATCTTATTATTAGTAATTATAATCACATATAGCAAACGTGCCGACGTATGTGATAAACGAGAGTTGGAGACTTCTGGAAGAGCGCGAGGACGTTAATTGTATAACATAAAAAAATGCGAGTTGCCTCTGGAGATGAAATAAATAATGCGAAAGTAATCGGCTTATCAAATCCTAAGCTTTATCAGTTTATCACAGTTTTAATCGTGAAAATATAATTTTGATAACGTCAACACTATGTATTATTCTCATGAACTAGTTAGTAGGAAATATTGAAATATTATAGACAAATTGATTCAATCATAACGTAGAAAAAAAAGACTTTCTCGTGGTGGATATGAAACTTCGACTGACAAAGTTTCCAGGTAGAAATTCAAGACTGAATTTTCCCTCGTCCAATCGACTGTCTCGAACCTCAACGTCAACAATCCGGACATTGACGGATCGCCTTTTTGTAAAAAGACAGATAATACAGCCCTTGGCTGGTTCGCGAACGACCAGTGAGATTACGCGTCGTACACGAATTACGTCAATACTTGAAGAGAAAATGTTGCGTATAGGGGAGTGGCGAGAAAGGCAAGCCCGAAACAACAAAAAACAAGTTACCTCGAGCCATTTTTTCGTTTATCTTTCCTCTGCTTTTATATAGCTTATGCCTCTTGGTCAGATATTTTAATATTCTTTCAATCCTCGAGGAACAACAGTTTCAAATTACTGCTAATTAACCTCGCTTATTCCCGTATGCGAATATTAAAAACGTGCCGAGTCAAGTAATTAAACGAAGGGAAGGTGCGTGCTATTTTGGAGCGGAATAATAAATCATCTTCCTTCGATTATCATGGGTAAGGAGTCTCGTTATAACATCCCTGTTGAATTATCTCAACGTCGAGGGTCGAACTATAATTCCTGAAAAACTTCCGATTGGAAATTATCTACAGTTTTTTAAGTATCTACTTTGTTACTATAAGAGATATTTCGGTGATGCTTCTTAATTCGATTAATATAAATTAAAATCAATATTAAAATAAAAAATTATTTGTATATTTTTATATTTTTACTCGCGAGTCGCAAATTCCATCTCGTTATTTTAGACAATCGAAATAAAAAAATTGTATAATTCATCTTTCAACGTTGTGATAAAATTTTGTATTTATGATTGTAATATTTAATTCGGCAATATCGATCTTATATTTATAACAATGTGAATTCTTTATCCGTGTAACACGTTTGATAATGCAGCTCGCTGATCATCACAGTACCAGCATTAATCGGATCAAAGCGTGAGTAATCGGATCGATACGTATCGAATATTACATTTATCGTAGGAACGCGCTTTGTATATTCAATCGCGTTAATTAATTTCCTACCTGTCGTCGAAACAATGTATAAGTAATTATTAACCTTCTGAGAACGGGTCTGCTTGTTATACAAACTATCCATAAGATACAAAATACAAAAAAATAGTGTGAGAATTTCTGAAAATTTAGTTGACCTTGAAAAGTGCTTTTTCAAGGTCAACTTTTTTTGCTGCCTCGGCTTGGAAATCGTTATACCTATATATTCCGATTTATTGAACTTGAAATAAACAGTATTTTGTATTGCAAAACTCATTTTGAAGGTAAGGTTGAAAATTGAAATTAGCGTTAGTTATTTCCAGAGGGTTAGCTTGTATCTATCAAAATTACTAAAAACTGTCCTCATTTTTTGTAACACGACTGTAGTAATTTTGTCGAATTCAGTGCATCAAAAAAAACGTAAATATATCAAATTTGAGTCCAAAATTTAAAAAATAATAATTTTCACAATCAAGAATACCTCCAGGACTATTTTTAACTATTTTTTTTTCATATTCAGCGCATCAAATTACATAAGAAAACAGTCTTAAATCATTAGACAAAATTTTTAAATCTGGTCGCAATATTGACTATGAGTTTGGTCCTATACTCCACGTGAAAAATTCATTAATATTATACAACGTTAGATATTATACCGTTCACAGCGAGCGAAAAACTTCTGCCATCGTCACTCTCATTAACTTCCGGTAAACTTCTCATCCATATTTCACCTGCACTAAACGTATTGTTAAATCAAATATTATTTTATCATAATACGATAATCAACGTAACGAATGATTATTCGATAACGGATTAAGAGCGAATGAAAAATTGAATAAAAATGTTCTCATTGGTAATAACGTCAAAGCGTAATCGGCTTCGTTCTTACGTGAATAATGAGTGAACAGTTGAAACGATTAATATACTCGTATTAGGCCAATTCAGCGATTTTAATCGGCTCGGTAGTTCCTACCGTCGAGCGTGCGGGTCCATTTATTCGTTCGATATTTATTGCATTCGTTGGTTCTACTTACTCCCACTCACTCCCAATGCTTTGTTAATTTCCCATAGATGAAAAATCCTAAATTACACGAGTCGATGCAAACTACAGTAACGCGAGAATAACGACGGCGTTATTTCAGTTCGGAGAATCGAGTTTACGATTGAAGTAAATTTCAGACAATTAGGCGATAGAGCCGAGAATCGATATTGCGTTTCTATGTTCTCGTTTTACCTTGTGTATATATTCAAAAATATTCATTCACAGTAAAAGAAGAATAATGTTGGATAAAAGTGTGACGTTTCGAAAATATAATCTCTGCCTCATTGTTTTTCTTATCGAAGGGATGGATCGAAAATTCGATTAAATTTTCAGTGTAGAGACAATGTCACATGCATTATCGGAAACTGCCGAAAATATTCATTCGCCGGTGAGCTTTTAGCCATGAGCGGTAGGAGGAGGAAGCATTGGAAATTCAGTTGGTTGACTCGGCTTGACCGTGGATTAACGTTTATCGGTTCTGGGCTATCGTACGAGATCAAACCCCCCAGGAGCGAGCTTTAACAATGAAATATCGGTGAAAACTCTTCGTTGTCAAAACACTGGGTTTAATGCGGAGAGCACTTACGCTAAAAGCATCTCGCGATTCTACTTTCAGCATTAACGGATTATAACTGTCTCGTGTGTTGGTATTGGATCGATGAGCGAATGATAGATCGGTACAACACATTTTCCCTGTTTCCACTGATCGACAGCAAGTAAGCAAATAAGGAGACAAAAGAGAATTTTATACGATAAGTGTATCAAGTATTTTCCTATTATTGTTCTTTTCTTCATCTTGAAAGAGAATTGTCCACGTCAAGAGTGGATAAATTATACGCACATGGAGAAGATTCAAAGGTTGAGCAAGAAAGGGAGAAAGGCGTATTGAAAATAATATTGAAAGTCGAGCCTTGTTTTAACTTGGAAATATCTCAGTGATTGTAATTTCCTCGTTCTCGTTCATCCAGTTGCTCGTGCAATATCTTCCATACTTACCTTGTCAAAAACTTCCTGCTGGAACTGTAAAGTAGCGTGTTACAATAATTAATATTCGTGGTTTAACGATGAGAATGATATTGGTCAGGTAGGGAAAACATAGTTACCATTGTGTGGGATTGCAAGTGGACTTTGTTGCTTTGTTCGCAACGATTAACAAGACGGATTAATTAAATAAGATCTGCATTTTACAAAGCAATAAGTTACATAGATTCCATACACGAAATTAAAAACACTGGGCGAGTAGATTGTACGTCAATCGCGATCGTTTTTATACAAGTATTCGCTGATCGCGAGTCAACGCCACCACCGCGCAACCTCGATTATAATCGTCGTCGTATACACGTGTTTAAGCGACGCAATTTTGTTCTTCGTGTCTTTTTTTAGTATGTATTGTTTTGTTTTTACTCGTATTTGTATGCTTTTGTGTTTGCCGTTTGTAAATGTATATTGTCTCTGGTGTTGATGGGGCTCTGTGTAGTACGAATCTAGGGCTTCCAATTTTACTTCTGTTCTTCGCCTCTAGAAATTGTTACCTCTAGTAGTATTTTATCGTTATAAAGATGATTAAGCAGCGCGGAGGTAAAGTTTAGCGAAGGTTACGAAATATCGCGCTTCAATAATGCAATTCAAATCTTTCTTTTCTTTTTCTTCTTCTTTTTTTTCTTTGTTCCTTTTCCCCTTTTCTTGTTTCGTTCGATCCGGGTGTAACCTGGAAGACTTTTGGGACGTTTTACTAAGCACAACTGTTTTCGTTTACTTGTAGTTTTCTTTACTTGTATTTCGTCCCTATCGTGAGAGAGCGGCTAGCACCAAACCCCGATGAACGCTAAAATCGTATTTATGTGCAACCGTGCGAAAAAACGCGGCACTGCACCAAAAGCAACGAACCGGAACAACGACGAGTTCTCTGGAGCAACGATTAGCGAATAAAAAATCATTTTTTTCCGATTTGACGCTCTAATTTGTTCGGATCGACGATGCGATAGTTCGTCGTTCATTCTCGTTTGTTCTCGCACCTCCCCGGATCGATGCTTCGACATTAATTTTGTAAAAAAATTAGTCCGAATTTGCCTCGATCTTCGATTCTCGTGGCAATGGCATTTTTTTTTATCTCACTCTTTTTATGGATAAGATCAACAGCGTGATTCTTTTTATTAAGCAGTCTTGATATGAAAGAAGAAAGAAAAAAAGAAATTAACAAAAAAAAAAAAAACTAGCGCGATAATAAAAGCACATTTGTTTTCATTGTTCGGTAGGCTCGTGATAAAAATTCATCGTAAATTCTCAAATGTTCCATCATTGAGATTTATATTTTGTCCCTCGTGATTAAAAAAGTCACTGGGATTTCGACGATCAATGAAATCGCTTCATTATCGCCGTCGACGCTGAGGTAATTCGCGAATTGTTCGCGGATTATAATTATTATTATAGATTTTTTGTTTGTTTGTTTTCAGCGTAGAAATAATCATTTAAGATTAGAAGATAAAAAGATGATAATACTAAAAAAGAAGAGAGATATTCGTCGCGACGAACGGCCCGACGAAATTTTCCATGTTTCTCGCGCGCATGGTCATTCTCTCTTCTTCCTTCCCGGTCTCACGATTTGTTCTTTCTCGTGGAACAAAAAAAAACAGAAAAAAGGCGGCGGAGACTCTACGTTCGAATCGAAACCACTCGTCGAACGAAACCGTGGGTGTGAGGAGTCCCGGGCGAGTCGCGCCACCAACCAACCGACTCTTTCGTCTCTCTCCTCACCCCTTCCTCCTCCTGATGACTATGCGTCTGTGACTTGTCGACCGGGCTCCGCCGGTGATACGGATCAATCGCTGAAAAATATTGATCAAATTTTCAAACTATCTCTTGTAAATCTTTCAACGGTGGTGGACTTTCAAATTGTAAATAAAAGCGTACCTATCGCTGTTCTCGCTGGTAGCTTCCTCGCTGCAATCCAAATCGAGTTCTCCCTGTATGGCGCTTTGGAGATCATCGATTCTCTGAAGAGCGAGTCTGAGATCGTCACGCGCGACTTTGGTCTCAGCCTCGGCGGCTTCAAGAGCTTTTTCGAGGTCCCTCCGTGCCCTCGTGGCCTCTTGCTCGCGGCCGGTTGCCGCACTCGCCTCGTCTCTAGCCTCGCGCAACGATCTCTGCGAACGTCTCGCAGCATCCTGCGCCGTTTGTTCCTTCGTGCGTAGAAGGGCCGTCTCGGTTTGTAGCTTGTCGACTGACTCTTTCAATCTGGCGATTTGAGTCTGTGGAAAGAGGAAACGGAAACAAACGTTTTATATGTCGTACTTGGAACGGATTATGACGAGGATTAATAATAATGAATAATAATTGGCGACTGTTCGCACCTCGAGACGAGCTCGCGTCGTTTGCTCCAGTTCCAATTTACTCTCGAGCTCTTTCGCCCTAAATTCGAGTCTCCTCGTAGCAAGACTATTGGCCGTTGGATCACCCAATTGTTCCACAGATTCCAATCGTTGACTCAGCTCCGAAAGTTGATCCTTGAGTGACGACTTTTCAGCCTCCAACGAGGCTATTTGTACCTGTGATTCTTGCAATTGCGCCTGTTCGGCCGATACTTGCTGCACGGCCGCACGATATTTTTTCAATACCTGGAAGAAACAGTAAGAATGAAACAAACACGGTCAGAGGAAAACAAAAAGAAAAAAGAATAAACATAAAACAGTTGATAGAAAAGAAGAGCCTCCTCACCTCGGCCAATTCTTCCTCGTTCTCTTCGAGCTGAGAGACAAGTTCGGTCCTCTCGCGATTGGCCGCATTGGCCCTTTCCTCAGCTTCCGATCTAGACCTCGAAGCTTCCTCGAGGGCCGCCTGAGTTTCGTTCAATTCCTGTTCAAGAGCCTGTTTCGCCTTTGCTGCAACGGCACGGGCGCACTCAGCATCCTCAAGCTGATTCTTGAGCTGCCGAAGGGCTGCTTTGCCGGTCGAATCGCCCTTCGAACGTTCGAGCATCGTTTGGGCATCTCTAAGAAGGGCTCGAGTTCTCTTGAGATCTCTCTTAAGCCTGGAAGGTAAATTAATTAATTTTTAGATTTAAAAGTGGTAAAGAAACCGTGGCGCACGATAGTTACCTCTGAGTAGTTTCGGCCTCAGCTGCGCGATCGGTACGATCCTGTTCCTCAAAGGCAACGAGACGCCTCTCAAGTTCGTGCTTCTCTCGCAACAGTATCGTTCTCTCCTCGTGCTCGTTCTCGAGCTGGGACTCGAGGGCTTTGACCTTCTTGTGCGCATTACCACGACAGTCCTCGAGTTCTTCGTCCCGCTGTTGCATCTCCTTGCGCATCTCCTTACGTTGTTGCTCTATGCTCATCTCCAGGCGCAGTTTCGCCTGCTCCAAAAGCTGCACTTGTCCCGCAAGATCGTCCAGTTCCTCTTCCTGATCTTTGACCTTCTTCTCGAGCTCGTGCTTGGCTTTCTTCAATTGAGCGACTTCTTCCTCGGTCTTACCACCAAAGGTAAGTTCCTCGAGTTCCTGACCAAGGGTGTGCAGTCTCTCCTCTTGCAACTCGATCTCCAGTCTCGCGTCCTATCGACAAAACGATTCGCGATCGCTCTACTTTTGTTTCCTTTCTTGGATTATCATTTCATTTGCTACAGAAGCTCGACATTACTTACGCTCAAATTCTGCTCGACGGTGAATTTCTCAGCGACCGCTATTTCCTTCTCACGTGCGAGACGCTCGCGCTGTGCTTTCTCCTGTCTCAGGACGTCCATAAGATTCTGCGTCTCGGCATCGAACCTAAAACATTAATTCGTATTTAGAAAACTTTGTTGAACGATCGACTTTTCGAAATGTAGGAAGATAGAGAGATGGAGAAACGAGGGTTTTCATCGTAATCGTCTCCGGGTCTTTCTATTCCGGGGCATTCAATTTTCAATATGTGTCTACAGAGAAGTGTTGTTGGCACCAAACGGCGACCCCTCTTTCTCTCTCTCGCGCACACGTTTGGCCTGGCACGTGGCCAATAAGACACTTGTTGCGATCGCGATTAAATGAGAATAGAGGGCGAAGAGCCGGCCGTTGCCGGTACCAACGACTCTCCAGTCTCTGCGAGAATACTCCCTCTATTTTTCTCATCCCACCGTTCTTTCTTAATGATAGTTTCCAATTAGGAAAGAAGACCGAGGCTTCGTTTTACAAAGCAATACGACTCTCGATGGTTCCCTTCTTTGGAAGAAAGATTTCTGTCCGAACTCACTTGCGCTGTTTCTTCTCGAGGAGATTATTCCTGGCGGTTTGTTCCTCGAGCAAAAGTCTCAAATCGTGCATTTCACCATTAAGCTTCTGCACTCTTCTCTTCCATTGTCCAACGACCTGTCGTTGCTCCTCGACTTCCTCGTAAGCGTCTGCGAGCTGTAACGAAACGAATCGAAACAAAAATATAGAACAATAATAATCATCGTACGAATGCGAGTAGTTTATGAATGTCGCAATGCTATTTTTATCACGATCGTTAGGATTCACGGGAGAAAGGTCGAGTGAGAAAGTGACGTAGGTCGGGAACCGTTTTGGAAAGACGGATCCGCGCGGCTGGCTGGCTAGCTAGCTGGCTGGCATCTCGAGACACCGTCGAAACGGATCGTCTCGAAGCAAATGTTCGTCTGGTCGACTGCGGAGGTGCCGGACCGCGGCCCATTATGTTCTACTACCCTCGAAGTCATTTCAACAAAGCGTTTCCTTTCCAGAGGTAAATTAATGAAAATGAGGAGATTTTCATTATTCACCTTTTTCTCCAATTGCTTCTTGAGACCTACGAGTTGTTCAAGATCGTCCTCGTGCTGTTGAGCCATTTTTCGTTTAGTAAATTCCAATTCCCTTATGGCGTGCTCGTATCTCTGTTTGTACACACCACCGTCCTCGCCATCCTCGAGATCGGACGTAAGTCCATTAAGATCGGCTGCTCGAGCATAAAGCAATTCCATCTCGAGACGCTCGGTCGTTTGTTGAAGATTCTTATTCGATTCCGTGACATCTTGAAGCTCACGCTCGAGACGCAATCTTTCTGATGTCTCAGCGTCTATTCTCTCGGCTGCGAGGGTCGACGTTGAGTGTTCCTCCGCGAAATCGGCAGACATGACGCTCAGCTGTAAAAGAAGACAATGGTCGTTACTTTCGTTATAATTTCTTATACAACGAGTACTTAAAAACAATTGATATAAATGAGCCTAAAAGGTGATTGGCACACTAGCCAAAAAGTATATTCGTCGTACGGATTGATAGATCGATCGATCGATCGGCTCGCGAGGACAAGGCTAACCTCGTCATCGTTGCACTCGGTCTTATCTTCGTCAAGGGACGAGAGTTTAGAAGTCGAACCGGCGGAGCTTCTGGTCGCAACGCTGTTAGCTCGGCTATAATATTGAAATCCCTTGATCATAATATTGGTAGCGCTTTTGCTTCTTCCAAGCTTGCGACGTCGATCGTTATGAGGCAATGCCGCGAGGCATTCGAGTCCTTCGGTATCGTCCTTGTGTCCTAAGCTTCGCCATTCTTCCATAATGTGATCGGTTCGTTGAAGGAAATTAGCGATCTTCGACGAGAGCAACGACGAAGCGGTTGTTGGTTCTAGGTGCGAGGCGGTTGGTCGAAAAGATTGTCGTACTTTTTGTCTCTCGATACCGAGTACAAAATTTAAGCTCGCATCGAAAACGACCGGTGCTTGTTCCTTCGAGGAGATTTCATCGAGTTCGTATTTCGGATCGTTGACTGGACTGTCTTGAGGATAAAGACGACGAGGCGTCGGCGACGAATCGGCGGACGATCTCGAGCTTCGATTCATCATTGGAGTCGTCGATCCGCATCTCGAGCCAGATGACAAATTCGGCGAAGGACTTCGACTGACGATTCGAGCCGTGTTGTTCCCTCGTATAACAGCCAATTTATTGAGTGGACGTGCCTTGAAATGATTCGGTGGTAAGGGTGGACGTCTCAGTGAGTTGTTATTGTTGTTGTTACTGCTGCTGTTCATAAATGGGCTCGTCGAACCATTGACGCCTCCGGGTGATGATAACCGCGAGGGTGGACCGTGGACGAAAAACGTCGGTGATAACGGCATTTTCAAGCTTATCTCTTCCAATTCCCCAACAGCTTATCCTAGATATTACAACCCTTCGATCCTTCGCGTTATTATTAATCTTCTTGCTTTATGTTTCTTCAATCCTTTATCGTATCCATCAAGTTTCAGCATTTTTATGAACGGATATTTATTGTTTTATTTCCCTCCTCGACAATACGACCGACAAAACGAACGAAGGAAATTTATTCCAGCAACGTTTCCAAGTTTGCAACAATGTAACCAATACTTGGGAATAAATTCCTGGTCGAAAAAGAAACCACCGACTCGAGAAACGTCGTTGGGTGAAAGATGGATTATTTTTGTTGTCTTTGTATCGTAACTTTGGATCGAACGGACGCGAAAGTGAGGAGAACTTTTGGTTTTGTTTCGTTGCGTAATCGACATCCGGATCGACGGCGAGTTACGAGCCGACTACAGTCTCGTGTCACCCCGATATACCGTCCGAGGTAGTGGTACCGACAACGTTTGGTGAACAGGGAGGAGGTGGTCACCTCCGAGTTATTCTGAGAAAGAGCGAACGCCTTTTGGCCCCTCGCCAAGTACGCGATGAGAGGCGAATGGTTAAAAAATCTTAGAGACAGAGAGAGGGAGAACGACTCGAATGGATATGGGAACGTATAAGAGAGAGAAGAGCTGGGAAGAACGAGGAGGAGGAAGAATGGTGCAAAGCGACGATCTGCATCCGCGATCGAGACAAATTCACCGGAAGAATCATGCGTGAGAAACCTAATCGTGAGTCTATTTCGAGATGTTCGAATCGATTATTCCTCGTAGAAAAATATTATAATCCTGGTGAATATCAATCTTCCACAACGAAGACGAATCATTCTTTGCTTCTGATGAAATATTGAGACGTATCGTACTCACGTATGGATTCGTTTGATTTTGATAATATCAAGATTTCTCGATGTTGTTCGATCGTAGAGTTCCAACGTTTTGAAAGAATTCTATTTATTCGATATTTTCCAACGTTTCTTCAAACACTTCTCGTCCCTCGAAACTCTCCTTTTCATGTTACAAACTTCTCGTAAGTCCGTTGGTTATCCTCTTGGATGATCAAGATTTCCAACCGCCCGGTGGAGTGAAAGAGAGAAGATAATTCGTGTGTATATTCTTGAAGTTTTTTTCAGCATCCGCGTTCGCCTTCGCGGGAAACGTAGCAAGAAAGGAAAATTCACTCCGATAGCAGATCGTAAAGTGTGGTGGAACTCGATCCTCGGCTGGGAGCGGGCCTCTCTCTCTCCTCCAGGGTTTTAAGCTCGGTGTGCGCATCGTGCTAAGTGGTTTAATTAACTCGTCGCTAAATTACAGCAACGTAGGATAGAAGAACATTGCGTTATTGTAGCCACACGCTTTTACGAGCTCCGATTCTACCGTCCGGAACTTGTCTGCCGCCTTTCCTCTCATCCCTCGAACAGCTCAGCCAACGCACCGATTACGACGACTTTGAAATCCGAAGGCAGCAGCAACCAAAAAAAAAACAAAACCGTCCGAAAGAAACTTGGCATAAATGCTCAATTTTCCTCGACATTATCTCTGAAAAATCTCTCTTCGTGTAGACGCTTCATTCTTCTCATACTTACCACTTTTCTGTATTAAACATTTGGAAACAAAATACTGTTCGGCAGAACTTTGATGAGAATCGAAATAAATTTATGTAAACTCACCTTGGCCTCCAGTTTGTCGTTGTCGTGCTTCAGATGATTTCTCTCCTGTTCTAGCCTCTCGACTTTTGCTCTCAGCACTTCCAATTCCTCCTGCACAAAGGCATAAAGAATGTCAAGATTTTTGGCCCGAGATCAGGACAGTTCGTGAAAGTCAAGGAGCTTCTATTTTACCAATATAGATATATATATATGTATAATAATAATAATAATAATGTAGAAAGTCCCTCTCGATTAAAGGGAAAAACGATCCGAGTTACTTCGGTAAGACGAATTAGTACTGTACCAAGAATCTCAGGGTCGAAGACAGTGCCAAGTTCAAGATATTTAAATTTCGTTCCTAATTAATCCTTTTTATGATGGACTAACCGTTCGAGCTTTCAATTGATCCTCGGTACGATGAACGTTGAGCAGCGGTGCAACTTTCACGTACAATCTCCACCATGGCCATTCGCGAACGGACATGAGTTTTCTCACGTTTCTTTGTATGCATCTCACTGCCAAGTCTTGTAGCTAAAATTATAAAATACACAAGTGGTTAATTAATATTTGTTTGTAATCGATCGATTATATTATTTAATTAACGATTAATTATCTTTCCCTATAAAATAAGGAATAAATTATCGTCTCGCGAATAATTACCTTGAGGGTATTTAATTTTCTGCGCGCCAGATAACCTCTGCATCTCGCCTGAAGTAGAATAATGTGGCCTGTTAGTTTCTCGTCCCGTTGCGACTCGAGCCGCTCCAAAGCTCCGGACCGGAAGAATATCTGTTGGAGGTGAAAGAAGGCGTGAACGAGGTGAATTATAATTCCCGACGATTTCCGAATTATTTGGTAAATTGCACATCGTCCGAAGAATCGTTACGCGAGGAGAATTATTATAGTAACTACGTTCCGCTCCGAGGCATTGGGTCACGAAGAACTCGAGGTCATCGAGATCGCTGACCCAGTGAGAATATATCTCGAGACTGACGATGGTAGGAGGAAAGGAGAAAAAAACTTTCACGCCATGGACAAGGAACCTGTGGCTCGATGACGCAAATTTAACATTCCTAGTTTAAAATTCACCTCCCATAGTCTCCTCTTTTCTCTTTTTATTCCTAATAAAGCCTCGAAATTCTCCGAAGCTAGAGAAAACATTTCGAGACCAATTTCCTGTCTGACCTTGAATCTTCAAATTCCTCGGAGTCCCTGGGTCAGCGATAGACATTATTGTTATTTTTAAGGAAAAGAAACATCGGTAGAATAGACTCGTTTCTTCCACTGTTCCTTATTTCGCATTTCCGTAAACCGGTTTACGAACCGGAAAGTTAGATAAAAATAATTTAACGTGCCTAGAACAAAAATGTAGGTCGGAAAATCGTCCTGGTGAATTATTACGATGGCAATAATCTCGTGTTAAAAAATTGTAAAAATGGAAGGGAAGAAAAAACCTCGGATGAAAAAAAGTGTTATGAAAAAAGTGACCTGTTGTTCTTCCATCCCGAACGGTGGAGAGGACCTCTTGAGTTTGATGGTCGAGGAAGACTTCGTGTTATCATCGTATCTCGTCACGCTGGCGATTCTCTCGACCGCCTTAGTGCTGTCTTCCCAGCTGTCGATGCTGCTGGCACCGCTCGAGGTCGAAAGGCTATTCTTGAGATTCCTCTTCTTGGTGTCGTCCGGGGCGACGAAGCGAGCAACGATCGGCGTAGCGTCGAAAACTTGGATAGTCCTTTCGAGGCTCGAGTCGAGATCACGAATAATTTCTTTGAGAAACCTCTCGCTCTTCTGGAGGTTCTTGAGGTCGTGATGGGAACCTTCTTCCTTCCATTCCACATCGTTCTCGTTGCTCATGTGACCACTGTCCTCCGAGCAATTACCGTCAGAAGTGTAACCGTTGCTCTTCTCATCTTTGTCCTTGTCTTTGTCCTTGTCCTTGTCCTTGTCCTTCTTCATTATTCCATTGACCCGATCGACGATCGTTCCCGGAGAATCTTTAATCTTGGGCCACGTTTCTTGAATCATCGGTTCTTTCGCGGTTTCGATATTTTTACAATTGAAGAAATTAACCAATTGCTCGATGTCCTTTGTTCTCTTGACACTAGCTAGGGACTTTCTTCCTTCGAGGGCTGGATCCGAATTGACCTGAGAAGTTCTCTTCGTTAAATTGACAGTAGCTGTGTTGATCCTCGATGGTGCAACTGGTCTAGGCTTGACTTCCGGTACCTCGGGAAGCTGACAACGAGTTATCTGTTTCTCCCAGTTACGACGAATCTCCCTAATGCTTATTTCCGGCTCGCGTCTCGAGACAAGACTCTCCTGACTCTTGGCAATGCTTCTACTTTGTTCGAGAATCTTCGAGCCGATGTTACGATTTTCATTGACATTGGGAAGATTTTGCGAAGTAGCTAGTAACCTGGTTCGATCGAGCCTCGGTGGAACAGTTTCCTCTGGCCCGGACTCGTCGTCATCATCGAGCTCGGCCATCAATTCCGCTGCTCTCTTTTCCAGATCAAATTTCGTTGGATTATCGAGAGTCGGCGTAGATTTCGTTCGCGTTATTTGGTTCTTAGTTTTTTCTTTAAGATCGCTCGACGCTTCGACTTCTGGCGAAAATCTCTTGCGACTGTCCTTGAGATTTTCGTAAATGGGACCGGATTGTACGATCTTTGCCTCTTCCTCTCCTCCTCTCCTCGTACACTCGTTCGTCTCCCGTAAATTCCGCAAATAGACGCGATCGACGCTCCCGGCGTCGTCGACCTCGTCGCAGTCGATGATCCTTGGTCGCAGCTTCTCCGCGAAGCGATCTACGCTCGATAGATCGGCGAGAGATTGACCGAGATTCATCTGGCTACCCATTCGTTGAGGACTCAACAGAGGAATCTTACTGGGTCTCAGACCGGAAACCGATCTGGCTCGTGTCATCCTACCGCAATTCGAGTCCGCGGGAACGTTCCACAGACTCGTTGTGCGATTCAAGTTGGTCCTACCGATGGTGGACTTCTCGTATCGTCCATCTTTCTTCGACTCGATCGAATTCGTGCTTCGTCGATTAACGATTCGTCCGACGGCATCGCAAGAATTCACGCCGGTTTGTTCCGTGCCTACCGGTACGTTCCACAAGCTCGTGGAACGACCGAGACACTTTTTCCGCATCGCTTCCGGTTTTCTCGCGACTCTTTCCGGCGTGCAGGTCAGGCCCTTCTTCAACAAAGCTCTATCTTCTAATATCGTGCAAGAGGCGTTACCATCTTTCCCTACCACTCTTTTCTTCGTCTCGTTCTTCGAAGGAATCGTTGTTTTCCCAGTTTGCCCGGAAGTTCTTCCCACGCTGGTCGATCTCGTCGAGGACATGGAAGATCTCTCCGAATCCCGCGTTATCTGAACTATCGTGATGTTCCCATTGTTTATTCTCCCGGGTGGGACGATTCGCGATGTCTTGTTTGCAGTGTTTGATGACGTTGTTCTTCCTAAAATCGCATTTGTTCCAGGACTTCTTCTGGGACCTGCTAGAGGACCAAGCTGCGAACTCGAGGATCTTGGTGCGGGTGTTTGCTTCGAGACGTTTGGACTGCTCTTGGATTTGGAGAGTCTCGTTGCACCGAGTGTACACGAGGAGGACGAGAACGAAGAGGATGGCGACGGCGACGACGAAGACGACGACGATAACGACGACGACAACGGCAACCATCCTTGACTACCGGTTCCGTGCCTCTGTACACCCCCGCTGCTTACCCTTGGGTAGCTTTTCGCCGAAGACATCGTCGTCTCTCTCGCTTCGACTCGTTTCGAATGGTCAGAGAAAGAGGGAAGGAGATAGAGAGATAAAGAGAGAGAGAGAAAGAAGGAGTCGACCCAGACCGTTATCCGTTAGCCGGCCCCACCGAATTCTCGCGCCTCCCTTCGAGCTTCGAGGATCGAGATTTTTCTTTTTTTCCTCTCTTTCTTTCTTGTCCCTCGAAACCGCGATACGTACACCCGAGGTTTTGCTCGAATCCAACGAGTCTCACTCACTGGAACGACTCCCGGGTTTGTCTTCTTTTCCTTTCCAAATGGCGCTCATCTCTCATCGTATCTTCTTCTCGCACTTTGAACTCGATCTTCTTTTATTCTTCGTTCAATCACCTTTGTTGTTCCCGTAGGAGAAGAAGAAAACGATCGACGCTGGAATGATGAATGGATGACCGATCGTTTTCCCAGAAGCAAAGCAAACTAGTAAACGAGAAACGATCCGATGAACGGGAAACGTTGCGCGTATCCTTATCTCTCCAGGGTCGAGTTTGTGAATGAACTCGATTCCGTTCTTTGGATTCACGTCGAACTCGATCGCTCGCTCTGTTCACGAACGAGGGATTCGCTTTATCTTTCTCCAAGAAACTGTATATACAATCAACGACTCGATGATAAGTCTTCCAGTCAAGATTAATCTTCTTAATTGGAAACTATATTAAACGACGCGCACTCTCGACTCTCTCGGTCCGTTTACTGTTTCAACGGCGCGTTTCACGACGAAAGTTTCGACCTCTCGGTCTTTCTCTGTTCTCCTCGATGTACGATCTATCCCGCAAACGCGTACAACAATTACTTGGCATCGTTCGATTCGATTATAATAGACGAGAAATAACGTAATAAAGCGTCAAACGAAGAATTCGAGACGATGATCGATGTTCGTTACATAGAAGATACGCGTGCGTGTGCGAGTGTTTTGTTTCGTTCGTAAGTTTGTTATCGCGCCTCGATCGTGTATTGTCATTCGATTAATCGATGCCTTTAAGATTTTCCAATCTTCCTTTAGATTTCCCCCCCTCCAATCAAGCTTCGTCCCACGAGGAAGACAATTCGATTCGAGAATGGAAGCGGGCAAGATCGCTCGTGGCCAATGAGGACACCTGTGTCTCTGGCTACTTTCCTACGAGTTTACCGTTATCGATATCGTAAACCACCGCTCGTGCTGGCTCCCGCACCCGTTGCCTTTCGCCTCTTCTCGTCTCTCCAAATACCCGGGGCGGTCTTATGACTGTTATTGGTTCTCGCTTGGATCTACACGTACACACACACACGAGCAAACACACGCGTATACGAATGTACCAGGGAGAATCGATTATTCGAGTGAAATCGGGCCGCGAGAGTCATTAGGAGCAACGAACGATGAGAAGCATTATTGTCGACACGATCGATCTTCCGTTTCGGTTAAATTGTTGAAAACAAGAACCGTAAGAGAATCGTTAAAAATCGTCTCGAATCCTTCGCGCCAATCGTTATTACCAATCGTATTTCAGCCTCTTACCTGGGCTTGTCAAACCCAGCGATTATTTTCTCGAAGCTAACGATAATGGAATGTTTTCACTGTAACGCGAATCCGAAGACGGAGATAAGAATGAAAAATTGTAAACTTGATTACAGGTCGATGTGTCGATCGAGGAAAAATCGCGAGAGGAGCTTTGCATCGATTTAGTTTGGAGCCGATCGTGGCTGTATGCGCGACCAACGTATACTGAGCTCGTGAGAACGAGAGAAGCTTGGATTTTCAGGGGGACTCGCGCCGCCGCCGTTCGTGTGTCAGGTGCGCTACGAGAATCCCTACCCTTGCTTTCTGGAGGAGGATCGCACTGCCGGTGGCAGCACTATGTGTCCCCCTCTCATCGTGTACACGCCGAGGAAGACGAGGAAAGAGCATCATCATCATCATCATCATCATCATCATCGTCATCATCATCATCGTGTACGTGTGTACGAAGGCGCGTTCATCGCGAGGCACGAGCGAAGATCGCGTATGGGGCAAACACACTCGAGATTCTCTGTGCTTCGAGAAACCTTCTCTACGCTGTCTCTGTGTATGGAAGGATGCATGGAACGATGCACTCACCGATACAACTTCGCGTCGTACAAGTGCTCGACACACAAAAAGGAAGAGACAGAGGAGAGATTAAAAAAAACACAGTTGGAAAGAACGGAGGTTTGAGACTCGTGACTCGACGATACGTTGTAGAAGGGGTAGTTGTGTGCAGCGATTGTACGGTGAAGCGTTCGGAACTACCACTATTTTTCAATCGATCTACATTGGGGAATGTTTGAGATGATGTTTTTTTGTATGGTTTGATTGTAGGGGAAATAGATTGTACGTAGGGCGAGGGGCTGCTAAGTGGAGACATCAGCGAAACATGGAATCTGAAATCGGGCTGGGAATCGCTAGAAATCGATGGAAATGGCTCAAAATGTTTCCAAATGTATAGGAATCGAGAAATCAGTGAACTATTTCAGCCAAAATCAGGCTGGGAATCGCTAGAAATCGTTGGAAATCTCTGGCTGGGAATCGTTAGAAATCGATGGAAATGTCCCTAAATGTCTCAAAATCTATAGGAATCATTGGGAATTATAAAGAAAAGGGAAAATAGATTGTACGTAGGGCGAGTGGCTGGTAACTCGAGAAATGAATGGAGCATTGAATCTGAAAGCAGGCTGGGAATCGCTAGAAATTGATGGAAATGTTCCCAAATGTTTCCAAAGGTATAGGAATCGAGAAATCAGTGGACCATTTCATCAAAAATCAAACTGGGAATCGCTAGAAACCGATGGAAATATCCCAAACTGTTTCCAAATGTATAGGAATCGATAAATCAGTGAACCATTTCATCCAAAATCAGGCTGGGAATCGCTAGAAATTACTGAACTTGTCCCTAGTTGTCTCCAAATATAGGAATCATTGGGAATCATAAAAAAAGGGAAAATCAATTGTACGTAGGGCGAGGGGCTTCTAACTCGAGAAATGAGTGAAGCATTGAATCTGAAATCAGGCTGGGAATGGCTAGAAATCGCTGGAAACGTCCCCAAACGTCACCAAATTCATAAGAATCATTGGGAATCATAAAGAAATCTTATGATTTCGATAATCGCTGGGAATCACTCGTGCCCTTTCCATAAAAAAATGATCCTAATTTCTTTAATAATCCGTTTTATTGATCTAGCATCCGCATACCCTAACCGTGGATTGATTATAATTAATCTACAATAATTACTGAATACAGCTGTTCCATCAACAGTCCAGAAATCCCGATTTCTGAAGATCCCACTAGAAATCGTTGGCATCAGCAGAAATCAAGTGAAATCACAGCTCATCTTATTGCTCCAGAAATCAAGGGAATCGCAGTGGAAATCACAACTAACTAATTCCTTTTTCAAACCCACCTGTCCCACCAAAACTGCTCATTCGCAGTTCCGAGTCGCAGGGCCCAGGGCACGTTCAATTTCCATACCACACGTGGCGCTACTCGTAGAGAATTGTGTCTATAAATATATTTATAGTACATAGTAGGGGGTGAGAGAGAGAGAGAGGATGATGGCATAAGGATCGTCGGTTCGTCGAGATGAGAGAACGGACGAAAGAGAAACGAGAGATGAAATTCTGTGCGCAACAGGTACATGTTCGAGTGTAAAGTCTTTCTCGAAGTCGGTGCCGTTCATCTCGCAGTGTATATGTACACGTTTGTTGGAGATGGGGGGTAGAGGGGTCCAATGGCCTAATGTAAGACGAAACGTGTACAGGCTTTGGCGTTTGTAGTTGTGTAGAATTGAAGCTACGTGTACGCACGTACGTGTGTGTAAGTAGAGAAGACGGCGTTGAGAAGGAACTGCAACTGCAGCCAGATCGACAACCGGTCTCTCGTCGTCGTTGGACCTCTCGCCGCATTATCTTGAAGAAGCACGCTCTTCAACCTACTCCTCTCCTTCTTTCTCTCTCTCTCTCTCTCTCTCTCCCTCGCTGATTATTCAACTTGTTTATTTTTCCTCTTTTCCTCCTCGACTCCTCTCCTTTCTTCTTCCTAGCTTCGGCGATGCGCTTACACGTCCAACGGACGTCCAGTGTGCCTCGACGAACTTTTAAAATCCCTCTTGAAGCCAAGAGCTATATATTGTCCAGGCGCGAAGACGAGAGGGGAAACGGGAATAAAACTCGACATGGATGAATAAATATTGTCACGCGTTACATCAATTTTAATCTTGTGTCAATTTTAATCACGATACTTGTAGTTGGATAAATATTATTGTTAACGCGTTTAGGAAAGTGTAATATTTCAAAAAGAAATAACGAAATTTTAAGGTAATCGTATCGAAAGAAGAGAATTAAAATTGTATTCCTGTTTTTTCTCACATTCCAAGTGAACCGAGCGTTTAAGTTCATTAAGAAAAGTTGTTGCAATTCGACTAAAGAACAACATACTCAAAATTCAAATTGATCCTACGTAAAGTTTATTTGTTATCTAACAAACAAAATCATGAATTTTGTTTCCACAAGATTCGTTATAAAAACTAATCGAAGCTTCTTTGATGTCGTATAAAAATGTATGCAGAATTTCAACAGGCTTCATCGACCAAATAATCGAGATACTCGTTGTACAATGTTGCGATATTTAACACGAGCTCTTATGGAAAATTGCGAAAAATGACGATTTTTCAAGAATAATTATCGTGACTTTTGGAGTCGACAAAGTCCCCTGAAATTTTACACACATATACATGTGACATCAAATAAAGTTTCTGTAAACTCTGGAAACAACCTTATTAACTAATACTTGATCGATGAATTAAATTTAGAACGACAGAAAAAAAACCATCGATATAACTTTTGTACCATCGGAAATCCTATTCGAAATGATGGAACGATCGTAGGTACGCACCGTTTAATCTCGCCGCGAGGCTTCCTTCACCGCTGCACGGTAACCGGAAGAGGAACGATCGGTGGAAGAATTCTAGATTCGAGGCGACTGATTAGGAAGAGCAGTTTCGGCCCGAGGCTTTTCGCGCTAACTTTAACGACTAGGAAGTATTTAAAACGATCTAAACATTGAAAAAATTATCCAGATCGATTAAAAAAAATCATTCGCTCTTCCCTCTCGATATTTCACAGAGGAAAGTAATTTGTACCAATAAAAATATTGAATTCTCATTTCAAACAACGAATAAAAAATCTGTCTGGCTGTCTACCTCTCTCTCTCTCTCTCTCTCTCGGTGTGTCTCTCGAGTAAGATCGGACATTGCTCGAGAGAGTTCGAGAAAACGAGTTTCGTTCGTATGGTCCGGAGAGTCGAGCACACGCGAGACACCTGACGATCCCCAGCCACCCGAAAGTTTTCACCGCGAAAACTTTCGCCTCTCTCGTCGCGTCTGCGTACCGACCACAGAGCGATTCGCGGTTTTATTCCACGCCCACATATAAATCGCGAGAGACCCACGCGGCAATGAGTTGTAACTTTTATCGTTTCCTGTCTGCTCTTTTCTTTTCTTTTTTTGCTCGCTTATTCCTTTTACGGTAACGGAGTTTCGTCACATAAGCATATACACATTGGCTCGTATAGGTGAGAATCGAACGGGACAGTAGCTCGTGCACAAAACGTTCTTTCTCTCGGTCATGGTGAAAGTTTTCGCGATAAGATGAGCAAAATTTGAATAAAGCTCGGATTGCGCGAGTCGTAACTGCGCTCATGATGGATGGAAAGGTTCCAGCACACATTTTCTCCCGTATCGACGATAATACCGTTTTTGCGGTACGTCGGTTGATAATCGAGGAATACGAAAGATGCGTGGCTAATAAGGTGCGTATACGAGAAGACGCAAGGTGTAAAAACGTTCGTAGGAGAAACGAGAGAAAATATTTAATAACGGGTCGAGCGAGCGAGAGAGTGAGCCACTCCACGAGAAATAATGATCGTCTCGTGTCGCGTCGGTCCATGGGAGGAGGAGAAAGGTGGAAGGATCGGCCGAAATATCGTTGAACGATGAGGAGGAGACTCGTCGTACGCGTACTCGCTTGCTATAACTCTCGAAATAAATATATACTTTTTAAATAATGTATCGACCAATCGGCACAACGCAAGGAGATACACCACTTTCTCCTGGAACGAGAAGCCAGGATAAAGGAAAACGAATCTGTATTACGATTCCAGAATTACATTTGGCGAGATCGTTTCTTGTAACGATCCTCGCTCGATTCAACAGCGACCATGAAACTAGAATCGAGAATTTATTAGTCGGATCGCCTTCTTGGATTAAAACCTCGTCTCTTCGATGTTTATTGTTATTTTATTCTTTTTAAACGATTATTCATTTTTGCATCGTTACTGATAAAAGTAACGAAGATCGATGTACGATTGATCTTAAATTAAATCTGCGACCGCACCTTCGGATCTTTGATTTTTGTTCTGATTTACTCTTTGTAAACGATTATTTATTTTTGTATCTGTTCTGATAAAAGTAACGACGTTCGGTGTAGGAATGGTCTCGAATTAAATTCGATATTTAATAAACATGCGTGTTACGGAGCGATCTTAACTTCCGGTGATTCGAGGATAAATACCGATCTTTCTCAACAACGACAAATAAGTTAAACGCGTTGCTCGAGTTTGCGTTGCGCGATGCCGTAATCCTTCTTTCTCTCTATCTCTAGCTAATCCTCCCCGCACCCCCTTTTCTCATTTCTAAGCATGAGTTTATACGCGTTTTATGGCTTCGATGATATCGTATCAACGGATACGATGTGCCTCGAATGTTAGCGACGAGCCGAGTTCTCTAGTCGACCGAGAGAGGAGAAGCGTAGAGAGACGCTGCTGGAACGCCGGGGCGATAACTGCACACGAGAAGTGCAACCATAATCGGTCGTCCGGGGCCGGAGATACGTATATAAACCGAGTATCATAGCTATATCTGTGTGTATGCACATACAAGAACCGCGGTGCGATTCACCGTGGAACTTTATCGCATGTACGTGCCTCGCTAAACTGCCGGTTACGCTTTTCTTAACGCCCTACCAGCTAGAATTATTCATATACAGGGTGAGTTTCAAAAAAGTTGTTTCAAAGTTTATTTTAAGGTAGATGGGATCATTACAAACAAAAGTTGCAAATATACATTTGGGATATTTTTAATAGTTTGCGAGATATCGAATTTTTTAAGTTGGTCCAATCAGAGCGCGTCGGGAAGCATTGGAGACGCCCACTGCCTGCCTTAGCCGTAGAAATGGCACAGTGTAGGGCGTCACATTTTGGGTTGCAAAATTGAAAGCAGTTAATCTTATTTATTATATTATTATGGAGTCATTTTTATTTCTCGAGCATTGACTGCTAGGGCGGAGAGTGGGCGGTTCCAACGCATCTGGAGCGCTCGGCAAAATTCAGAGCAGTCAATGCCCGAGAAATAGGAATGATTGCGTAATAAAAGAATACATCAAATTGACTGCTCTGAATTTTGCAACGACCTACACTGTGCTGTCTCTACGACTATGGTGGGGAGTGGGCGGGTCCAACGTTTCTCGGCGCGCTCCGATTGGCCCAACTTTAAACATTTATATCTCCTAAACTATTCAAAACATCCCGAATGTATATTTACAACTTTTGTTTGTAATGATCACATCTATCTTAAAACAAAGTTTGAGATACCTTATGAAACTCACCCTGTATATATGGAGAGAGAAATAGAGAATAATGCTAGCTGGTGTATATATCTGAACGTATGTATATGTGCGTGTGTGTGTGTGGATGTAGTTGCAACGTATAGTGCAACGCACATCGGTCGTGGCTCTTGCCTCTCCCTCTCGTCCCTCTCTAGTAACCATAAGCTATGCTCGATTTTACCTCGGGCTACGATGCCTTTTATTCTTAAGAGCACGAGGCCTGGAGATTTCCTCGCGGGAGAGCGCTATAAAACTGGCGGATTATAACGTACGGCCTACATATCGAGATGCGAGTCGCAAGACCAGAAGGGCTTATCGCCAATGAGCATTTCATAATCGTCAATGAACGACCACGTTTTATATCTTAACTTTCTCGAATTTTGTACACGTTCGATAAACTCAAAAACAAATCCAAACTTTAAAAAGAAGAACAGAACTGTGACAAGATCGATGACGAATGATTCGAGGATGAGGACCAGGAGACTCGAGTCTAAGTTTGTCGAGGAAATAGGAAGAATAACTTATGGGAGAACAAATAGCTAGGAAGCAGCGAAAATTGAAAGGCGCGAATATATTGCTACGTGTAGATGCGTTTTGTATGAACGAAGAGAAAACGGTACGAGGAACGCGAGAGGAAGATGAAAAAAACAAAAAAAAAACGTTTGTCGAGAAACGACGATGACTGGTCTCTCCCCCGTTTCTCGACGTAAGGCACACACAGCGATCGGTAATTGCATTATGAAATCACGCCGGCTATATTATACTCTCCTTCGCGAGCCAGCAGACGTTGGGACGTGATGTCGAGGCGAGATTTAACGAGCCGTCGAGAGAAAGAGAGAAGCCGAGACGAATGAATCTTTTTCTCTCTTTGAGAATAAAAGAATCTCTTGTACGCGCGCTCGCCTCAGAACCGTCGCGAATTTATGAAAGAATTTCTTGAACGCGCGTGCGTATAATTAAACCACCTGTAGTCGAGGAAATCCTCGTATATTGCTCGGAACTCAAACGACAGATAAGTAGATTGATGTATGGATAAATAAACAGATAAAATATTCAAACGTTAATTCAACAAACTTAAAACCCACGCGCCAATCATCGATTAATAGCAACTTTTGTTATCAGCTGTTTATCGTTACACGGTCCAAGTTTCCTTTGATAAAAACAAAAAAATAAGACCTGAAACAGGTTCGAAACGATAATGGAGTAAATTCGCAAGTGCGAGACAAAAAAATTGAGGGAAGGGAGAAAAGTGAAGGACAGAAGTCTGGACGAATCGAATGGAGTTTGATCGTCAGAGGGGGAGAATGCCGCTTTCACGATACGAATGTATCTCGATCGCCATTGTACATGTCCTGTTGACTGTTTCTCGAAGCGTATGACCGCCGGCTCGATGAGAGGGATATTCTCTCTCGTTGGCAAAGTCGATCGTGAATCCGGACTCTCCTCGGTCGTGGCGCGCGCGGAACGAAAGGGGGCCATTACGGCTGATCGGGACAGCCAACTTACGATGAGAGAGCCGGGACTCTCTCGGATATATATACGAAAGAGGGTAATTTATAACGCGAGACTGTCAGCCTCTTGCACGTTCGTCTTTCGTCGTTGGTTGCTGTTGCCGCTTCTTGCCAACCGACCGAACGAGTCCTCGCTCCGTGCCGACGAGAGCCGCGATTAGTTTGAACGCCCGTTTCAAAGGACTTTTCAAAAGATCTACCTCCTCCTCGTCTTTCCCATCGGATTCATTCTGTTTCACTCGCCCTCGTTCAAAGTCCACCCTTTTCCAACTTTCCACTCGCGTTTTTACAATCATAAGTAGTTTAATTATCGTCATTATCGATTCATAAATAATCATTACAGTTGATCCAAAGATGTTTCTTGTAAGCAAAGGGACTTGATTTTAGTTAGACGATATCGGTAATTTCAAAGGACTTTTCAAAAAACCTTTTCCACCTTGTCGTTCCCCATCGGATTCATTCTGTTTCACTCCCCCTCGTTCAAAGTTCACGCTTTTCCAACTTTCCACTCACATTTTTCAACCATAGTTTAATTATCATTATTATCAATTCATAAATAATCATTACAGTTGATCCAACGATGTTTCTTGTAAGCAAAGGGATTTGATTTTATTTAGACGATATTATTAGTTTCAAAGGACTTTTCAAAAATTCGCCCTCGTTCAAAGTCCACCCTTTTCCAACTTTCCACTCGCGTTTTTACAATCATAGTTTAATTATCGTCATTATCGATTCATAAAAAATCATTACAGTCGATCGAAAGATGTTTCTTGCAAGCAAAGGGACTTGATTTTATTTAGACGATATTATTAGTTTCAAAGGACTTTTCAAAAAGTCGCCTTCGTTCAAAGTCCACTCTTTTCCCGCTTTCCACTCGCGTTTTTCCAACCATAGTTTAATTATCGTCATTATCGATTCATAAATAATCATTACAGTTGATCCAACGATGTTTCTTGTAAGCAAAGGGATTTGATTTTAGTTAGGCGATATCCGTAGTTTGAAACTAGTTGGTGATTGTACGTGTCGGACGGTAGTAAACCGCGGCGTTATAAAGCGAATTGCCCTGACACGAAAGACTGGCCGGGTGGAAAATGGCATGTATCTGGTGGAAAATCAGTGAAACCGAGACCAAGCCAAGTATACTCGCGCGTATACACAAAGTAGATAAATAATACTATCCAACACGCGAGATCCGAGCAATCTACAAAACGTTAGATTCTTCGTGAAGAAATATTATTTGTAAAGATCGATCACTCGGATATTTAGAGTTTATCATAGCGTAACGTTACAATTATAATTTATCTCTCCTGATAAGGAAAAGGACGAGAAGAGATTTATGCCGGATCGAGGACGAAGGTGGTATAAGTAGGTCGTGATCAGGGTCGATCCGACTCGCGCCCACTCTCTTCTGGGTGCGAAGGCCTTTACGGAAACATACTGGTAGCTATTAATGAGATTAATTAGAAACCACGGCGATGCTAAATCCGACACTCGAGGAATGCGCCAACCGAGAACATTTTTTGTACGACGTGTCGAATTCGAGAGCGCTTCGTAGCCGGACGTTATCTACAATACAGAACGGAAACTCTTCTTTCTCCCAGCGACGATCAACTCTGTTATCATATTTTTCATTTAACCTTGGCTTCATCGTATTCTCTAAATCTGAATTAGTGAAAAATTGACTAATTCAATTAGTAAATGCACGTTCTACTAGTGAAATAGTGATGAACGCACCGTTTCACTGATAAAATAGTATAAAATAGTAAATTAGGCTTACTGAAACAAATTAGTAATACGACTTACTATTATTTAGTCAATACAGTTTACTAATTCATTAGTGATATCACACGATTACTAATCAATTAGTACAGGACTCAGCGATCGACCAATCACACTCTCTAAATCTGAATTAGTGAAAAATTTACTAATTCAATTAGTAAATGCACGTTCTACTGGTGAAATCGTAATAAACGCATCGTTTCATTGATATAATAGTAAAAAATAGTAAATTAGGGTTACTAAAGCAAATTAGTAATACGATTGACTATTATTTAGTCAATACAGTTTACTAATTCATTAGTGATATTACACGATCACTAATCAATTAGTACAGGACTCAGCGATCGACCAATCACACTCTTTAAATCTGAATTAGTGAAAAGTTGACTAATTCAATTAGTAAATGCACGTTCTACTGGTGAAATCGTAATAAACGCATCGTTTCACTGATATAATAGTAAAAAATAGTCAATTAGGGTTACTAAAGCAAATTAGTAATACGATTGACTAATATTTAGTCAATACAGTTTACTAATTGATTAGTGATATTACACGATCACTAATCAATTAGTACAGGACTCAGCGATCGACCAATCACACTCTCTAAATCTGAATTAGTGAAAAATTGACTAATTCAAATAGTAAATGCATGTTCTACTGGTGAAATAGTGAAAAACGCATCGTTTCACTGATACGATAGTAAAAAAATAGTAAATTAGGCTTACTGAAACAAATTATTAATACGATTGACTATTATTTAGTCAATACAGTTTACTAATTCATTAGTGATATTCCACGATCACTAATCAATTAGTACAGGACTCAGCGATCGACCAATCATAGGCGCCAGCTCCCTACCCGATATTTCCTTTGTTCTGCCATTGTGATGTCGGATGCGTTATTTTCTCATGTCAGTGAGTTCATGCGCAGTGCGAAACGGCGAATCTTATTTTATAAAAGTTTTAAAGCGAAAAGCAGAAAGTGTATGAATGTTTTGTTTTCTCGTCGGTACGTATGAGATTATTACATATTATTCGCGCGAAGAATTACAATCGGCTGGTGCATGAACGTATCAGCTGTGCTGACTACTATTTGCGTAGTCAAATGTTACTAATTTTTATAGCGATCATTTTTGACTAATCGAATTAGTGATTTTGCACTAATCATTAGTGACCCACTTTTCGCTAAAGGAATTAGTAAAATATGACTACAATTTAGTGAAATTTTACTAATTCAGATTTAGAGAGCACGATATCAAAAAAGAAATGTTCGATAAATTGTAGGTAAATCCTTCGTCATTTTCTACACGAGGATTGGGGATTAATATCTTTGACTCCAGCGACCGGAAACGAGGAAAGGAATCGGGACGTTTCCAGATGATAGAATCGTGCCTGAAGAAACTTCTCTTCTTCTCTCGTTTCATTTCCTTCTTTGTCGGAAGAAAAAGGACGCCCTTGAAGTAGAGCGGCAATCGTGGTATAATGAGAGGCACGATAGGGGGGAGAAAAGTATATCTTCTGGAGAACTTCGATCCTTCGAGGGGGCAAAAGGCATTAAAACGTGCTTCCGCTTCCTCCCAATCACAGCAATATCAGAGAACAAGGGAGATAACAAGGGAGAGTGAGAGAGAAATGAGAGCGGGAAACGAGAACTTGGTGTACCCTTCGAGTAGAACGTTCCAAGAGGGCACGAAACGCACGATCGTCGGTTCGTTTGCGAGCGACAGAGAACCGCGTGAGAAAAGTCGGGCTCGAAAGAACATCTTTTTCTCGCGGGGGCACTCATCAGACTGCTTAGCTATTGTAGATATATATATATATATACATATATATAGAGAGATATAGATAGATAAATAAACAAATAAATAGATAGATACATAAGTAAATAGATGGGTAGATAAATAGATAGATAGATCGATAAATAGATAAATAAATAAATAGATACATAGATAGACAGATGAATAGATAAATAGATATATACATAGATAGATAGATGGATAGATAAATAGATAGATAGATAGATAGATAGTTAGATAAATAAATAAATAAATAGATAGATACATAGATAGACAAATGAATAGATAAATAGATATATACATAGATAGATAGATGGATAGATAAATAGATAGATAAATAAATAAATAAATAAATAAATAAACAGATAAATTAAGATACACAAACACGTAACTTCGTACGCTTTATTCTCCCTCTCCGCAGCTACGATTCGCGGTATAGAAATAATAATAAACGATGCTTATAAGCATCTCGGAACACACACGTATCCCACATACATTATTCATAAATACACGAGGCATGTTCCAACCGACCAACGCGCACCTATAAAGTCACTGTATACGCTCCCGTACCAGTATGGTATCTTATGTCTACCCCCGTAACTACCAGAGTTTCTCTGCGATTTTACACGTACCTACCGCACTATATACGTATATGTACACGTATGTAACGTGGCGCGTGTCTATCATCGAAAAACGGCGGCGACGACGACGACTCGATTATAATCGAGACGACTCGACTTCAACCTCATCCTCATTGTCTCTCTTTCCATAACTATAGTTTCCCTATACTTTACCCTGAGAATTCAACGATCCACGAACAAATCGTTTATTCTCAAATCTCGAAAAAAATATTTCATTCGAATCGATCGAACAATTATCAATTAAAATCGAATTCGTCGAATCCAACGAAGAGCGAGTTAATTAAGAATAAATAAATTTGAATCGCGTTGGACAAAAAATCGGTAAGAACAATATTGAGGAAAATATCGCGACTCGTGTTTATCGATAAATATCGAATTCTTGGAGAAGGAACATGCCCGAGGGATTAAAAGTAGCGAATCGCATGGAAAAAGAAGGGAGGAATAATGTGAAAAATCAACGTTTCTCGTGCGAGCAAAACTTCTAAGATTCTCCCTGGTTGGCCCTCTTCCACTTCTTCCTTCGACCGGTTTTCGCGCCACAAGAGCCCGGCTCATCGACAAGAAACTTCCAACGAGCTCGTTCCTTCGCCCTTTTTTTCCTTCTTCCTCTTCCCCCCCCCCCCTCCCTCTTTCTTATTGTCCCTCGTCGATCGCCAACCGAGCGCACCTTTCCACGAGTTCTACCGGAGAATCGCAAACCGCAAAATCGAACGAAGTAACGGAACGTTGAACTAATCTCGAGTATTTTCATGGGGAAGAAAGGAGGAAGGAGAAATTCATTAAACTCGTTCGTTAATTAACGAGCCAAATTTTTCCAATAAATCGTAAGAATTTAATAACGAATCGATTCTTCTAGGAGAAATTTCGCATTATTAGAAAAAGTTCGTTAATTAACGAGTCAAATTTTTCCAATAAATCGTAAGAATTTAATAACGAATCGATTCTTCTAGGAGAAATTTCGCATTATTAGAAAAAGTTCGTTAATTAACGAGTCAAATTTTTCCAATAAATCGTAAGAATTTAATAACGAAACGATTCTTCTAGGAGAAATTTCGTATTATTCTCAATGTTGCGACGCATAGAGCGAAGGTTTCGCTCGTGTTTTAATCTTGATTACGCAATAATCATGAATCCCGGTGCGTTTTTTTATACACTCGTATATATGTATATAAGATAAAGATGTAAAGACGATAATCATGCGAACATGACCTAGCCAACGTAGAGACCTACGGTAATTAATCGTAACGACGACGAGGCTCGCGGACGATCATCTCGGTGCCATCTCAAGATCCGACACGTATCCTCGCATAATTCGTATTTTACTGTTCCAGGTATAGTCCGAATGGGAGGAAAGAAAATTGCATTGAAATGTCGAAAATGCGAGAGAGTAATTGAAGCCAGGAACAATGAGAGGATGAGCTTCGCAGCGGGAGAGGATGAGTTACGAAGCTGCCGGTACAATTGAGCGTAGCATGCGATTTACGAGGTGAGAGAACGGAATAAAACCGCTGCTACTCTTGGGAAGAAGAAGAGGAGGAGGAGAGGAAGAAAACGAAGAGTGGCGAACATTCAAGGAATTGTCAAGCGTCGTATAACGTCGAGAAAATTTTATATATGTTTGCTGTTTAAATTCAAAGGGGTTAGGAATTTTTTTAATCGGGAAATTCTTTTTAGTGGAAAAATGATATCTGAATCGTTCATGATTTTATGTTAGGAAGACATTCATGGTTTTGCATTCTAAATAGACAGAATAGCAGTTTTCGTATTTTTGTTAAAGCAAATGGGATTTGTATGATAATTGACTTTCGTTGATAAAAGCTGCTGCAATTTCTTACTAATAAACGAATAAAGCTTGAAAAATAATCGAGATACTCGTTGTATAATGTTGCGTTATTTAACACGAGCTCTTATGAGAGATTGCGAAAAATGACGATTTTTCAAGAATAAATATCGTGACTTTTGAGTCGATAAAGGCCCCAGAAATTTTACAAACATGTACATGTGACATCGAACTCTGTAACGATAGGATTATCTTAACTTATAGTACCTTTGAATTTAAACAAAGATAGATAGATATATATATATAAAATCATTCTTTCTTGTATACCCGCGACTCATTAGGAGCCAATCCGGTAGTCTAGAAGCTTGAATTACAGTGGTTAAACATTTCTCTATGCGCACGAATCAAAAGTAAATATCGATAAAATCAGGAGAAACTTGCACATGCTCTTTCACTTCACCATACCGATATAGATATATCGCGCGTTTAATAAACACGCGCGCGTTTATAACCGTCTATAAAGCAAATATCGCGCCTATTTCTTACGATGATTTCATCCTTTTGAAAAGAATAAAAAAATAAAAAGAGAAAAAAAATAAATAAACAGTGTGAAATCGCTGTCGGATTAAACTAGCTATAAAAGCGAAGATTTTCACAAGCTCATTTCTACCTTTTTCATAATTTATTATCAATATTCATCGTCGTTTAAATACCCTCCTCTATACAAATATTATCAATATTATTATTATTATTGTTATGTTAATAATGACCGTGTTGAATAATTATTACATTTAGCGATAGCTTCATAATCCTACAAACATAAATTCTACCCATAGTCAGTGAAGATAAAAAATTGTCAATAAATAAATGAGAAAAAAAAGAAAAATAAAAATAGTCAAATACGATCAACGAATTCTAGGCTAATCTCAGAAGAGATTCATAAACCCCATAGAGTTTGCCTTGGAAAATTGAGGATACTCTCCTCTATACAAATATTATTATTATTATTAATATTGTTACGTTAATAATGACCGTGTTGAATAATTATTACATTTAGTGATAGCTTCATAATCCTACAAACATAAATTCTACCCATAGTCAGTGAAGATAAAAAATTGTCAATAAATAAATGAGAAAAAAAAGAAAAAGAAAAATAGCCAAATACGATCAACGAATTCTAGGCTAATCTCAGAAGAGGTTCATAAACCCCATAGAGTTTGTCTTGGAAAATTGAGGACACTCTCCTCTATACAAATATTATTATTATTAATATTGTTACGTTAATAATGACCGTGTTGAATAATTATTACATTTAGCGATAGCTTCATAATCCTACAAACATAAATTCTACCCATAGTCAGTGAAGGGAAAAAACTTGTCAATAGATAAATGACAA